>OY735281.1:6472148-6760553 GCA_963457715.1 Argyresthia albistria
TTGACATTTTCCCAGCAGATATATTTTATAAAGTCAATTTTGTGCAAAAAAAGACAGCATTTGATGGCACTTTTACATGACGTCATTCTGTTGTTATTTCATAGAACTCAGGAACAAACGTTCCATTTTGACAGTTCATAAAAAGTATCTTTTTTGACTTGACAGGCCACAAACCTATTGGGGTTAGCACGAGCCGCCCCTGATATCAAACCTCGCAAGCAGTTGGTACTCATTATTCTCAGTGAGCATGTAACATTTGAGGGGCGAGTTGCGCCGTCTTCTCTACAATTTTGTAGGTTGTCCATTCCACAAATGATACCATTAGGCCCTGTCTCAAAGGTTCTCAGCTAAGCTTTATAAGATTGAAGCTTTATGTGACACATGCTTATATTTTACATACAAAACTTATAATTTATTGTCTTCCAATGATCTATTGGCTAATGAGTGACGTTTATATGGGACGCTACCTCAACAAAACTAAATGCAAAGAACCTTTTGATCTTTCATTCCTCATCGGCCACCAAGCGTTAGTTCTACTGCGCGCCAAGTCTGTTGCAAACACAGATACTATAATATTATATTAATACAGATAGACCACCTAGAACAAAATATGACACCGGCGTAAACTTAGACGCTACGGAAGCTTCTTTAGTTCGAGGCCATTATCGCTTGGTGCAGCACCATCGAAAAATTCCAAATACCACGAGATGGCGCTCAGATATATAGGATTTATTCTAAGATTAGCGCCACCTAGAAGTATGTTGACTGAAACCATGGCGTTTAAAGTACAAATCTTACTCATCACGCCATCTCTTTTTTACGAAGGGTTACTAATTCTAATTTGTATGGAATGAGCACCCTGTGGTTGCAAATCTGTACAAATAGGGCTGATCGAGAAGCTATGACACAGGGCATCACTCTCCTTAGGACACATCAGCAATCCGCCTGCGCCTCGCTGGCAACTCGTGCCGCCCCGCGCCCCCCCGCGCCCGCCTCGGCGCACACGGGGCGTTCCCGCCCCCCGCGCCCCTGCGCCGAGTACACCCGGGGGGCGGGGCCGCGCGTGTGCGTGTGTGCGTGACGAGGGTGTACCCGCAGCTGTATGTGGAGAGATTCGACGATGGTAGCACAGGTTGGTGTTTAGTATAGTATTTGTAATTGATAAACTGGTTGCTGACTCAAAGTTTTTATAGTGTGCGTGTTTTTCTAGAGAATAAAAAATATTAAAAATGTAACTTACATGACACATAGTATAATTATTATTTATTGTTTTTCACCCTGGCACGTTCAATTTAAAAATCGCCCCTGTTTAGTTTATAATTTGTAAATATTTGTACACCGTACTATACGGTAAAATACACTGCACTAATTTAAAGTAGGTATTATAAAAATAACATTACCTATACCTGTATTTAAACAAAAAAAAGATTTGAAATTAAATTTAATTCTATCTAAACCATCCCTTTTGGTCTTTTTCCCCTATGCGCCTCCTGATACTAAACTTAACGACTGCAGACCTAAAAAAATTGCATGTTATCTGATTTGGCCGTTCTATTTGTATAATAATATTTACGAACCTTACAGACAAGCCTGCCTCCCCTGATTTTACTGGTAATTAACAGGATACAAAGGGGCGGCTCGCGCCGACCCTTACCAATCTGATTGGTTATTAGACTAGTAATTCGATTAAAACCATGAGAAATATCAGAATCTACCTATGGCGCGCCGCTTTTAATGAATAAATACGCCCATTAAAACAAGGAACATATTTTCAATCAATCTTATACAATGGTAGGGATGGAACCCTTCATGGCAAGAATTCTTTTTACTGTCCTGTCATGCCTAGGTTTGTTGGAAGGAATCTCTTTAGAGATAAATTTGCCTTTGTACTTAATTTATGTTTTCACTAAATGTTACTCTATTTATTGTGTGCGTAAATCCGATTCACACTTGACCGATTTTTGTTTTTCAGTAACCCGACCAGAGAAACTGGAGCAGATTTATCAAGCCCGCTACGAGGCCGACAGACAGGCGAATCTGGAACGAGTGTACGAGGAAATAGAGAAGGAATTCGCTGGGCAGGTAGGCACCTTTTATATCGCCTGCAAAGGATGAAAGCAGTGTGTTGGTTGTCAAATAATCCACGATGACGTCATGATCACGACGACGATGAGTGTCAGAATCCTGAGCGAAGCGAGTGATTCATGGCCCTCGATATAAATTCGATTTATTTAAGAGTTGCATACTTTACTTTATACCATGACTACGAGAGAAAGAAATATTTAAGCTAAATTAGACATTTAAACTTGCCCTGCCCTAAACGTATACGATAAAGTAGGGCATTACTGTTTAAGTCCTGAACGAGTTCGTATTAGACCTCCAGGACAGTTATACGACAGCATTTGTGTCGCACACAAAACGGAGACACTCGCTCGCCTTCGCCTCGCTCATTGACCGATGTCTGTTCCCCCAGTCGCCACTAACCGCCTCGCAAGCCCCCAACGAGAGCGAGCGGGACAAACTTCTGCAACAGATGCAGGAGCGAGCGAGAGAGAAGATCGCCGCGGCGGGACTCGATGCGGGACGGAGGGTCGTGAACCTGCTGAAGGTTCGCGTGGCTGATGCGGAGTTGAGTTCGGGTGAGTGTTAGCACTGAGCCAGCGTGCTAGAGTTTGGCTCAGTCTTACTTGTGTCCGGGTAGGCTCGTGAGCCTCGGTGGGGATATTAACCCTATCGCTCGCACATCTATTGTTCATATTGTTAGTTTGGTCCGCATGTGTCTTAACGCGACATTTACAGCATGCTTGGCAATATGTTTGTGTCAACAGCGACATCACAAACATGTAAACATTCAAGACCTGGGGTTTTTATCACGCTAATATTAGCCTCACTTGTTTGTATGTATGTTTGTAATGGAATTGTCGAACGATCTTTTGAATCACTTCCCGTTTTCCGATTGAGTTTAAAGCATACATATGTAAGTTTGATGACAATGAAATATTTTTCTGACATGGAGTTGATCTGATGATGAAGATGGATCATGGGAACCCTGTGATAAAACGTCGCAACGTCGTCGAGTTTGGGCTCGTTTGATTCGTCTTGACGAGTAGTATCCAGGGTGTGATGATGGAGCCGGAAGGTGGCCATGGGAACTCTGTTACTTGTGGGGCCAGACGCAATGTATGGAGGAGTCTACTCTGACGTCACACACAGTAGCCGGCCGCCCCGCGCACCCCGCCCGCCCCAAGACGACCATGAAGGCGTGATTGGGTCGACACGCGAGCCCGACCAACCAACCAGTAGCTGACAGTCTCTTGAGATAGACACACACTATCCTACCAACCTACCTACCTAGTTTAAAATATTCGATATTAGCAAGCAAAGTAATTGACCGAGCGAGCGAAGCGTCTCCGTTTCAGCATGGCCAAAAATGCTTTCGTATGTTTGTTTTCGTGTTCTCCTCTACAGGGCGCATTTCTCAACCGATTCGCGTGAAATTTTGTGAGTAGGTTGAACAATTAAATAGATTTCTTTTGTCTAGCCAGTTTTTGGATTTTTTTCCAAACGGCTCGATGGATATTAACAAATGAGGTGTCGTTGGATTCGTAAAGACCATGAGAGTGAAACAGACTGTATGATTTTATTGAAAAGTCAATAGGTTGTATTTTAGATCGCAAAATGTAGTTTACAAAGTTATTGGTGCGGCTACTTTCATACTGCATGTACGTAACCAGGTACATTCATAAGTTTGTGTGTGTTATTGAAGTTAGCAGTTCAGCTTTCCCACCGACATACTCGCGAGGTCTACAGCTCACAGAGCCACTAGTAAATATATTCATTTAAACGTAAAAACCCTGCAAGTAAGATATTCACTGTGGAAGATCCTACATGCCTGTATGTAAATGTTATGTATTTGCAGGTCTGATGTCAATATGGAAGCCGGGCGACGCCATCTTGGAGGTCGTGCGGGAGGGAAGCTGGGTCGACGTCATGAGGGTAGTTCCGACTGCTCTGAGGCGAGTTTAATATCAATTTCAAAGGAGTTGGCTAATTGTATGTATAGACGACTGCCCCAGACTTGTACAAAGACTTCTCAATAGCCAGAAGCATTTAAATATTCATTCATAAATTACTGCGTCTTTAGTTAGTTTGTAGAACTTGTTGGAAATCATTAAATAATTAATATATAGTAGTTGTTAGTCAATTCTCTACGATTCCTTGACTTTTGCCGTCGCTAGAAATAAGCACCATTTTGCAATATCATGCAACATACGCCATCTAGCGAAAGTTTTGGAAAGAGGAGGATCTCGCTAGATGGCGTATGTTGCGTGTTATTGCATAATAGTGCTTATGTCTAGCGCCGGTAAAGGTCACGGAATCGTAGAAAATAAACTAACAACTGTTAAGTATTTAATAATTTCCTTCAAGCTCTACAAATTAACTAAAGACGCAGTAAATTTATGAATGAATATTTAAGTGCTTTTGGCTATTGAGAAGTCTTTGTACAAGTCTGGGGCAGTCATTTTGCCATCTCCTTTCAAATTATTTACATTTCCGTGTTACAAAATAGTAGTTTATGAAACTGTTGCATAATGAGGGATATTAAAACACGAGTGAGGCGAGGTTTTTAATAGTATCCCACGAGAGCTTTAATACCTAGTTATGTGCAGTTTCATACACTACTTTATCTACTCTCATACTTAAGTGTCTCTCATACAAAAATCAAAGTTAAAACACAAAAATATTTCCACATAAATCAGTGCTTAGACACAACAAAACGTTGTCACGTCACGTTGACTTTTTTAGGCTTGATTTTACCAACGAAAGAGTAACCTTTTCTCGGGAGTATCTTCTACTTTTTCATAGACACTAGTGACACCTAGATCAGATCACTTTATTTTGAACTGTCATTGTCATACAAGTTATCCCCGGGATAGTTCTCGTATAACTTTTTGTTTGTGAAATCCAGCCTTAGTTGATAAACAAACCGTAAAAATGGTAAACTGGTTTAAACTTGAATTAAGAAGTGATATGTCTGTGGCGATGTGGCGGGTCAGGGTAGGGGAAGATAAAGGGGGTGAGTGTAGCGCATCCCCTTATCCTCCGTGATAGGTTGACATGTAAGAACATAATTGAAACAAAAAGTAAACTTTAGAAAAAACCGACTTCCACAAACCCTATTTGATTACAAACTGTCGAGGGAACTCTTCAAATATTATAGGCAGACCTATAGTGATTTTTGTGTTTTTCATAATAACTCGTGCAAATGCACATGGTAAGCATAATATTGTGATGCGGAACTGCTGATGAAGAACACATATGGCCACCAGATCTGCTCAATACTAAGTACAAATACAATGCGTGGCTGACAGGCAGGCAACGCATAGCCTAAACCGGTGGCCCTAGAGCCATGAAACTTTGTACAGGGGTTCCTTAGTAGCGTGGGGTAGCACTGATGTGGGATTTGACAACATTAATTCCCCAAGGGGGGGGGGATAAGGGGTTACAGTTTGTATTAAACTCAATCTAATCAAATAGGGTTTGTGGAAGTCGGTTTTTTCTAAAGTTTACTTTTTGTTTCAATTATTTACTTCCTAGCCTCGCCGGCCAGCGAGCCAAGGAGGCTGCCGGCCTTACGCCACAACAATCACTATAGGTCTGCCTATAATATTTGAAGAGTTCCCTCGATTTCCCATCATGAGACCCTGACCTGGTGTCAATGGGACCAATGGGAAGGTAAACCCTTTCAAACAAAAAAATAATTTTTCAAATCGGTCCATCCGTCTAGGCGCTATCGGGGCACATACATAAAAAAAACATCCGGACGAATTGTAAACCTCCTCCTTTGGGAAGTCGGTTTAAAGAAACGTAAATGCACACCTTACATTAGCCGGCTAAACCTAGTTTTAGCCGCTCACCTACCATTACACGTAACACATGAAATATACTAATGCCCGGTTTCCGGGGCGCTGATTAAAGTTAACAGGTTGGTTAAATCAGCTTCAGCCAATCACGAACCGCTATTATTCAAATGACGGAACTTGATTGGCCGACACTGATTTAACCAACCTGTTAACTTTAATCAGCGCCCAGGAAACTGGGTGTAACTGGTCAATTGATAAACTGACGATTGTTTGTTTTAATTTCCAGGAACTCAGAACTCCACCTCTCAGCCGGCAGACAAACGACGTTCAGCCCGACAAAGAGAAAAGGCGACAAATACAAAGATCTTACAAAGACGTTACAAAGAACTTGCACCAGCATCAGGGATATTTGCAAAAACCCAAACATGAAACATCAGTACAACGAAATCGATACCGTCGGAATCGTAGTGTCGATCGAGCCATCGAATACAGATTTTGGATCGATACAAAATCAACATTTTCAAAATGTCTACCTTGCAAATGGTGATAAGGACATTATTTGTATCAACGCTTGGGGTGGTGTTCAGAAAATTGGATTCGAAAATGTATTAAAAACTGGAGAGATCGTGTCTTGCAGCAACATACAGAAGAGGTTAGGTAAATGTAGGAATTTACCGCAATATCGGGTGACCGAGTTTTCCATTTTTACCAAAACACCAAAGGATTTGGAGGCAAGGAATATAATGGACGGTCTAGTGAAGAAATTCCAAGGAATTGATAGAAGAAAATATTGTGAAGAATGTCTCGAGTTGAAGAGCAAAGTTGGTGCAGTGAAATATAATACTGAGAATATTAGTCCGTATCTGAGACATCTTGGCAGATCTAGCTGCTACTTCGTGATGCTCCGTGTTAAACTTTATTTATAAATACAGCTTTTACAAATTAACATCGAAAATAACTTATTTTTATAGTATTAGTGATAATAGACCCACGCGAGTGTTATCTCAACAATTAAGTAGATATTTTAAACCAAAAACAATGAATTAAATAACCAGTGCGTATAATAAAAATAAAACAACAAACTCAACAGGCCCAGTGCAAAACGAAATGAAAACAGTGCAATAATGTCAAGTGCAGTGATATAAACATTACTCTCTGTGAAGATAAGCAGTGAAACTAGACTATTTTAGCAAGATTACATTCCAAAATCCGTTAAGTTTCCAAATCAGAGGACAACGCAAGGACAAACAACACTCCAACGCCATTTAGCACAAGCGCTCTCGACGACCGATAGATGTCGCCCGTGCAGCGCAGTTTGGCGTCCACATCTGTACCATAATTTCATCGAGTACTCTAAGTGTCCGGGTGGCGCAAGTTGCTGGGACTGCGCTTCTCATCACAGAGGTCCCCAGTTCAAATCCAGAAAAATAACAAAAGTATTATTTTTTCTATTGAGATCTTCTAAACTCATAACATAACACAACTAGAAGTGGCATATCGCAATCGACGAGCAGTGGCTCAATCCCCGGAATGTGCAAAAATTACAAAAATTACTTTTCTTCTTACTTGGTATCTCCGTACTAGCGACACCTTCCGGACATTGGAGAAGATGCACTAAAAATCACTAAAGACCTGATTCAAGATAGGTAATGAGTTATTATCCACTATAACTCAATTCCCGGATGAAGTTAACTTAGCCCGAGATCATGCCACTAGAGGTCGCTACGAGTCACAACTACAACATGCAGTGCAAAGCGTGCAATCAAACCGTCTTTCCTACTGAAGCTATAGCGTGTATTACCTGTCGTGACAAATATCACCATAACTGCGTCAACATAACGACAGCTCAATATCTAGGAAATAACGTTGAGCTGAAGAAGACATTTAAATGTCAAACGTGCCAAGATGTACAACGACAACGTGACTCTCCGTTGAACACGACCACTGATCCATCACTCACTTTAGAAGAACAGTCTTCTCTTATACTAGACAACACCAGCTACAGTGCACCGTGCTCTCCAATTTCAACAACAAATATAACACAACGGAGGCGGCAACAGAAAAAATATGCCTCCAATGAGGACTTCTTCAACTCTTTAGACTCAAATACATCCTCTGTCAAGGCATTAAGTTTACCTGATCTTAGCACAGTTGACGACAGTGAACAATATAAAATAATGCAAAATATTATCGAGCAACTAAAATTACAACTGGATAGTGCCCATAAAGAGATTGAATCGCTTATTGGAGCGAACCACGAATTGCGCAAAATCAATGCTAAACAAGAACAACATATAGAGGCACTTAAGAAAATATGCTCATATGATTCAACGTCCAAAAAACACTCATCAACTTTACGAAAGCGGAAAACTGACCCGAGACGATTACAACCCTCTGGCGACCCAGGCACACCAAACAAAAATCTGAATGGGAGAGTGCTTTTTATGGACAACACTCCAAAACAGCTGGAAGAAGAAACCACACAGATACCACCAGAAACTACAATCAACCTACAGGAAAAAGTTGATTCTGAAAAAGAAGGGTTACAGGAAATAGCTCACGGAAGTAAACCTTCTCCCAATACGACAATAACAAACAAAGATAACTCTACCAAAACAAATCCTGATAATAACTGTAAAGAATTTAAAGGCGAAAAACCATCGAAAAAAACTGTAAATAACTGTCCCACAATACATATATTTGGAGGAAAACAATGCGTCGGTTTGGCGGCTGAGCTCGTGGATGCAAGAAAAAACTACCCTAAACGGAAATACAGGATACAGTCCAGCACAAAATCTCATGCATCCAGTGAAAATATATTGATGAGTATAAACTATAAAAATATTAACGACAAAGATGTCGTCATACTATCAGTCGGAGAACATGATAAAAACCCAACAAAACTAGCAGTGGAACTAAGCGCTTGTCTTAAGGCTTTGAAGAACAACACCGTTATTGTTACGGGTATTACGAATAGTGACTATTTAAACGAGAAAAAATTGAATGACACGATCAAAATATTATTAAATGTGTTTCCAAACTGTCATTACGTAAAAATAGATGAAATCCTAACCAAAAAAATTTACATACAAAGACTTTGTTCCGAAATCAATAAAATTCTGTCTATTAATGACCACATCAATATGTCCATAAATAACAATAATAACGTGGCAAGTAATGTAAACTTGAACTACAGTAAAAAGGGAACAATACCCTATTACTTTAACAAAGCTGATAAATTAATTACTAAGGTCGATAAATCGGAACAAAGGAATTCGCCAAAGGAAACGGAAAAATCTGTATCTTGCCAGCTTTTTCGTGTCTGATGGCGATGATGATAAACTTTATATAATGCACCAGAACATACAAGGTTTTAAGAGTAAGAAAGACATTATTACAATCACTGTTCATGAATTAAGGGAAAGCTACAAAGACATTGACTTTATCTGCTTGTCAGAAACTCTCGTTAAGTCAGGAAATGAGAAAAATTTACACCTCAAAAATTACAAACTAGCCACGTCTTACTGTCGGTCAGGAAAATCACGAGGAGGCGTCTGTATATTTGCTAAGAATCACATTAAAACTAAAGAAATAAATGTTGCCAAAGAATTGACCGAACCATTGTCTTTTGAATGTTGTGGAGTAGAGGTTCCAGAATATAAATTATTTTTATTTTGTCTGTATAAAATTCCAAATGTCAAACTAAATACGCAGTTTCTTAATAAACTAGAACTATTACTACATCAGCTAAGACACAAACTAAACAATAGCAAATTGATAATAACTGGGGATTTAAATATAAATACACTGAAAGACGACAAGTGGACGAAAGAGTTAAAAAGTATAATAAAAGCCTATAACATGGTTATCCATCTTAATACACCAACTAGACTTAATTCGTGTATCGACCATCTAATAAGTAATATGAATACGGCTCATGGTGAAACTCAACGTCTAGGACTGTCAGACCATGAAACAGCACAATTCCTCACTGTTCCTGTTACAAAAATAAATAAACAAATAAATTTCTGGTATACCACTAAAAGAGATTATAACGATGAAAATATGATAAAGTTTAAAGGCTACCTAGATAGCCTATCATGGAATGAAGTTTTGAATTGTACACAATTTGAACCAGCGTTCAAATTATTTCATGATACGATAGTCCTACTTTACAATCAATGCTTCCCAATAATTAGGGTGAAGACTAGACGAGATATAAAAACCAATCCTAAATGGCTAACTAAAGGCATAAGGCAGTCATGTCAAACTAAAAGAAAACTAAGATTCCAGTACTACCAAAACAAATCAGTAACAAATAAAAATAACTACCTGAGGTATAGCAAACGGCTGCGCAAATGTATAGAGTGCTCTCAAAAAATACAAAATTACAATTTCATCAATAATGCTAAAAATAAATGCAAAGCCTCGTGGCAGATCATAAAAAAGGAAAATGAAAATGAAAATCTTGACATTGAAATAAAATCTATAGATATAAAAAACAAAAAAACGGAGGATCCAATAGAGATTGCCCATGCATTCAATGATTACTTCATAGACTTGACTAATACAAACATAAGCAATCATCCTGACAGTACCGCAATTAATAAAGTAACTAAATCTAATTCTAGCATCTTTCTATCACCATGTACTATACAGGAAACCTCAAAAACAATCAAACAGCTTAATAATACTAATGCCACGGGTTATGATGAAATCGCAACAAACATTCTAAAATTCTGTAGTAAAGAAATATCCCCTGTGTTGACGCACCTGGTTAATAAATCTCTCACAGAAGGTCTATTTCCTAAAGAATTAAAGATCTCGGTAGTGAAGCCATTATTTAAAAAAGGGGAGAGAACCGATATGTGCAAGTACAGGCCAGTTACCTTGGTGCCGATACTATCAAAAATTTTTGAAAAAATTATGCACAGCAGAATCACATCTTTTTTATCAAAATTCTCTGTTATAAGAAATGAACAAAGCGGTTTCCAGAAAGGAAAATCAACTACTCTCGCATGCTTCAATTTAGTGAAAATATTAGCGGAGGCTATTGACACTAGGACACCGACAGTAACAGTATTTTTTGATATGTCTAAAGCCTTCGATTTTGTCAATCATAATATCTTGCTAGGAAAATGTGAGAGATACGGTATTCGCGGGCCAGCCTATGACTGGATAAAAACCTACTTAAGCGACCGTTCTCAGTATGTAGTTATCAAAAAAATTAATGACAAGTCTGAACTTACAGAGAATAAATCAGTACTACGAGCAAATAATTTTGGTGTACCCCAAGGTAGTGTACTCGGACCATTATTGTTTTTGTTATACATAAATGACATACCGGAAAGCACGAAACACCATTGCACCCTATTTGCTGATGACATCTCAATTATAATAAAAAGTACAATTTTGAATGAATTTAATAATGACATAAACAATACAATTGGACATATCATTGACTGGTTAGTAGTAAATAATTTATGTGTAAATGTGGACAAGACATCTTTTATGCAATTTTTCAATCAAGTAAAACCAGAATTAAATATATCATTGACATATCAAAATCAACAAATATCTGAATCACAGGAAATAGTATTTTTAGGAATAACGATAGATCCACAGTTGTCATGGAAAGCCCATGTCGACAAACTATGTAAAAAGGTCAATAGTTTTACTTATGCTCTGTACCGACTAACAAAAGTAGCAAGTAGAGAAGCAGCTCTTCTGGCCTACCACGGATATGTGGCATCAGCATTACGCTATGGAATTGTGATATGGGGGAATTCGGTGGATGTCAAAAGACTGTTCATCATACAGAAACGCTGCATCAGAACCATATGTGGTGTAAGCCCATATGAGTCATGTAGACCATTATTCAAACAGCTAAATATACTTACTTTAACTGGTATCTACATTTTGGAAATAAGCATATTTGTAAGACTTAACATAAATTTGTTTACTAAAATGTCCAGTGTCACTTCATTTAATACTCGATTTCCTAATCGCTTAGTTCTTCCCCGAGCCAATACAGCATTACACAATAGAAACTGTTATGCAATGGCTGTTAAAATATTTAATGGTATTCCAGCAGAGATACAATATCTACCCCTGACTATTTTTAAAATAAAACTAAGAAAGTGGCTAGTACATAATGGCTTTTATGACATGTCGGAATTTTATAAACTTAAATCTAAATATAATACATAATTGCTTATTTAACATGGTACCTGTAGATCTAATTGTATATTTTTGTCAACAACACTGTAATTTTCTGACTATTTTGTATTGTAAATTAAGTAAGTACTTGCCTGTAAATTTTGACATTATTATATTATTTGACATTTATTTCAATTTTAATTATTATAAAGGATTTAAAATTATTATTATTATCTTATAGATTTATGTTAGTTAGATACCTACTCAATTTAAATTTAGGTGGATGATACAAATATATTATGTTAATAATTTGCATGCCCAGCGACGGCTTAATGTGTGAGACTATTAAATATTTAAGAACCCATGTATATAACCACATTAAAAGCAAATAAATGAATATGAATATGAAAATATATATCGATTCAATAATACCGATTACAATCTATCGAAAAATAAGATTTTCATCGATTCCCCGATCCATTTGGCACATAACAAGGAAAAGGACGAAATGAACCTTACTGGGTTGGACTTTGAGTCGACTTTCAAACAAAGAGATACCCAAGATATGTCTCCGGAAGAGATAAAAAGAAAGAAAATTGTCGATGGAAAAATTGCGAAGTTAAAAATGTATGGAGAGCCACCGCCGTTGAGTCCAGTGCTTGTTTTGAATAAATCTAAGAACGCTTCAAGTTCATACAAAAGTCCGCTTCTAGAACACCCACCAGGTAACCAAAGTCTACCACGAATCTGTGTAAATTTACCGGGAAATAACGATAGTCTACCACGAAGAGACGAAAATCTACCACGAATAAACGAAAATCTACCAGAAAACAACGAAAATCTACCACGAAACAGCGATAATCTACCACAAAGCGACGCAAATCAACCAAAAACTACCACTACAGCAAAAGAACACAAAATCTACCACCAACCCAACCTACCGAACAGAAATGTACCAATAGAAAGCCCGAAAACTACCAACATTTTAGAAAACAACTCTAGTCCACTAGTCTTGAATAGAACTTACCAGAAACGGTCAAGCGTGAACCCGGTGAAATTGAATTTCTCAAACACTGGCTTAGAAGAGAACAGTATAAGTATTGATCATTTCGCTGAGGAATTTGACGAAAGCCCACCGTTGAGTCTGGATTAAATCTAGGACCTACAGTAGCAGCAACAACAGATACTATAATATTATACTAATACAGATAGACCACCGAACAAAATATGACACCGGCGTAAACTGTATTGCCTGTGTTGCGTGTCGGTCAGTGTCCGCCCAGCTTTGACTACCATACATTTGACTACCATACATTTGACTACCACACATTTGACCACCATACATTTGACCACCATACATTTGACTACCACACAATTGACTACCACACATTTGACCACCACACATTTGACTACCACACATTTGACTACCACACATTTGACCACCACACATTTGACTACCATACATTTGACTACCATACATTTGACTACCACATATTTGACCACCGTACATTTGACTACCACACATTTGACCACCACACATTTGACTACCATAGATATTATATCAAAGTACATATTTATTAATTCCGTATTTCTAATGGCCTTCGT
This sequence comes from Argyresthia albistria, assembly GCA_963457715.1. NCBI lineage: Eukaryota > Metazoa > Arthropoda > Insecta > Lepidoptera > Argyresthiidae > Argyresthia > Argyresthia albistria. The sequence goes on from OY735281.1 coordinate 6,485,777, forward strand.
TATTGTTATCTTATTAATAAATATAATTATAAGTTACATGTTGATGAATAAATAATAATGTTTAGATAAATATATTTTTTTTTCTTTTGCGTGTTAGAAGCAAGAAGCTATAGTACCTATTATCAAAACGGTGATTGACTATAGTCTATTCGTGATAAGAATGCAGTGAAGTCATCACTGTTCGGCGGCGTAGCCACGCCCCGTAACCAATCAAATCGTTTCCAATTATCAAGCCAAGTTCACAGTGACCAGTTGAAGGCAAACTTTCGAACGCGAAGGTTGTGTCCTGTCCTGTGAGTGTGTGTTAACAGATTTAAATTTCACTGCATTCTTATCACGAATAGACTATAGTTTCCTGTAAGTACCTAGTAAAGTTGTTAGTGGGAGATATTATGCGCTATAAAAAGGTAAGTAGTAACTATAGGACCTCAATGAGCGTTTTTTATAAGCGAACTTGAGAACTCTGGTTCTAGCACAGAATAACTAATTGTTGGTGCTAGCAAAATGTAGGAATGTACTACCTACTGTAAAACAAAATCAACCTAACGAAAGTAATGCAGCCTCGCTTCGTTGTTCCACCGATCGGCATATCGCCTGTACAAATGCGTTCGCTCACTCGCGCAACACTTGCTCCGTCCAGTAAGCAAGACCAAGATAATGAAGTTTATAAATACATTTTGTTTGACAAGGTGCTATAACATAGTTAAGTTCTGTCTGTCTGACTGAGCAAGGTGCTAAAGCGCTTATTACATTACGCTGTCGGCAGGGCACGATTTGTATAGACGTCTCACTCTGATGGAACGACTAGAAAAAGACAGTGAGTCAGACAGGGCCCTGCCGACAGCGTAGTCTAATAGGCCCATAAGGCTAACTATCTAACCCCTATGCCAATCGATTCATAAATTAATCGATGTCACCGTATTTTCCACTAGCAACCCTAACCTGACAGCTGTCATTTCAAGGTGACCTTCAAAACATCGGAAACCAGTTTTTGACATTTTCTAACCTACGAATTTTATTTTATTTGCATATTTCTACCCGCACAGACATGTATTGCGCGTTAATAACGTAATAAATACGTGTGGCAAGCATACCCAGTGAATAGAAACCCTTGTTTCATTTACGAAAGTGTAAATTTTTGTTTTCACACGGTGAACATCTTGTTCGTTAGTTTCAGTTGAGATAAATCTACAAAACAAGGTGAGTGGACGTCTATTCTGTTGCGTAAAATGTTTGTCCGCGGTGCGTCGGTTTCATTCATGCCGCAGCGTGGCTAAAAATAGTCAGTTTCTATCAGTTGTTATCGTTTGAAACGATCATCGTAGCGGACGAATAGTACGCAAGTTTTGTTTTATATCGACAAGTAACATTACATTAGTGTGTCTATAGCCATATTTACCTTGCCCACACTAGGTATATAATATTGACGATGGAAGCTAGAAGCTGCGACATCATCCATCAACATAAACATCTAAAAGACAGCAATGAAATGTTTAGGTTTAGACAAACATTTATATACACTAAACATTGCTTCTAGCTCCACACTGAGATACCCTGTCATGAATAGCAACATCATACTTTCAAGACCAAGGGCTCAATTCTCGCCTCTGTGAATTGAAAGCATAGACATAAAATATTGTCATTTTAGTATGAAATGTCGTAGACAATTTATGTCTCCACTTTCAATTTGCATGGGCAAGAATTGGGTCTGCTGAGTTACTGTCTTATTCTCCAACCCAAGGGATTCTCGCTTGGTCGTGTAACTATTGAAATAATAATTATTATTATTATTAATATGAGCCTGTAATATCCCACTGCTGGGCAAAGGCCTCTCTCCCCCTCTTCCAAATAATAGGTCGGTTAAAAAGTCTTTTCATATCTTGTATGTGCATGTTTCTAACTAAATATCTTTGGATCTATTAATTGTATCTGGCTGGTTTTGAAGTCATTAAAAAGGTTATATTTTAAAAAAGGAATAAATATATGTAATAAAATGTTGTTTCCGACAATTTTAGGGTTCCGTTCCATTCCGGGACCCTATTACTAAGGCTCTGCAGTCCGTCTGTCCATCTGTCCATCCATGGTGCAGGTCCAGGCATGGCTCTTGAGCTATCTATATGGATGGCTATAGTTGTGCAAACTTGTAATATTTTTTTCCTAATTAATGTCATTTGGCTCTCTAACAACTAAGGTAATGTCACTGATTTGCAGATTGCACTCTATTTGGACAGTAAGTGATAATGTTAGTATTTCATTGATATTTGATAGCACAGCACTACCCGGGAAGGATGTGTAGCTTACAAGAATTTCTTTCAGACATGAACAAATGTAAGGCAGTCTCACATCTGAAAGAAAGTCTTGAAAACTCTAGTTGTTAGATTTTGAAGAAATTGAAATAATAATAACTTCACTTTAGTCATGTCATGTCACAGAAATAGCACATTTTGTTATTTATTAGCTTCATTGCCAGTTTCTTATACAGGGTGTCCAGTAATCAGTATTTCAAATCAAAACATAACTGAAGCAATCTTGTATTTAATTACTACAAAAAAAAAACACAGGCCATGATTTATGATGAAGCATTGCATATTTAATCTAAAAGCTAAATTCCTCCACATAAACTCAGATTATACTCAACAATTTCGACTGCAGAGATCTCACTTGTAAATTGTGCTATTTGGTGCCTCGATCATTTCATATGCGTGCTGTGCGTGACCGAAAACTATTCGCGACCACGCAGTGTAAAACAAATGCAGGACTACGCGTACCTCTGCGAAAACTGGTAGATACTTTCAACACACACTTCGAGACTGTAGACATATTTAGTACACCAATACACAAATTCAAACAGCAGGTTTCGGAGATAACATCTGAATATCAGGACCTTAAGTTTTGTCAGGATCGGGATCAGCTGTAGTTTCAGTTTTCGAATTACTGAATTGTAAAAAATTACAATATATTTTTGTAGCGCGTTGGACTATTTTTTTTTAAATTTTTATCTATGTTTTAGATTCCTGTTTTTTTTTTTTCTTTTTCTTTTGTAAACACATATTTTTACAAGCTTGAGATACATATATTTATCTATATAAAATGTAAAAACACTTACATGTAAAATCATGATTATTTTGTTAACAGCAGCCCCAACTAAAATGTACCTGTGGATGATGCTGTGGGCTTCACAATAAAACATTTTTGTTTTTGTAATTGTACGGTGCACTGCCACCGTAGCATTAGGTAGTTATAATTGAGGTCACACGGGTTGCCTGCTTTACCTATCAATCATAAATTACCAGTTCACGTACGGACAGCAAGCACACCGTGTGGCTCACATCAATATCATTTTATCATTTAATTAATCGTGTGTTTAAATATAGTTCTTGATCAATACAAGACTTCTAAACATAACTATCGATTTTATCATTTATCAATCAATATCAAGAGTGCACGGCCCGAAGCCGTACATCTTTTTTGGTCCTTCGAAACATTCGCGTCGCGTGGAACATTTGACATACTTTGGACCTCCGGCGTGAAAAGCGTGCGTCATATTTGTGAATACGAATAGTGATTGTGCGTGGACGGATCAGTATCAAGTGACTATCAAGGATTATCAAACTATCAGTGCGCGTTCGATTCAAGCAAGGAATCGAATCGTATTATCAATATCAATCAAGTGTGACGGGTTAGCTCAAGCAAGGAGCTACTGTCAGTGGGGCGAGGATCAGTAGGTTCTCATTCCGGCACATCAGCATCATCAACGGTCCCGCTCAATCAAGGAGCTCAGGCCACGATCAGGGAGCGGAGACAGCAAGGCGCCCGTTCCAGCGACTCAATCAAGGAGGAGCAGACGAGGAGCGAAGATAACAGGATTTTCGTTTCATCTTATCTCGTCAGATCAAGTAAGAGATTTCCAATTTTAACTCTTATTATCAAGCAACATGGACGCGGAAACCATGAATTTAATCAGCAAGCAGCAGGAATTAGAGCGAGCTATGGATAAGCTTCTCGAAAATTTCAAAAAGGACGGTCGCGATAGGAAAACTTCTTCTTATCTAAAAAGGCGCGTTAACACTTTATCTGACTATTGGAATGAGTTTCAAGTAAATCATATTACGCTTTGTGGTGAAACCGTAAAAACCCATCAATATTTTTCGGAAAATTACTACGAGGTAGTCAGGCAAAAGTACATAAGCATCAAGGACATCTTGGAAAATTATCAAGAATTACAAGCCGACGTGGTGAAGCAAGTTGCACCAGCGGCGGCGGCGGGGGAAGAGCAAAATCAAGATCAGTTCGGCGAGCCGATGATATCAACAGGCAGTAACAGCAAGACGGATGAGATGCTGCGGAAGCAAGCAAGTAACTTCCGAGCATTCCAGCGGACTGTCTCCAACATCAATCTGGAGACAGTCTCAGAAAAGTGGGAGTTAGAAGATCTGCTTAGTACCATCGGCGAGCGTTGGAAAATTATCGACAAAGTTCACTGGGAGTTAGATAGTGAACTTGAGGGGATAAATCAAGACTATGAAAGGTCGTTCACGAAATCGGAAACGACCTACGGCAATATCAAGAGAGCGATCAACAGCAAACTCTGGTCCATGGTGCACCGCGAAAAATCAACCCCGAAAATAGACATCCCGACATTCAACGGCCAATTTAATCAGTGGATACCGTTTAAGGACCTATTTTCGGAAGCGATACATAGTAATCCATCGCTAAGCAATGCACAAAAGATGCAGTATCTCAGGAGCAAGCTGAAGGACGAGCCGGAGAGATTAGTCTCACATCTCCAGATAAGCTCAAAAAATTATGTATCCTGTTGGGACATTTTGACTACAAGATATGATAACAAAAAGAAGATTGTCAACTCTCATATCAGAATCTTAATGAGTTTGCCAGTCATACAGCAAGCTTCAGTGAATGCTATCAAGCGCATGCACGACACAACGGTCGAGTGTATAAATGCCGTAAAAAACCTGGGTGGAGACATAGCCAACGACATATTACTTGTCTATATTTTATCAGAAAAGTTGGACTCAGATACGCATGATGACTACATCGATCACATCAAGGCCCCAAGGGAGCTGCCGTCGCTCAAGGAGTTTCTGGAGTTCCTGGAAGGAAAGTTCACCAGCCTGGAATTCTCACGAAGGAAGCAAGAAAACCCTTCACAGAAACAAAGTCATAATCAAGGACATCAAGCAACATCAAAATATCATAATCAAAAATACGATCGAGTTAACAAGCAATCATTTAGCAGCAGTCGAGTGCCTACAGTTTCGCAACAAGGGAAGCAGCGCTCTCAATATAATCTAGAACAGTTCAAATGTCCACTTTGCAAGAATAATGAACATGGAATTTATTTTTGCAAGAATTATTTAGAGCTGACGCCACAAAAGAAACGCAGTTTGGTAGAAAAACTAAATTTATGCCAAAATTGTCTTTATGACCATGGAGGTAAAACTTGTTTCTCGGAAAAGCGATGCCAAACTTGCCGTGGGTTTCATAATAGCACTCTTTGTGCAGCATTCAAGCAAGCCCACAACACGTCGTCCGGCCCTACAAATGATGAATCACAGCAGGGGAGGAGTAACACGCATGTATCATTGCAACGAGAAGTTCCTGAAGTCTTGTTGGCCACAGCGATGTTACAAATTCAAGGATCGGACGGGAGATATCATATCATGCGGGCCCTTCTCGACCAGGGCTCACAAACATCCCTTATCACGGAAAATGCAGCTCAACGTTTAGGCTTGCGACGTCAGAGATGCAAAGGGGTGATATCAGGAGTTGGAGTAAAAGAAAGCAGTTGTAAGGGGATGATGAGCATATCATGCAAGGCCATCAACAGCAACTACACCTTTAATTCGGAGGTTTACATAATGAAAACTCTCATCAACAATCTGCCTAGTTTTTCATTCGACAAGCCGGCGTGGTCACATATCAACAGCATCAGTTTAGCAGACCCGGAATTTCACATCAGTCGCCCGGTAGACATTTTATTTGGGGCGGACGTATACTCTCTCATCATCATGGAAGGTATATGTCGAGCAGATCAAAGCCAACCCATAGCTCAGCAGACTCGCTTGGGGTGGATTTTATGCGGAAACGTCCAAACGTTTCAGTGTAACGTCGTCCTAAATAACATTGAGGACATTCAGAAATTCTGGGAAGTGGAAGACATCACGGAGCCATCAAGTTTATCATCAAGTGATCAGCAGTGCGTCGACTTCTACAAGTCTACCACCACACGTCGGGAGGATGGAAAATATGAAGTTCGGCTACCCCTAAAACCGAACTTTGAAGAGAATCTAGGCTCATCATAAAAAAAAAAAAAAAAAAAAGCAAGTGCACTATATCAAGCAGACAGGGATTCCCGCTATGACGTAATAATACTTCAATTACTACACGGATTCTCCGAATTACAATACTACAAAGAGCTGCTGACGCAGCACTCCGGCGGCGCCGGCACGCGCGCGGAGCTACCTACACAGCGACGCGGGCTTATCAATGGTGTCGGGTATCTTACAAATACACTGGTCGGAGCAGGAAGCCGATTCACCAAATGAATAAATATCAAGATTTATGCGTAGCAGAGCAGCTCTCCAATTCATGTCAAACTGTCTCAAGCCCATGCTCTAATAAGTGGGTCGAGATAAACAAACTGAATCAGTACCTGTATTTCTGCTGTGAAATATGTCAGCGGAGAATCATGTGCGGCGATCAAGTGTCTGCGCAACAGCTGACGGCTACTGGGATCATTAGCATTGATCAAGGATGCATAATCAAAAACAATGAGCAGCAGTGCTATGTTGGAGACGACTGCAGCAGCAGCGACGTCGGCCCCGGCAGAGACCTCGCGCAGGCGCCGAGGAGGCGGCGGCGCCCGAGTCTGGACTCGGTGCTCAGTCCGCCGCCCCCGCCGCCCGCCCCGCCCCGGGGCCCAGCAGTGTGAACAGTGTGTGTGAAAAGTGCGCGAGTGTCAGTAAGTCCGATAAGTGTATTAAACAACAAATCAGTGAGCAACTTGAGATGAAAAGTGTTCAAAATGAACCAATGAGTGCTAATAAAACGGACAAACCGTCGTCACCGACTTTCACTAGATCTTATAAAAAATCGTTATCAATGAGACTTTAGTAATATGAGTATCTACCCAGCATTAGTTAATTGTTTTAATATCATAATTTTATTGTTTACATTTCATGTTTAGGTAGAGATTAGTTTTGAATGAACTCAGTTTGTACCTAATATAAAATCATTTATTAGCAAAGCATTTTAGCATTATATCAAGTTGCATACCTACATCAAGCCAATAGGTATTAAGTATAGGAACATTAGCATTATATCATTCATTAGAGAGTAGTAATCAAGTTATTTTCTTTGAATTATTATTGTTCCTTTTCTGCCCTCGGGAGCATGTACGGTGCACTGCCACCGTAGCATTAGGTAGTTATAATTGAGGTCACACGGGTTGCCTGCTTTACCTATCAATCATAAATTACCAGTTCACGTACGGACAGCAAGCACACCGTGTGGCTCACATCAATATCATTTTATCATTTAATTAATCGTGTGTTTAAATATAGTTCTTGATCAATACAAGACTTCTAAACATAACTATCGATTTTATCATTTATCAATCAATATCAAGAGTGCACGGCCCGAAGCCGTACAGTAATAGTTAGTTACATCTATGTATTGTGTAGTTGTTTTTCGTCCCAAATAAATAAAATAAAATAAAATAAAATAATATTCTGTACTCACTTTCAAGTTAATACATACCTGGGCCAAGGAAATAAAAGCAGTCATAATAATGATAAGCAAGATTACGAGTTATTATTATTGTGTACCTATAACATTATTTTAAAGTTCTGATCTTCAACCTAATAGAGATGCACTATTTGGGCCAAAGCCTGGCAAACTACTTACGGGACACCCTGTAAGCTATAGCTAACCTATTGCTGCTCTGTTGGCGAAAACAAATGTTATTTTATCACAATAAAAAAAAATAGATGTTATCTCGCTTGTTTACCGTAAACATTATGAACTTGACATATTAAAAATATTAGTGAATAGATTAAAATTACATAGCGTCACGCCTTTTCCCATACGGGGTGACGACGAGGCAAAATTGTGCCAATATTGGAGCCAATTATTCAAATGTCCAAGTAACTCATGGTAATACTATTCATTCTTTCTTATCAGTTGATTGTGTAATCGCACGAGGCGGTTGTTCGTCTCTGATACATTCTCTGTCTGAAGACGTGAACTCGAACATTAACCAACTTAAAAATTAACATAAACATTTACATACAGGCACATACATTGCTTCTGGCCCCACATTAGGATACCCTGTGTCGTGGAAACCGGAAACAGCGACATCACAAACATGTAAACATCCAAGACCTGGGGCCTTTTTTTTTTGTCCCCAGCCGGGATTCGAGCCCGAGACCTCTCGCATGGTAGGCAGATGCACAACCGCTACGCCACAGAGGTCGTATTTAAAAAAAATAGCTTAAAACCCGCCAGATCTAGATAAGACGCCAGATAAGTCGGCGCCCTAGGCAACAACAGCCTTTAGCAAAACACAAATCGCTCGGAATGATGAGTATTATTGCCGTTCGTTTTTTCACTAGCTGGTTTATCACCAGTGTGAGCGTGACTTGAATTTCCCATAAACGTAATTTTATTAATTTTGCTCGATAGAAAAGTCTCCTGAAGTTGCCAGAAAATCTGTCTGTCACAATGTTTATTTTTATAATTACGCACCGCATCTGAATTTGTGTTTGTTATTTATCTAATCATTATAAAAATGGCACAGTATGTTCCTCAGTTAGACTTGCTTAGCTTGGCTTTAACCTTTTTTAAATGTTTTATTTAATTTCCTCTAAAAATAAGTTAAGGATGAAATACTAAGTTCTGATTGCCTAGGGCCCGCCCTTAACTTGATTGCTAGGGTTTGCGTACCCGAAGAGTGCCAAGCGGGACCCTATTACCAAGTCTCCGCTGTCCGTCTGTCTGTCTTTCCGTCCGTCTGTCTGTCCTTTAAGAGTTATCGGTACTTCTTGAAATAGGCCCTCATTGTGATATGTGTAAACTCAACCTCCACATAATAAATAATAAGATATAAATTCTTAATTCTAAAATTCTATTATCGAACACGCAATTCACAACACATAGATAAGACAAGAAATTATTAACACAAGTTATGCAACAGACGTTTACATGGAAACTAGATATCCAGATGAAGATCAACATTTATGCAAAGTTCAATTATGTATCTACTAATCTCGTAATTAATTAGTTTTTCTTTATCACTATGTCCGAAATGTTGCGGTGGTTATAGTCATTGTCACGAGATAAGTTCTGGCTGTTAGATCTCTTATTATTATGAGAGATAAGCTCGCCTTTGTCCAGCCTTAGTATATTATTCGGCTTGTACACCCCTTTCTGTTACAGGGTGTAACAGAAAGGGGTGTACAAGCCGAATGGGGGTTGTTGAGGACATCATTCTGAACAACTTTCGCTATGGGACGGACTTGATCAGAGCAACCTTATTTTTATTAACACAGTACATTCCGGGCCTAGCGCTCAGCTGATCTGTATGGCGGAGTGAAAAATAAAGTTGCTCTGATCAAGTTGGTCCCATAGTGAAAGTTGTTCAGAATGATGTCCCTAACAACCCTCTTTCGGCTTGTACACCCCTTTCTGTTACACCCTGTATTATAGTATGTGGCTGTAGTAACCACGAGAAAAGCTTGTGTTTAAAGAGATTTGTTGGTAGATGTTTTAGGTTAACTGGCACTTTGTTTTAAATATTGATGCTAATTTGCTGTTCGCGGCTCGTGATCAAGAACTGTTTGGATTTCTAGAATATCTTGGGTACTTTTGTTCAGCTGTTGTGAACAGGGTTATGTTATGATCAGTGATCGGAATAGGTAGAGTGATTTTTGGTACTTACGTCATGAAGATCATAACATGGATATGCCTTTTTTTCTGGAAGGTTCGGGATTAAACGAATTAGAATTAAAATGGTGGTTTAGAAACTTGAAAAAAAACAAAAAACATTGTTTAAGGTTTACACATGCAGGATAACGATGACACATCTTGGAGACTGTACTCTGATTGGTCGCGAAGTCGCAAACTTTGCATTGTGCCGATGCCGATGGTGCTGCTTTTATGTTCCAAATCTTGCTCATATTGATTCGTTTCGATTCACACTTTATACCCAGTTCCATGTAATCATTAGGAAATTCCGAAAAAAAAAACAATAATTTAAAAAGCAAAATCTCTGAGCCATATCCATGTGTATCCACGTTTGAGGTCACTCACCCCAAATCACTCTGCCTACTCCGATCACTGGTTATGAGCGCAACTTGTATCCTGACCCCTATCCCCGTCACCCAGAAGCCGCCATGTCCCGCGACCGCACCTCCCGCCGGTTCTACCGCGCCGAGTCCACGCACGACCTGACCTCGTTCTTGGACCGCGGGCAGATGGCGCAGGACGAGAACCGGTGGACCTTCGAGTGCGCATGGGAGGTCGCCAACAAAGGTACTCTACTGTCTTCTGTGTGTCTGATAGTACGATATATTATGTATGGTTTTAGTTATCGTGGGCTGGCTCTCCGAAACTCGACGACTGTAAATTGCGCCTATTTTGCGTGTGAACTGTAACAGTTGGGAACTAACACCCAGTTTCTTGGGCGCTGATTAAAGTTAACAGGTTGGTTAAATCAGTTTCGGCCAATCAAGTTCCGTCATTTTGAATAATAGCGGTTCGTGATTGGCTGAAGCTGATTTAACCAACCTGTTAACTTTATAATCAGCGCCCAGGAAACCGGGCATAAGTATTTTTCATGAAATAACCAAAAAGTTTTGTTCAAATTATCATCTAATGTCAGAATAACTTTGTAGCTAGTTGAAAAATAACATTCAAATTACTAGCTACTAAACGCCGCCGTAAGCAGCACTGTCTACAACCTACTGGAACGTCTACAATTTCCGTACAATGAGGTTCACTCACTCATTAGGTCAATGTCATGCAGACTGCAAAACATCATTTCAACGCACCAAAGAGTATTTAATTAAAACATCACTGGCAGCCAAACTTGAAGTGACCAAAAGGAAAAAATAAATTTCTGAGCTCTGAGATTTATAGGACAACAAAAGTAAAATTCGACACTCATGCCTAGTAATAGAGAATATAATCAAATGACTCCCCCATGACTCTCCATACAAACTTTAGAGGTCTTTTTGACCCACTTAGAGTCCGAATTAAGTAAATGAATGAATGAATGAATGAATTTCTTTATTTCCAATAAAAGATTCACATTTTGGTAAAAGCCGTTATAGCCGTTCTTATCGAGCGGCTTTGTAATAATAAGAAGATATTCCCATCAATAGAATCTTTCTAGCTGCAGCTGTTGCTCCGGTTTTTTGATCAGTCAGGACTTACTCTTTTATATAAAGAGAGATATTACCTTTCGACCACTTGTTGTCTAAAAATCCAAGAAATATTTTCAAATACCAAGTTTGGGCTCCTCGAAGTAGGTGACGGATTAGTAAAAAGGAACTGTAGAGACCATGAGAGTGAGTGAAATAGACTATAACTATTTTCGTGAATTGGTTCACAGTCCTCGCTGTTCGCGAGGTCTAGTACCCATAGGCACAGAAGAGATAATAGTACTCCGTACAGAACGGCCACTCCCTTCCCCGCGCTGATTCAGATACCGCACCCCACCCCTGGCGTCAAAGGATTCGTTAAAGGATCAATAGACAGGGCTGAACGCCGGACGAGTGACGTGACGACGCGTATATTTAGTACCGCGCCACCAGCCCTAGCAAAGTTTACGCACACATTTGCACGTATACAAACATCATTTGGTTATGTAGTAGTAATAGGTGATTATTTTACGAGCGTTCTATGGAGTGTCCGAGGTGTGCCATAGGGCCACTAGTATTATAGGAGCTCCGTGATCTAGTGTTTCACGTTTGCTTCTGAAGCAGGCGATGCAAGTTCGAATCCCAGACCCCCAGTTCTTGCGCTATCGAGATCATCTCTAGTCGAGATATCGTTTTCGTCTCAACATCTCCGTCTAAAACGATCTCGGTTCATATTTCTCTCAGACCAAAACGGGTCGAGCGAGATATCTCGGTTGGTCTTCTGTAATCCCCCGTTTCACCCCATGGGAGATGGATCTCGCTTAATCCCTTCTATAGTGAATCTACGCTTCATAACGGAGCCCTGTAGAAAGTTTTATGAATATCGGTCAAGCGGTTTAGGCTGTGCGTTGACATATGCCAGTCAGTCAGGATCAGGACTTTGAATTTTACAAGTAGTGCAGATTATTTTTGTAAAGACACAGGAACTCTTACAAGATCCTAACAAGCCCTAACGACCTACCAGATAGACGACATGACAAATGTAACCTAAAACCCCATTGTCCGAGTTTACCATGCATGGTGGTCGCATCTTGAACTGGTTTGTGTCCTCAATACACTTCGAGACGATGTTGACTCAAGGACAGAAGACGTTTAAATGTCTGGAGATCCTAAACGGGCCATATTTTTACTGCAATATGTGGCCAGCAACTATTGGTGTCTTTTTCTAACATGTGTGTAAGAGAGGCACACCAATAGTTGCCGGCTACATATGGTGGCAAAAACTGGCCCGTTTAGGAGCACCATTAAGAAAGTAAAGTAAAAAAATAATAATATTGAACTAACAATTTACAATTAGGTAAAAACTTAAAGATAATACGGTCTTTGTGCATACGCTAACTTTAAACTAAGAAGTTGCCAGGAGTCTTCGCACTAGGCTGGGCCTGTACCGCGAGGAACCAGTTAATATTGAAAATTTAGAAAAATAATTAAATATTTGAGCACACAGTAACAATAACAGTTCAAAAGAAAAAATTGCTTGGTTCTTCTATATTGAGAGATATAAAGCTAATAACCTGTGATAAAGATAGTGAAAGTGTGATTGGGTGGTTCTTAGACTAAAAATAAATACAGTGTTTTATAATAATAATAGTGATTCTGTATCGTCATATCCTAATGTTTATTAATTAAGTACATGCTTGCAAATGTTGTTGCTTGAATCGATTGTCGCAAGAATCGACGCGAAGAATAGCGATGGCTTGTAAGAATCGACGCGAAGAATAGCGATGGCTTGTAAGAATCGACGCGAAGAATAGCGATGGCTTGTAAGAATCGACGCGAAGAATAGCGATGGCTTGTAAGAATCGACGCGAAGAATAGCGATGGCTTGTAAGAATCGACGCGAAGAATAGCGATGGCTTGTAAGTACTACTCCTTCAAATAAAGACAGGGCGGGGCGCTATTCGCTCGGTCTTGTTTACTATTCGATTTTATGGATATCTCGTACGAAAGACGAGTGTAAATAAATACCTGAGTCATCAGTAACATTGAGCATCAACTAGTGCTTAAAAATAGCGGGTGTTTTTAGGGTACCGTACCCGAAGGGTGCCAAACGGGACCCTATTACTGAGACTTCGCTGTCCGTCTGTCCGTCCGTCCGTCCGTCCGTCCTGTCTGTCACCGGGTCAGTCTGCACGAACCGTAATAGCTAGAAAGCTGAAATTTTCACAGAATGTGTATATCTGTTGCCGCACCAACCACAAATACTGAAATACGAGAGATATTGCAAATTAAAGGGGGCCCCGATACAAGAGACGTGTTTAGATACACTTACGCATTTCAAAATGGAGATCTTGACTAAAACTGTTTATTTATTGTCATAGCAACCATGTCATAGACACATATACTACACATTTAAATATGATAGCATATTTCGCGTCAACCCACATGGTTGTGGTAGCTCAGCCGGTATGATGTAGACTCTCAATCCGGAGGTCGTCGGTTCAAATCTCGTGAAGGCATAAACTTTTTAAATTTTCTTTTTGTTTATTTTTTTATTGTTTTGAGTGCTTTTGATTTGTTGTACGATGGTACGGTACCCTTCGTGTGCGATACCGACCCGCACTTAACCGATTTTTTTTTTAGTTTGTTCGATTTCCGGTTGAGACAAGAGAATTTAAAAACTCCTGTTTTCTCCCCTCTGCGAGTATTTTTTCACCAAACCTTTTCTTAGTACTAACTACTATCCTGCACTTTTCGATGATGATGATGCAGCAGAATGCATGCAGCAGTTTTGCCTGTGCGTTCGTATATCATCAGTCAGTCAGTCCGGACACTGGATTTTATATAGATACGATATGATTCCCAGCGGGCGACATCTACACGGTCATCCGGTCCAAGGCTTTCGTCTCGGTAGAGGAGATGGGCGATACCTACTGTCTGCTCTCCGCACATCTTGACTACTTTCCCCGTCGATCCACTCCCTGATTCGCCCGCTTTCCTTTTCGGTCTACTTCCCCGTTTAGTTTCCTAGTCGGTCTTATTCCTGAACCGTCTACTTTAAATTTCTACTTTCCCCATTGGTCTTCTTTCCCCATCGGTCAACTCTCCCAATTTATCTACTTCTCCTAACCAATCTACATTCCGCAGTGGGCGGCATCTACACGGTCATCCGCTCCAAGGCCTTCGTGTCGGTAGAAGAGATGGGTGACACGTACTGTCTGCTCGGCCCCTACAAGGAGCAGTGCGCGCGGCATGAAGTGGAGGAGGCCGACTTTCCGGAGCACTCGCCCCTGAATAAAGCGGTGGCGGCGATGAGGGGCATGGGGTATAAGGTGAGAATCCTACTAAAAAAAATGTTTATGTAGCCCATCAATGTCCCCACTGAGGGGCACAGGCCTTTACCCGGATCCGAGTAAGATTGAGCCATACTCCACCACGCTGGCTCAGTGCGGGTTGGTGGAGGGGTTTTACGACTACTACATACTACGAAGTGGTGATAGTACCCGGGACCTACAGCTTAACGTGCCATCCGAAACACGGAGTGTCCGATAATGTACTTAAGACAAATGAATCATCTCATTGGTACATGGTCAGCACCGGGATTCGAACCTGCATCTCCTGCGTGAGAAGCAAGGTGACACCCACTAGACCACGGAGCACCTCAGGGAGAAACCTACTAATATTGTAAAATTGGGCACGGTCGGTCGGTGCAACTACTTCCGACACAAGTGGGGTCGGAGAGACAGTGCCATGTGTGGGTGCGGGGTAGAAATACAGACCATGAAGCACATCGTTCAGCGGTGCCCTTGACATCTTACAATGACGTCACGTTTTTGATTTAAGAGCTGTCATAAATTTACAAGTGGCCCGCCATTTTGAAATCTAATCGACGAATCAAAATGATCGCTGATCGCCCGGCACGAACCGTATGGAATGTTCAGAATGATGTTGCTAACAATCACCTTTCGCTACACCTTTATAATTTGCTCAAAGCTTTGTCTGTGTTTTCCAGCTGCACACAGGCACCTGGCTGGTCGATGGGAACCCTCAAATAATCCTCTTCGACATCGGCTCCGGCGCCTGGCAGATGGACGGCTTCAAGCAGGAGCTGTGGGACAACTGCTCGCTAGGGATACCGCATCTCGACGTCGAGGCTAATGATGCCGTGATCCTTGGCTTCATGGTCGCCATGTTTGTTACTGAGGTGAGGGGAGGGACACTAGAGAGGGGACAGGGAGTATTACAGAGGGGACAGGGGACACAAGAGAGGAGACAGAGGACACTAGAGAGGGGACAGTAGGGGACAGGGGAGACTAAAGAGGGTAAAGAAAACAGAGAGCAGGCGGGGGTCAGAAGTTACTAGAATAGAGTCTTATTGTACGCGCAGTTCTTCCCCTTACCTATCATCTCCGTCTCCTACCCAACATGGTTTGCTGGAAGAAATCTCTTATTGTATCTATCATATAACATACTATTTAAATTCTAGCTCGAAACAGCAATAATATGTTAGAGTCACGACCCAAAAGTCATCCTGTTTAGATCTAATATACACAGTAATACACACATACCCACACATCCCGACCTATGTTGAGCCCTTAATTTTATAGTTGGAGAAATTATTAACTGGACTTACTTGGACTTCATTTGATAACCAATTATTGCTTTTTTTCAGTTCAGGAAAGCTGTAGAGAACTACAGTGATACCCCGCCACGCATCGTCGCGCACTTCCACGAGTGGCAAGCGGGTGTCGGCCTTATTGTGCTTAGGTAAGGTGCTAATTTGATTGCCAATCAGACGGGCCGAAAATAGACCTGGAACTGGCTACACGCACAGATACTATAATATTATACTAATACAGATAGACCACCTAGAACAAAATATGACACCGGCGTAAACTGAGATGCTACGGAAGCTTCTTTAGTTAGAGGCCATTATCGCTTGGTGCAGCACCATCGAAAAATTCCAAATACCACGAGATGGCGCTAAGATATATAGGATTTATTCTAAGATTAGCGCCACCTAGAAGTATGTTGACTGAAACCATGGCGTTTAAAGTACAAATCTTACTCCTCACGCCATCTCTTTTTTTACGAAGGGTTACTAATTCTAATTTGTATGGGATGAGCACCCTGTGGTTATAGTCAACTCTCTCTGCAACGATTGGTCAGAACCACTCGTTGCGCAAGTCACACGAGCGAATGAAAAATAGCACCTCGGGCAGGCGTGTGACACTCCGCTCTTTACCTGCAAAGCCACAAGTAGATCCGCGGCCGCGCTGCGCGGCCCGACTCAGTGGGTTGCCGAGCGCCGCCCGGGTTGCACGTGCCGTTCTATCTAGCCCCGCGCGCCCCGCGTGTAGTTACTTACTAAAATGAAGGCGAAGAAATACTGCATGCTTTGTTTGATGACGTTTCGTCACTGCACAGATGAATAAAGGTCACTGTCCTACTGACTGTCGATAGGATTTCTGGCCATTATGTAAAAGGTTAGGTAGGTACCTATACTACCTATAATAAATGTTATTCACAAATCTAGAATAATAATAGTAAGTGTTTCGTAGTTAGTAGTTAAGTAAATATCCAGTTTTATTTGTCACAAGAGACAACCCTTAGTTTCACGGGCCGCTTCAGACGAGGATAGAGTTACGCGACAGAAAGAGAGGCAACTTTTAGGCAAGTAATCGAAGTGCGGGCGCCGCGCTACACAGCATGAATTGTACTTTGTTGCGTTGTGGCAATGGTCGCTTTTTAGTTGAACGATTATGTACAGTGTCCAATCTGTTCCTAACTCTTTATTAATCTGTGCCTCAGGTCTTGAATGTTTACATGTTTGTGTGATGTGATGTCGCAGTTACTGTTAGTAAATATGTTGTGTCTGTGATTACAGGGCGCGCCACATAGATGTCGCTACGGTGTTCACGACGCATGCCACACTGCTCGGCCGATATTTGTGTGCTGGCAACACAGACTTCTACAACAACCTAGATAAAGTAACTATAAATGGAAGCCATTATTTAAGAAATTGATTGATTGAAAGTAACTATAAAAAAATATTTTTTGTTATAATAATATACAGGGTGTAACAGAAAGGTGTAGTCATATTTTAGGGGGTTGTTATCCTTCCGTCCATCATTCCGAGCAACTTTTACTATGAAACCGATTTGATCAGAGCAAATTTAATTTTCACTTTTCTACAGGTTGTAACAGAAGGGTGTAGTCATATTTTAAGGAGTTGTTAGGGGGACCATTCTGAGCAACTTTTACCTATAAAACCGATTTGATCAGAGCAACTTTATTTTTTATTGCTCCATATGTTTCGGTCCGGGCGGTCAGCTGATTGTATAGAGAAGTGAAAATTAGAGTTGCTCTGATCAAATTGGTTTCACAGTGAAAGTTGCTCAGAATGATGTAACAACCTCCTAAAATATGACTACACCTTTCTGTTACACCCTGTACACATAAATTATTATTATTCACCTACCAATCTTCCCAGATGAAAATCTACAACCTACCTCTCATATCTATACCTGTCTCTCTCTTCAGTTCAAAGTGGACGAGGAGGCGGGAAAGAGACAGATATACCACCGATACTGCATCGAGCGCGCGGCCTCGCACATGACCCACATATTCACCACGGTCTCGGACATCACAGGTTGGCATGTTGTTTGATAATCTATACTTCTAAATAAGCTGCCAAGTGCGAGTCGGACTCTCACACGGAGGGTTCCGCACCACTCATTCATATGCTTTATTGCACAGAAACGTAAATAACCGGCCAAGTGCGAGTCGGACTCGCGCACGAAGGGTTCCGTACCATTGTCTATAAAAAACCGCAAAAAAATCACGTTAGTTGTATGGGAGCCCCCCTTAATTTATTTTGTTTTTTAGTATTTGTTATTATAGCGGCAACAGAAATACAGAAGGTTATGTAAAGTTATTATTTATAATAAGCAGTCACTGCATAAATTTTCAGACCTCTAGCTTCGAAATTTGCGGCAGTCTCATACTAACATTCATCCCCTAGTTTAGGGGGTTGAGGGGTGAAAATTCCAAGTTTTAAGATTTTGCGTTTGTTTGTGTGCTAATCCTAGCCTACATATCTCAGCTTTCTAGGACTTCAGGAAGTGCCCTAAAAGTTTTGTTGATCAACAGTGAGTGAGTAAGTCAGTGATGAAATAGGGGTTTATTAGACAGCAATAAAATCTAAAGTATAAGAGCTATGCACCTGAAACTTTTTGGGTTTAAAATGTGTCTACTATTGACATCATATCCCAAGAATTTCGTCGATCTGGTATAATCCAAACCCAAGTTCTGAGAGTTCAAAATAACGACGAAGCGTTACGAGAAAAGGTGGGTAGTGCCCCAGTGCTTCGCGCTCTTCATGGCGGGGGCACTACCGTGCCCCCAGATTTAAATTATTGAGTTATTTTGCTGAAGGTTAATACATTTGGACATTAAGTGATTTCAGACACAATGTATATTGTTAATGAATAAATAAATAAAATTAAATATAACTTCCAGGCTATGAAGCGGAGCATCTGTTGAAACGCAAGGCAGACATCATAACACCGAACGGACTTAATGTGAAGAAATTCTCGGCACTGCACGAGTTTCAAAATCTGCACGCGCTCGCCAAGGAGAAGATACATGAGTTCGTCAGGGGACATTTTTACGGGTAAGTGGTTAGCCAGGGGACACTCGGCCAGAGAACACTTTAGCCCAGAGAACACTTTAGCCCAGAGAACACTTTAGCCCAGAGAACACTTTGGTCCAGGGGTAATAGGCTTGTGGCCTGTCAAGTCAAAGTAGATACTTTTTACGAACTGTCAAAACGGAACTTTTGTTTCTGAGTTCTATGAAATAACAACAGAATGATGTCATGTATAATTGAAACAAAAAGTAAACCTTAGAAAAAACCGACTTCCACAAACTCTATTTGATTAGATTGAGTTCAATACAAACTGTAACCCCTTATCCCCCCCCACCCCCCATTAATCAAATAGGGTTTGTGGAAGTCGGTTGAAAACGTTGCCGCTCAACACTTTTAAACATAAATTATTCAATTGGCTTGCGCAAAACCGTTTTCACTCTTTTGACGAATTTCACAACTTTAAACGTACACGACACCGGTCTTGGCTTTTGTTGTTTTTCATTTTGTTTTAAACAAATAAAAAGACTAATCACATTGAGAACAATCTCAAAAATTTGCATGCTACAATTTAACATTTTTAACATTTGCGGTGCTCCGTGGTCTAGTGGGTATCACCTTGCTTCTCACGCAGGAGATGCAGGTTCGAGTCCCGGTGCTGACCATGTACCAATGAGATGATTAATTTGTCTTAAGTACATTATCGGACACTCCGTGTTTCGGATGGCACGTTAAGCTGTAGGTCCCGGCTACTATCACTACTTCGTAGTATGTAGTAGTCGTAAAACCCCTCCACCAACCCGCACTGAGCCAGCGTGGTGGAGTATGGCTCAATCTTACTCGGATCCGGGTAAAGGCCTGTGCCCCTCGGTGGGGACATTAATGGGCTACATTTACTTTTTACAATTTAACAGCTGATTAAGGCGTTCAATTTATATGATATTTACGAACCTTTTCACCGTTGTCTCTGCGCACAAATGTCTTATTTGTTATTTCTTTCGACCCGCAGCCACTTCAACTTTGACCTCGACAAGACGCTCTACTTCTTCATCGCCGGTCGCTACGAGTTCGGAAACAAGGGGGCGGACGTCTTCATAGAGGCGCTGGCGAGACTCAACCACTACCTGAAGGTGAGCCAGTGCCACGGACAGGATTCCCGGCGCCCTACTGCTTTGCTTGCCCTGGGGCTTGTGGAGTATCATTTTTTAGACAATCGGGTGGAAAACTGACAATTTCTCACGCTAGGTGGCGCATTCGCGATTGTACCTTAGTATGACACGGGAACTGTCAATTGTATGTAGATTTTTGTGAACAAAGTTTTGAATCTTTACAACCTGAATGCAGTGCTTTCAAATGTAAAAGTAGGGTATACATTTATTACTATAGCGAAACAACGTCGAATTCTTTGTAAACCTTTCTACCAGATGCGCTTTTTCCAGCTACTGTCGCATTTCTCCTTCGAATCTCAGTTGGAAGCTCACGCACGGTCATACATTTTTCGCAATAAAACACAAAATTCGAAACCCTGTACTTGACACTGACGTAAACAAGGTACAGTCACCAAAGCGCCATCTGGGTTTATGCTTTCAGTTTTCTGAAGTTTATTGATAATCAAGTAATTTCTACCAGCATTAATAATCAAGTAATTTCTACCAGCCGAAAGAGGGTTGTTAGAGACATCATTCTGAACAACTTTCACTACGGGACCGACTTGATCAGAGCAAATTTATTTTTATTAACTCAGTACATTTCGGACCTAGCGCTCAGCTGATCTGTATGGTGGAGTGAAAAATAAAGTTGCTCTGATCAAGTCGGTCCCATAATGAAAGTTGTTCAGAATGATGTCCCTGACAACCCTCTTTCGGCTTGTACACCCCTTTCTGTTACAGCCTGTGCATATGTGTGGATTTTAAAGAATAAGTTCCCATACATTTACGAGTAATATCCCATATATGTATTTGATGAAAACATAAGTCTCTTTGAAAATACCTACCCATGATAGATTGCGCTTCTACAAATTGAAAGTGATCGAAATAGATTTAATAGTGCATTCGAAGTTCCGCCACTCGCCACTAGAAGTCGCTGTTCGATATTTCTACATCGCGCTGTATTAAGTTTACTAGAAGTTCGTCTTATGTCACGCATTACTTGGCTTCAGTATCAAATTCAAATTCAAATTCAAATTTTTGGTTAGGTTTATAAATTAAACCTGTTGATGAAACGCGTCTATTTTTACATTTAAAAAAAAAGTAAATGTAGCCCATTCATGTCCCCACCGAGGGGCACAGGCCTTTACCCGGATCCGAGTAAGATTGAGCCATATTCCACCACGCTGGCTCAGTGCGGGTTGGTGGAGGGGTTTTTACGACTACTACATACTACGAAGTAGTAATAGTACCCGGGACCTACAGCTTAACGTGCCATCCGAAACACGGAGTGTCCGATAATGTACTTAAGACAAATGAATCATCTCATTGGTACATGGTCAGCACCGGGATTCGAACCTGCATCTCCAGCGTGAGAAGCAAGGTGAAACCCACTAGACCACGGAGCACTCGTACTAGATTTTACATTACTAGAGTGAAATGCTGTTTCATTAGTCATTACATTACGGTCGGGCGGCACTCAGAACAATAACTAAAGCAGTTGGCCACATTGCATGCGATTTGGGAGGCGACACGAACTATACTAACTAAACTAACTAGTGGCTCTGTGAGCTGTAGACCTCGCGAGTATGTCGGTGGAAAAGCTGAACTGCTAACACACAAACAAACAAACAAAATGGCGGGGATATGGGGTTTTAAAATGTAAAAAAATCGCTACAACCCAAACGGCTCGCTGGATATTAACAAATGAGGTGTCGTTGGATTCGTAAAGACCATGAGAGTGAAACAGACTATATAATTTTAGTAAAAAGTCAATAGGTTGTATTTTGGGTTATTTTTTTATGTGTGTTAGCAGTTCAGCTGTCCCACCGACATACTCGCGAGGTCTACAGCTCACAGAGCCACTAGTATAGTCTGTTTCACTCTCATGGTCTTTACGAATCCAACGACACCTCATTTGTTAATATCCATCGAGCCGTTTGGGTTGTAGCGATTTTTTTTTACATTTTAAAACCCCATATCTCCGCCATTTTGAACAAAATCCAAAAACTGGCTCGACAAAAAATCTATTTAATTGTTCAACCTACTCGCAAAATTTCACGCGAATCGGTTGAGAAATGCGCCCTGTAGAGGAGAACAAACAAACAAACATACGAAAGCATTTTTGGCCAATCCTGAAACGGAGACGCTTCGCTCGCTCGGTCAATTAAAATATTAACATTATATAAGTTTTACTTTCTTCTATGAAAACAACTGTCTGTTTGTGGTCTACTTGTGAACATCATCGGGTAAACTTGTGGCCGGCAGGCATGCGGCTCCGAGACGACTGTGGTGGCCTTCCTGATCTTCCCGGCGAAGACGAACAACTTCAACGTGGAGTCGCTGCGGGGGCACGCGGTGACCAAGAGCCTGCGGGACACCATCAACGAGATCCAGCAGAAGATCGGGAAACGCATGTACGACATCTGTCTGGGGTGAGTGATCCCAGTTAAAGTCGCCGGCAATAGAAATTGTGGATAGTGGTGGTTAATATAACGTAAAGCCGTTAAAAGCAGCACGTTATTTACTTGTAACGAAAAGCGCGTGCTATTAGTCGAATCAGATAGAGCTATGTTATAATAACGAAACGGACCGACGCCATGCGCGCTGCTAGCGCCAGCGGACATTTTGTAGTGTTACGTTAAAAATAGCACAGCGCGGCGTGATCAGTCGACC
Source organism: Argyresthia albistria (assembly GCA_963457715.1). Lineage (NCBI taxonomy): Eukaryota > Metazoa > Arthropoda > Insecta > Lepidoptera > Argyresthiidae > Argyresthia > Argyresthia albistria. Next base: position 6,508,627 of record OY735281.1, read on the forward strand.
GGTTGCTCGCGACCGCGCTGGATGTTGCGTGATTTCGCGCGTTTTCTCGACGAATCAACAATGCGTTCGACGCGTTCGTTTCGTTATAACTTAGCGTGTAAATTAGCATGCTAAATAAATTTAGCATCTTCCATTTAGCATGTTAACAAAATGTAGCCGTTATGACCACCACTAATTGTGGACGATGTAAACCAACCGGTTTCTCAAGGTCTGTCACGGAGCCTCACTGAACATTATTCCAACTCATGTAGCATCCCATAGCGATCTGGATGAAGCGAGAAGCCTGCTGTGAAACAAGAAAGGACAATTTAATGTCTTCACAAAATAAAAGGCCCGTTTTGACAGTTCACGCCCATGAAGTTTTAACCCCTAATGCGTAGGTAATAAAAGCCAACTGTTGCGTACAAGCAAAGCGTACAAGCTGCACCTAGGAAAACCGCTTCTATTACCTACGCGTTAGGGGTTAAACTTCATGAGCGTTAACTGTCAAAACGGGCCTTTTATTTTGTGAAGACTGTAGCTAAACATATCCCCAACCTTCGTTCGTCATTATTTATTTATTTACTAAACAAAAATCTACAGCCATTTATACAGGGTGACATTTAATTAGCTGACATATTTCGGGGAATGATAGTACCCATCATTAAGAAGAACTTTCCCCAAGAAACAGATAGTCGCAAATGAAAAAAAATTTCGTCCCCCAGTACATTGCCCCGATAAGCTGATTGCAAGTTGATATGGGAGACCCAAAAAAATTTTTCGATTCCCACCATATGTTTGTTAGGGAAAGTTGTTCATAATTATGGGTACTACCATTCCCCAAAGTATGGTCCGCTAATTGAATATCACCCTGTATAAAATAAAACAAAAATATATATTTAATAATTAGGCCAATTAAGGATTTCTACGAAAGTACACCAGTTTTGGTTTTGGTTAAAGGTCTGTTTTGGAAGACTGTATGTAATGTATGTGTCTGTCTGTCCGCTCCCAGCGGCCACCTACCCGAAGCGGCGGACCTGCTGCTCAAGGAGGACACGGTCCGGTTGAAGCGCTGCATCTACGCGTTGCAGCGGGACGGACTGCCGCCGGTGACCACTCACAACATCGTAAGTTACCGCAACAATTTACCGCGTCTGACATACGTATGTCGGCGGCCGATCGTAGAATCGGGCACATCATGATGTGCCCGCCATTACATGATATGCCCTAGCCATTACTGGGCATATCATGTAATGGCCGGTTTTAATGAAAACATGTTTTATTAAAAGGATTGTTATTCAGCACTACCTGATGTTTCTTGTGTTATACATGTCAAACTAACACGAAGACTATTCGGGGGCTTTGCTGCGCTCACCCCCTTTCGTCTTCACCTAAGCTACCGCAGTGAGTGTTCGCCCTAGAAGATTTCATCGTATTATGATATGTCACGTTTGGCCATATCATGATATGGCCTATTCGACGATTTAGCTACGACAGTACGACATACAGGACAATTTAGCTACGACAGTACGACATACAGTACAATTTAGCTACGACGGTACGACATACAGGACAATTTAGCTACGAAATTACGACATACAGGACAATTTAGCTACGACAGTACGACATACAGGACAATATAGCTACGACAGTACGACATACAGGACAATTTAGCTACGACAGTACGACATACAGGACGATTTAGCTACGACAGTACGACATACAGGACAATTTAGCTACGACAGTACGACATACAGGACAATTTTCACTTCTCTATACAAATCAGCTGACCGCCCGGACCAAAACGTATGGAGCAATAAAAAATAAAGATCTCTGATCAAATCGGTTTCATAGTAAAAGTTGCTCAGAATGGTCTCCCTAACAACCCCCTGAAATATGACTTCACCCTTCTGTTACACCCTGTATATAAGTTCCTTACTATTTTCAGGTGGACGACTGGAGCGACCCAGTTCTCAACTCCGTCAGAAGATGTCAGCTGTTCAACACTGTTAATGACAAAGTGAAAGTGAGTTTACTTTCTACCACAGAGTAACTTATATAATGGTAAACTAAAGATAAAGATATTTATTGTTTGACGATACACAGGTTATAATAATCTGTAATAACCGGCCAAGTGCGAGTCGGACTCGCGCACGAAGGGTTCCGTAAAAAACCGCAAAAAAAATAAAATTGTATGGGAGCCCCCCCTAAATATTATTTTTTTTGACGTGACAACGTCTTATAAATTGGTTTGCCGGGTGACACTTCAAGAAACTGCGTTACGCTCCGCTCACGTTATGCGCTCACAATGAGAGCGAGTGAGAGGCACGCGTCCCTTCCACTCGGGCATGGTTAGCCCGCCTAAGAACGAGAGAGACAGACATAAAAAGTGAAAGGCATTCAGTGCGAGATTCTTTGTATAAATTAATGTTTTAAATATAATTCTTTGTATAAATAAATGTTTTAAATTGTTACTATTATTTCATCCTTCTTCCTACTATACGAATGAATATTCACATTAAAATTATTTTACCACTCAAAGTCGTTGTCACGTAAAACTTTCGCCCGTATACCGACTTTACAGGCAACCAATTTTTTTTTTATTTTTTTTTAAGTAAATATATTGTGAACATTTTAAGCGTCTACCTGCTACCATTATCAATATCGAGCAAAAATGAGCAAAAAAATCACGTTTGTTGTATGGGAGCCCCCTTAATATTAAATTACTTTTGATTTTTAGTAAGTATTTGTTGTTATAGCGGCAACAGAAATACATCATCTATGAAAATTTCAACTGTCTAGCTACCACGGTTCATGAGATACAGCCTGGTGACAGGCAGACGGACGGACGGACGGACGGACGCACGGACGGACGGACAGCGAAGTCTCAGTAATAGGGTCCCGTTTGGCACCCTTCGGGTACGGAACCCTTTAAAACTAGTTAAACAAAAAACCTGAAATTTAACCGGTTAAATTCAAACCGGTTCAACTCAAGTGGTGTAACAGCTCCATATTATGTCTCACTACAAACTATAGGTAAATTCACACCTCAATTCCGATCCCTGACAATTACAATACATTAATGGGCCACATTATTTTTAACCGACTTCCCAAAGGAGGAGGTTTACAATTCGTCCGGATGTTTGTTTTTTTTTTTTTTTTTATGTATGTGCCCCGATAGCGCCTAAACGGGTGGACCGATTTGGAAAATTATTTTTTTGTTTGAAAGGGTTTACCTTCCCATTAGTCCCATTGACACCAGGTCAGGATCTGATGATGGGATCCTGGAGAAATCGGGGGAACTCTTCAAATATTATAGGCAGACCTAAAGTGATTTTTATGTTTTTCATAATAACTCGTGCAAATGCACATGGTAAGCATAATATTGTGATGCGGAACTGCTGATGAAGACCACATATGGCCACCAGATCTGCTCAATACTAGGTACAAATACAATGCGTGGCTGACGGGCAGGCAACGCATAGCCTAAACCGATGGACCTAGAGCCATGAAACTTTGTACAGAGGTTCCTTAGTAGCGTGGGGTTGCACTGATATGGGATTTGACAAAATTAAATCCCCAAAGGGGGGGGGGGGGGGATAAGGGGTACAGTTTGTATTAAACTCAATCTAATCAAATAGGGTTTGTGGAAGTCGGTTTTTTCTAAAGTTTACTTTTTGTTTCAATTATAATCGGTTTATTTAATCCCTTAGGTAATCTTCCACCCCGAGTTCCTCACCTCAACCAACCCGCTGTTCGGGCTGGACTACGAAGAGTTTGTCCGCGGCTGCCACCTCGGCGTGTTCCCGTCGTACTACGAGCCGTGGGGCTACACGCCGGCCGAGTGCACCGTCATGGGCATCCCGAACATCTCCACCAACCTCTCAGGTGGGGCATGACGAGGAATTACTGGGGAATTCAGAGGAATTGAGAGTAATTGTTGGTTAATTAGGGGTTATTCAGGGGAATTGAGGGTACTTACCGGGTAACTCGGAGTAATTTAGGGCAATGATCAGGTAATTCACGGTAATTAAGGGCAGTACTGGGTAATTAATGGTAATTACCTGAACTATTACGGGTACTTATCAACTGAGACATTAGCAGTTCGCGAACCTACTGTTCGGGTTCTTACAGAACTACCTACTGGTCTAACTACCTAACTAAGGCTTCTTGCTGTTTTATAATTATTATGTCATCCAATAGTCTGATAGATGGATTGATAATAATTAATCTATGAGTTCATTGTCTCATTAGTGTATGGTCGGCACCGGAATGCGAACCTGCATCTCACAGAGCTCTATACTTATTATGTAATTTTTATTAATTTTATTGTTTAGTTACTTTATTTGTTTTTGTTATAATTTTTTTTCTCTTCTCCTTTACAGGTCCGGTCTGAAAACCAGCGCTTTGAGATAGAACATGTTTGTGCTACTCACAGCAAACGCTGAGACCGTCCCTTTTTTAACCGACTTCCCAAAGGAGGAGGTTTACAATTCGTCCGGATGTTTTTTTTTTTTTTTTTTTATTTTTTTTTTTTATGTATGTTCCCCGATAGCGCCTAAACGGGTGGACCAATTTGGAAAATTATTTTTTTGTTTGAAAGGGTTTACCTTCCCATTGGTCCCATTGACACCAGGTCAGGATCTGATGATGGGATCCTGGAGAAATCGAGGGAACTCTTCAAATATTATAGGCAGACCTATAGTGATTTTTGTGTTTTTCATAATAACTCGTGCAAATGCACATGGTAAGCGTAATATTGTGATGCGGATCTGCTGATGAAGACCACATATGGCCACCAGATCTGCTCAATACTAGGTACAAATACAATGCGTGGCTGACGGGCAGGCAACGCATAGCCTAAACCGGTGGACCTAGAGCCATGAAACTTTGTACAGGGGTTCCTTAGTAGCGTGGGGTAGCACTGATATGGGATTTGACAAAATTAATTCCCCAAGGGGGGGGGGGGGATAAGGGGTTACAGTTTGTATTAAACTCAATCTAATCAAATAGGGTTTGTGGAAGTCGGTTTTTTCTAAAGTTTACTTTTTGTTTCAATTATTGTCTTATTAAACTAATGTACCCTATTTAACTGTACTTTTTATGTATATTGTTTTAAGGCAAAATGAACTATTTCTATTCTATTCTTCTATTCTATTCTCTGTGTTACAGGGTTCGGGTGTTTCATGCAAGAGCACATAGCGGACCCGCTGTCCTACGGTATCTACGTGGTGGACCGCCGGTACATCTCTCTGGAGGGGACCGTGCAACAGCTGGCACAATACATGTTCGACTTCGCTAAGTACGCCGCATTCACATTCACAGCTTTCCATCGACCTCATGGCGCGCGGCTGTCCCGGGTTCGAATCTCGGCTGGGGAGGAAGGGAAAAACCCCAGGTCTTGGATGTTTACATGTTTGTGTCGACGCTGTTTCGCAAGAGCATTGAGTAATAGGTCTCGAAGTTGTTTTTTTTTTGTTTTTAACTTTGTGAATTATGTTATCTTTGTGTCGACCTGGCCCTCGATTCTCGCGCTATCGAGATCATCTCCCCAGTCGAGATATCGGTTTTGATACGGCCTAAATCCCTCGAATTGATCTCGATTTATATTTATTTCGATCGAGAACGGGTCGAGATATCTCGGTTGGTCGAAAGGCTAGTCGTAAGAATAGCTTTTTCTTGTTTTTGACAGAGATTTCGGTATCTCAAAATCGATATTTCGACCATGGACATGCTCTCGCTGGCGCCAGAATTGCCCCCCTGGCTTTGGCTGAAATGGCACAAATAGTTAATGTAAATAAACAATTGTGAATGTATGTAAATGTTATGTTATTTATTTTTCACTTCTCATGCTCGTAAAGTTCGTCTTTATGTCGGGTATAGCCAGCATAAAATCAAATTTTATATTCTAGAGCATAAAGTAAAATCTTCGTCTAAATCTCTGACAAAGGTCGTCAGGTAAACAGCCACATACACCTATGCTAAGTGCCACTGCCGGCGGCCAGAGCCGGCTGCGGAGGCACGTCCAAAAAAAAAGTTCAATGGCGGGAAGTCCTTATTTTTTCTCGGTAATTTCAATTTGCAATTATTTCATAATATTTACTTTTTTTGCAATATTTCTGTTTAATTTCCTCACAATCGAAGTGAAAAGCAGAGTGAAGAACTCGTACATAAAACCCATTTTACCCTCGACATGACTATCCACCCTCGGCTGCGGCTCGGGTGGATATTACGTCTCGGGTGAAGTGGTGCGTTTTATGACCTTGTTGTACAATCTACTATTATTTTCAGGCTGACACGGCGACAGCGGATCATACAACGCAACCGAACTGAGAGGCTGTCAGACCTCATGGATTGGAGGAACCTGGGCATCGTGAGTTTCATTTTTATCATCATCATCAACAGACTGTTTGTTACTGTTCCAAATTCCAAATTATTTATTAAATTAATTAAATTAAATCATTTTATTTCCAGACATAAAGTCCAATAAATCCAATAGGTACAAATTATAAGTAAAATGGAAAGTAAAATGTCAATGATAAAATAATCTTAAAAAACCAAAATAAATGTCAACTTAAAAAAAATAATGAAATAATAATAATAACTACATTACATCATCGGTAAGCATTGCAACAAATTATTTTATTGCAACATTGTGGTTTTACAGGTTCTGTTGAGTGTAGGTCTCCTCACGCGCGCGCAATGGCGACCTCTCAACTGCCTGTGATAATTGCGTACCTCATTTTTAGGGTTCCGTAGCCGATGGGTGCCAAACGGGACCCTATTACTGAGACTTCGCTGTCCGTCCGTCCGTCCGTCCATCCGTCTGTCTGTCACCAGGCTGTATCTCATGAACCGTGCTAGCTAGACAGTTGAAATTTTCACAAATGATGTATTTCTGTTGCCGCTATAACATAAAATACTAAATAACAAAATAAATTCAATATTAAGGGGGGCTCCCATACAACAAACGTGATTTTTATTGCTCGATATTGATAATGCAGCAGTAGCAGGTAGACGCTTAAAATGTTCACAATATATTGAGTATTCACTTCAAAAATAAATAATTAAATTCATATTTAAGGGGGGCTCCCATACAACAAAAGTTTTTTTTATAGATAATGGTACGGAACCCTTCGTGCGCGAGTCCGACTCGCACTTGGCCGGTTATTTACATATGCTCACAGGCAGAGACCTGGCCCCTTACCCTTGATATGCCTTTCCGCCATTTGAACAGAGTGGTCCATCTGTGTTAGTATTATATTATAGTATCTGTGGTAATAATGTTGTTTGTCCTCTCCAGTACTACCGTCAAGCGCGTGCGCGCGCGCTCAAGACGGTCTACCCGGACTACGTGGACCAGATGGACCAAGAGCTGGACCGCAAGTTCAACTACCCGCGCCCCATCTCCGAGCCGCCCAGCCCGACCGCCTCCAGTGAGTAATGGTCGGTCCGCCCGGACTACGTGGACCAGACGGACCGCAAGTTCAACTACGCGCGTCCCATCCAGACACAGTTTTCATGCGGTTCCTTACCCGTTAGGAATTGCCATCGGGGCCCTTGTACAGGGTGTAGTCATATTTTAGGGGGTTGTTAGGGAGACCATTCGGAGAAACTTTTAGTATGTAACCGATTTGATCAGAGCAACTTTATTTTACATTGCTTCATACGTTTTGGTCCAGGTCCAGGTCAGCTGATTTGTATAAAGTAAAGTAAACGTAGCCCATTAATGTCCCCACCGAGGGGCACAGGCCTTTACCCGGATCCGAGTAAGATTGAGCCATACTCCACCACGCTGGCTCAGTGCGGGTTGGTGGAGGGGTTTTACGACTACTACATACTACGAAGTAGTGATAGCAGCCGGGACCTACATAGAGAAGTGAAAATTAAAGTTGCTCTGATCAAATCGGTTTCATAGTGAAAGTTGCTCAGAATGATGTCCCTAACAACCCCCTAAAATATGACTACACCTTTCTGGTACACCCAGTGTTGATTCGTTGGGAATCAACGTTGCATTAGATCACTCGTTGGGAATTTCATCTAGACTCGGTTTCCATCCCAACCGAGACCCGCCGGGTAATTCCCAGCAGAACGTGTTGTGATTTGTTGGGAATTAACGATGGATCACAGGAAGAACTGTCTTAAAGTTCCAATTAAGCGCTGAGATCCGTTGGGAATTCCCATTGAAACATGCTGAATCGTTGGGAATTCCCCGGGCTTATGTAGACCGATTGGGAATTCCCACCCGGTCACTTTAGAGTGACTGGGTAGGAATAGGCTTGTGGCCAAGGTAATCGAATAAATCTAGGAACAAGTCTTAAGTTGAAGCATTATGTACAAAATGGCTTGACATTCTCAGAATTGTATATCTATTTCCAGAAGATATATATATTTTATAAAGTCAATTTTGTGCAAAAAAATACAGCATTTGATGGCACTTTTACATGACGTCATTCTGATGTTATTTCATAGAACTCAGGAACAAAAGTTCCGTTTTGACAGTTCATAAAAAGTATCTGTTTTTACTTGACAGGCCACAAGCCGAGTCCCATCCGGATATCCATATAAGTCAGCTGATCGGAGCAAAACGTTTGGAGAAGTGTTAAAATTGCGATGAAAAAATCTTTTTATAATGAAAATTGACCAGAATGGCCTGAATGATGGCCCTAGAAATCCTATTCAGTATGACTTCAATTTTCTGTTAGTCTCTGTCCCCCTAGTCACTCCGGGAGTAAAAAGTTAATTCCGGAGTAAGTCTAGCTATGACCCTTAGCAGGCGTGTGACACTCCGCTCTTTGCCTGCAAAGCCACAAGTAGAACCGCGGCCCCGCTGCACGGCCCGACTCAGGGTTGCCGAGCACCGCCCGGGTTGCGCGTGCCTTTCTATCTAGCCCCGCGTGTAGTTACTTACTAAAATGAAGGCGAAGAAATACTGCATGCTTTGTTTGATGACGTTTCGTCACTGCACTGATGAATAAAGGTCACTGTCCTACTGACTGTCGATAGGATTTCTGGCCATTATGTAAGGTACCTATACTACCTATAATAAATGTTATTCACAAATCTAGAATAATAATAGTAAGTGGTTCGTAGTTAGTTAGTTAAGTAAATATCCAGTTTTATTTGTCACAAGAGACAACCCTTAGTTTCACGGGCCGCTTCAGACGAGGATAGAGTTACGCGACAGAAAGAGAGGCAACTTCTAGGCAAGTAATCGAAGTGCGGGCGCCGCGCTACACAGCATGAATTGTACTTTGTTGCGTTGTAGCAAGGGTCGCTTTTTAGTTGAACGATTATGTACAGTGTCCAATCTGTTTCTAACTCTTTATTAATCTGTGCCCGTAGTTACTCCCAGGTTATCTTTCTACTCCCGGAGTGAGTTTTGTTAATAACGGGGGTGTATGATATTATGGAGTGCAATAAATGAATATCAATACATCAACAGTGCGTCGGTCTGCCTGCCTGGCGACCTCTTACAACTTCTACTCGAACTATAAAGAGAGAGACATCGAAAAGAGGGAAAAGACTGACAAGGAAATACAAACAGAAATCGACACGGAAGTGCACAGAAAAAACCAAATCAACATCAGAAAGTCCCTCGAAATTCTCGAAATTGCCGACCTGGGGGAGTGCAGTGAGGCTGTGAACTTCGAGAAACCGTTCTCGGACTCCGAACACGAGAATTATCGGACTCCGAACGAGAATTTCCTGGAGCCGTTACACCAAGCCGTGGTCGAGCAGATTGATGAGTTGATCTCGAAGTTTAATGATTGCGGCGAAAAGTGTATGGTTTTTGACGTTACAGCACTAGTGTGTGTGATTTTGACATTACAGCACTAGTGTGTGTGATTTTGCCGTAAGGCTTGGCTGAGGCACACGTGCGACCATTTCTAAAGTCAATTCAGTTAAGTATATATATTAGTGTAATTAGTTTGCTCAGCATGCCAGTCTTCGTCTCTCGGTCGACGTCAGGAGGACTACTTGCCATGCGTCAAACAAGACTCGGTAGTCTCAATAGGTGTGTTTACACCTTCGTTCAATCTCGCAGGGAAAGCGCGTGTGACTGAGATACCGCCATACGATAGAAGGAAAGAGGAATTAGCGTGTCTATCTTCTATCGAATGGCGGCATCTCAGTCACACGCACTTTCAGATTCAGATTTCATTTATTTGCGTTAATGTGGTTACAGTCGTTGGTGTAATATATTTAAATAATAACCGGCCATAGTTCAAAAACTATGTCAAAAACGGCCTATTGAAGAAGTCTTATTACAGTGTAAAAGAATATTTAGATGACAAAACTGCATGGTCTTTACCATCTCAGCGCACAGAAATCCAAAGAGGGGCGATGGACTGAGTCAGTACGTCTCTCCTCGGTGTATTTCCTTAGACTTAAGTAGAAATACATAACATTGTATTTTTAAGGCTCTGACATTTTAAAAGAGGTACGGGGGAGGTTTCTTGCCCTTCTTTGCTCCATCCCTAAGCCCACAACTTCCGAACGGGCGGTAGTATACAAAAATATTAATATTATATTGACGTTGACTAAGTAATATGTATGATTTTATGGTCAATAAAAATTTTGAACTGAACTGAACTGAACTTATCTGAGGATAAAATAACCGGCCAAGTGCGAGTAGGACTCGCGCACCAAGGGTTCCGATCACACTTGGAGAGCGTAACACGTGTAATTAGGTTCACATAAAAAATTAAAGTGTGATGTCATCCATGTAACCAAATTGAATATTTTATAGTCAGACAGAAATTTGCAGTTTTCAGATTTTTCCCTTTACTCGTGCTATAAGACCTTGCTTCGTGCCAAATTTCATGATTCTAAGTCAACGGGAAGTACCCTCTAGGTTTTGATTCCCTTGCGAATATCAAATAATTTCAGCAAAATTAAGACATATGCGGTATCTTTTGATTGCGTTGACCTATAAGTTTAATTTTTTTACAACTTTATCAGATCACAGACTTGAGTAATTTCAACTTTATACCTCCATGCGTTTCTGAGAAAAAGTCTTAACAGACAGTGAGACAGACAGACAGACAGACAGACAGACAGAAAGACGGACGGATGGACGGACGGACGGACGGACGGACGGACGGACGGACGGACGGACGGACGGACGGACGGACGGACGGACGGACGGACGGACGGACGGACAACAAAGTGATCCTATAAGGGTTCCTTTTTTCCTTTAAGGATCGGAACCCTAAAATAAATAAAAGTACAGCACATTTAGCCAAATATTGGCATGCAAAATATACACAATTATTTACAATACAATAATTCAGTCCATTACCATTAAAATAAAATTAATCAATTTGTCAAATAATATTACAATGTCAATTAATAACCTAGTCAATCAATTAATAACCTAGTCAATCAAAAATTATCATTTAACTTATTAATATAGTCATTTATAATTAAATTCAATAGGATTTGCATTTCATAAAATATTCATCTAAGGAGTAGAATGCTTCCGTAGCGAGCCAGTTATATGAACTTGTGGTGAAATATTGCGTTGGTAGAGCCTGGACACTTTTTCGAACACTATTGTATAGTTTTGCTGCCACATAAACACTTTCCCCTCGCGATTGGACGCAGGTGTAAAGGCACCTAATGTCGGACAATTGCTCTTGTTGGGCAAAGGATGTCTCTACGTAAGTCGTGAGAAATTGACTTTTTTACTCTTGTGTGGCTTGCTGCCCGTACTGGGTTCATTGTGGGCCACACACACTGGCGAAATAATACGCTTGTGGCCAAGGTAATCCAATAAATCTAGGATCAAGTCTTAAGCTGAAGCATTATTATATTTTATAAAGTCAAATTTGTGCAAAAAAAGACAGCATTTTATGGCACTTTTACATGGCATCATTCTGTTGTTATTTCATAGAACTCAGGAACAAAAGTTCCGTTTTGACAGTTCATAAAGAGTATCTTTTCAAAGTTCAAAGTTCAAAATTTTTATTGACCATAAAATCATACATATTACTTAGTCAACGTCAATATAATATTAATATTTTTGTATACTACCGCCCGTTCGGAAGTTGTGGGCTTAGGGATGGAGCAAAGAAGGGCAAGAAACCTCCCCCGTACCTCTTTTAAAATATCAGAGCCTTAAAAATGCAATGTTATGTATTTCTACTTAAGTCTAAGGAAATACACCGAGGAGAGACGTACTGACTCAGTCCATCGCCCCTCTTTGGATTTCTGTGCGCTGAGATGGTAAAGACCATGCAGTTTTGTCATCTAAATATTCTTTTACACTGTAATATGACTTCTTCAATAGGCCGTTTTTGACATAGTTTTTGAACCCCCTTTCTGGTAGGTCCGTTGCTTCATTAGGTATTTTATTATAAAAACTAACACATACTCCCATAAAAGAGTGAGCAACCTTACTAAGTCTGAACGCGGGCATAGCAATCTTATTTCTATTTCTAGTGCTAATACTATGATTATGACCTAAAGTCTTAAATAAACCTATGTTTTTTCTGGTATACATGATATTTTCATAAATGTATTGACAGGTAACAGTAAGTATATTGATATTTTTGAATTTGTCCCTTAGTGATTGCCTAGCATCTAGTTGATAGATAGCCCGAATGGCCCTTTTTTGTAAGACAAATATTGTGTTTATATCTGCCGCTCTCCCCCAAAGCAGTATTCCGTAAGACATAATACTATGGAAATAACTAAAGTAAACCAATCTGGCAGTTCCTACATCTGTGATGTGTCTGATTTGCCTGACCGCATAAGCAGCTGAGCTAAGTCTTCGTGAGAGACTAGTTACATGAGGACCCCATTGAAGTTTCGAGTCTATAGTGATTCCAAGGAAAATTGTTTCTTCAACGAGGTCTAGTCTTTCCGTTCCTATGCTTACACTCGTGTCCACCTGCCGCACATTCGGTAAACAGAATTTGATACATTTTGTCTTCTTCGAGTTTAATAAAAGGTTGTTTACATTAAACCAACTTAACACATGAGAGAGCGTACTATTTGCATCGTCTAGAATTTCTTGTTGTCTTTTCACCTTAAAGATAATGGATGTGTCATCAGCAAATAGTACAATCTGAGTCATTTTCTCCACCATATACGGCAGGTCATTCACGTAAACTAAGAAAAGGAACGGACCCAGAATAGAGCCTTGGGGGACACCAATATTCATATGCGTTCCGGTAGGCTTATTTCTATTTATATCTACTTTTTTACTCTTCTTTTTTCTACTCTTTTCTGACTTGACAGGCCACAAGCCTATTGTGTCATGGCAAATTGGCAATACATGATAGAGCATGCATAACCCAAAAACTTAACTTACAAAAATATAGTTACCTAACTGAATTGACTGTAGGTTTGTTTGATAGTAGTCAGCACCAATATACACAGCAACATCCCAGCTACCCGGGCCACAAAATGTCGGTTTATTTGTAGCCGGCGCGTCTTCTCTCGGCACCGACAAGCCACAACCGGCATTTCGCTGCCTCGCTATTGCTATGCGATTCTGCACGTGACTCGCGGCCCTCTCTGTTCTCTCCACCACCACCACCGCTCCGTACCTGCTCCGTTTTTGGTAGCCTTTCACTTTGGTTTGTGTGGATTTTGCTAGGCAATCCACTCGCACTACACATATTTCCTAGCATACAAAAATATGAACTAGGTTTCATCGCAGTAAGAGATGGGTGAAGGTCGAGCTCTCTTCGGATCTTAGACTAAGCCAGCGTGGTGGAGTATGGCTCAATTTCACTCGTATCCAAGTAAAGACCCGTCACCCTCGTCGGGGACATTAATGGTCTACATATTATGATTACTTTTTGGTCTGTTGGCAAAGGGATAACCCCTAATGATATGTTTTCTCCTCCCAGGAGGCACGACCCCGGCAGCCTCGGTCCACGGCTCTGATGATGAGGATGAGGTGGACGAGGAGAAGGAGCTGGCGGAGCTGCGGATCAACGACAACTAACTGCCGAGGGGAACAGGCCACGGCTCGGATGCACTAGGGCACTGGATGTCACGGGAAATGTCGCGAAACTTTTCATAAATAGCTGGGTACCGACTGACCATAGATGTGAAGGCGGTTATTATCATAGTCAGCCAGCCGGTAACCAGCCGCTTTTTTCGCTGACTACGGTGATAGTGTAACTGAGCCTTTATACATAACCACTTTTGAAATTGTGGCTTTATAAATCAATTCTCGTAGGTTTGAACTTTATTATCGTTCCGACAGAGTTATAACAATAAATATTGTAGGCCGAATGTTGCTAGTGCAAATATTATACTTTGTCAAGAAATGTTTGGCAACATTTGAAGACTACTACGTTTTTTCTTTGGTTTGTCAATCAAAACACGCAGTGGTGCCCTAATATGTCACATGTGTTGGCATTATTTTTAGTCTAGCATTTCTTGACAAAGTATATGCCTAATCAAATCAACATTTTATTATATGTACAAATTAGGAATAACTTTTCTTTATTCGTCTCGACTTTTTATGTTATGTATCAAATCGCTTCTATGTATTGCATGTGTTTATGTATGAAATTAAATCAGATTACTATATGCAACTATATGTACAGTTTACATACCGTCTCGCCTTTTCCCATACGGGGTGGCAGAGACACGACTGGTTGATAAATCATATTATATAAATTAATTGAATTATTTATTGTTTTTACTTTTCATTACATATTGTATTTTTGACAAAGTTTATTTCTATAAGTATAAAAGTTTCTCATTGTCAAATAATATTTAAGAGCCCCGGATGTTATAGAATATTCGAATTTATAAAGTGCGCAAATCATAGACATCATCACATAGACGTCATCACATAGACTTCATCACATAGACGTCATCACATAGACATCATCACATAGACGTCATCACATAGACGTCATCACATAGACGTCATCACATAGACGTCATCACATAGACGTCATCACATAGACGTCATCACATAGACGTCATCACATAGACGTCATCACATAGACGTCATCACATAGACGTCATCTCATAGACGTCATCACATAGACGTCATCTCATAGACATCATCACATTTTAATTTTAAGCGATTCAAGGCTAAGTAATAATTATATTTTCATATCAACACTTGTTTCCTCAGAATCAGATAAATGTGTTTTTTATACATTTTAGGGCCATTGGCACCAAAAACTTGATTACGAAATCTGTCAAACTTAATTGTGATTAACGCGCTGATCACAATTAGTGTTTTTGATGCACGGACTTAGTCTAGCAAGTGCAATAATTTAAAACATATATTTTTCAAAGTCTTTTCTTTTTTCAGAGTATACTAATGCTATGAACTGAATTACCTAGTCCGAGATGTTTTTTTACTAAATTCTATTTTGTGCGAAAAAGCAATATTTTTCAATGTTTTACAACTATTTCTTACAAATATATTTTTTATATTTAGACAGTCGGTGTGGCGAAAGCTTGCCATTCTGTGTGTAGTTTTCGAATTCAATAAAGTTTAATTTTAAAACTTGATGTACAAAAAATATATTTTTACATAATGTAGGCAATGAACTCTAACATACAAATATCTCTAACACCTCAAAACTTAGATATAAATTATTATAAACTCCATGTATTTGTCATAAGAACTGCCATTTATTTAAGTTTGATGTACCTTCCTCCCGCATATTATTGTCTTGTTCACTAAGACAGTAGGATGCACTTCTCAGTAACGAGAGACCCATCCCACTGACTAATTGAACAATCGAAAGCGCAATATCTTGTACTCTTTTCTTGTAATTCCCATCCGCAGTGCCAAATTTAACCTAAAGTAGGTCCAATAAATATCAATTTCTATTGCAGTCTATTTCAAAGTGAGTGTACATTTTGTTAGTAGATTAAGGGCGGCTTGCACCAGACTTTTGACAACCGCTAATACAGTTTTAACAGAACGCGGTCCGGTTCCCGGGTCATGCAAAAACCAGAGGTATTGTCACAACCGTTTTAGCGATTAAAGTCTTCACAAAATAAAGGGCCCGTTTTGACAGTTCACGCCCATGAAGTTTTAACCCCTAATACGTAGGTAATAAAAGCCAACTGGTGCGTACAAGCAAAGCGTACAAGTTGCACCTAAAAACCGCTTCTATTACCTAAGCGTTAGGGATTAAAACTTCATGGGCGTGAACTGTCAAAACGGGCCTTTTATTTTGTGAAGACTTTAGTACGAGGTGCAAGTCGATTTAAGTTTTGTTTCAACGACGTCTAAAATGTTTAAATGTGCCATACTTAGACCACATTCTCTGCCATACTTATCTTAATAAGCTGTTGTTATTTTGTTTAGAAATAAATCGTGTTTATTTTGTTTATATGTCTTTTTGTTTTGGTTTGTTTAAGATTGCCCTTTCAGTTAATGAACTCATGTTGGACTAGGGAGTGATTTTTCGATTCTCCGATAAACAGTTTCATATCAGCTACCAGTGAAACGTCTCAGTTAATTAGTCTTAAGACGTTATCTGAGGATAAAATAACCGGCCAAGTGCGAGTAGGACTCGCGCACCAAGGGTTCCGATCACACTTGGAGAGCGTAACACGTGTAATTAGGTTTCCACATATAAAACTAAAGTGTGATGTCATCCATGTAAACCAAATTGAATATTTATTCAGAAAGACAGAAATTTTCAGTTTTCAGATTTTTTCCTTTAATGGTATCCTGCGATTTGGTTCTGTGAAACTTTGTTTATTTTTTTGTAAACTGTCAAGTTTTAGGAGATTTTTCAACTTGGTATTTGGGGTGGGGGGTCATGACCTCATGACTGCCACTGAATGTGTCAGAAGTTTTATTGGTTTATAATACCTACGCTAAATAATTAAAGTTTTTTGAATATTTATTTATTTAAAAAATCGATAAATCCGCTGGATCCGCGCTTGATCCAGCTGGATTGGTGTTAATCCAGCAAAAATCCAGCTGGATGGAAATCGCTGCTGGATTGCAATCCCTATTTGTGATATGTACAACTTCAAGTACCTGTGGAATGTCAAATTCACCAGATAAACTCTGAGGAGTGAAAGATCGGCCCTAACATGCATTAATTATAATAATAATAATATAATTAATAATTTTCTAAGATATTGCCTATTATTACATATTGCCATCACCCAACATTTCATGTGTTTTCACATTGGTTTCATGAGTTTTCATGTGCCTCTTCAAATTTTCCGTTTGAGTAAAGTTTTTCTGACATACCGTACACTGATAGGGTTTCTCCCCGGTATGAGACCTCATATGAATTTGCAACTTTGTACTTGTCGTACATCCTTTTTGACATACAGTACATATGTAGGATCTCTCGCCTGTGTGTGACAACATGTGGCATTTTAGATTGCCGGCAGTAAAAAATGCTTTTTCACACAGCGAGCACAGGTGGCGTTTATCGCCGGTATGAATCCTCATGTGACCTGTTAACACACTTCTGCTAGTAAAAGCTCTATGACAAACCGCACACTGGAATGGCCTTTCCCCTGTGTGAATTCTCATATGAATTTTCAAATCAGTTCTAAGGATGTACCCTTTTTGACACACCGAACACTGATGAGGTTTTTCTCCCGTGTGACTTCTCATGTGGACTTTTAAAGCCCCACTGCTGATAAATGCTCTCTGACAAATTGAACACTGAAAGTCTTTCTCACCAGTATGAGATTTCATGTGCAGTTTCAAATGGCTGTTGCTGCTACATCCTTTCTGACAGACTGTACACTCAAATAGCTTCTCCCCGGTGTGTGTTCTCGTATGATTTTTTAACTTACTACTGCTAGCAAATCCTTTGTGACATAGTATACAATTAAAAGGTCTCTCATTACTATGTATTCGCTTGTGAACTGTCAAGTCACTACTACTAATAAACCGTTTCTGACACACTATACACTGATGAGGTTTCTCTCCCGTGTGAGTTCTCATATGAAGTTTCAAAGCTCCACTACGAGCAAAGGCTTTTTGACAGCTTAAACACTGATAAGGCTTCTCCCCGGTGTGAATGCGCATGTGAACTTTGAAGTCATGACTGCCAATGAATCCTTTCTGACATACCGAACACTGATAAGGTTTTTCACCGCTATGGGTTTTCATGTGCTTTTCCAAAGATGCATTACAAGTAAAGTCTTTCTGACATTTCGGGCACTGGTGTGGTTTATCTGAGGGTCCATGATCAATAGAAACATTATTGCTCGATTCAGAAGTTTCCGCGCGAGGTGTAGCAGTTTTCTGGAAGATATAAGTTCGCCCCGCGAAGGCTTTTTCTATGTCCGAAGGGTCTCCTGTGAAAATGGAAAGTAGGTACAGTCAGAATGAGGTATATGTGTCCACGCAAGATACCCAAATCTGTACTCTGTACTGTACACATCATTAGTTTTAGTACGAAAAAGCAACGCAATACTGTTCAATAGAGCTGCTGCTATAGTGCGCTGCTTTAGGAGTTGGTATTGGCTCTCAGAAAAATCCACCTTGCCAATAATGCAGTAAAACTAAGCCAAAAAGTGGCCAAGTGCGAGTCGGACTCGCCCATGAAGAGTCCGTAGTTTGTTTGTTTGTTTTGTTTTTCAAAGTTCTTTATTAACACAATAACATATTACATTAGTTAAACACCCAGTGTACATTAAAGATCCTAGGCTAAACAGACATTATAAATAAAAAATATTTTCAGGTAGTAACTTATTTACCTATTAAAACTGTTGGCATAATGGAATATACGGAGACAATGAATATAATGGTTTGGTAATTGCTTACCTCCTACCAGAGTATGGATACTTATTATAGTGCGGGCTTTGTAACAGTCCACATTCTTGTTGCATCACACGTACCTACTTACTACTAAATAAGTCGAGTTATAATACTAGCATAGGTTACAATTACAACTCGACGACGATTACAACTCGACGACAAAGAGTCCGTAGTAGCAAGTAATTATAAGACTGGATGTTTGTGTTGTAACTTTGTTTTTCATAGTGTTCATATGAATGACAAAGTTATCTTTGCGGTTTTTAATAAACGTTTTATATCTTAAAAACTGCTTATGATATTTTGTTCAAACCAATTTTCGTTTTTGTGTTGAGATACACAGCATATATATTTTTTTCACTCTCTTACATTAAAAGTTAAAGGGACACAATTTTTTCCACTTTGGAAGGGTCTGTCTCTTTACGATTTACTTTGAGGAAAAATGGTTTTAGGAACCTCAACGTCATTTTTAAAGAGCTATCTATAGATATACTACACATAATAGGTTTGATAAAAATGTATGGGCAAATGGGCATCCCCCCTCATGGCCGATTTCACAAACAATCCCTATCTTTAGGGGACACTTTATTTCCTTTCAGGGGCCATCGAGCGGTTGTTTCGCTTTGACCTAAGTTTAAGGGTCATCTAGGCTACTAGTGGACCCCCTAAATTTAAAAGGCCGGACTCCGAAACAGTCATTGACAGCTAAGAAAAAGGGCTAAGTGTCCCCTAACCGTCGGTGAAATTGGGCAACATATTTAATTTTTTGTATAAAAATCGTAAAGCGGTTTACAGAATACATCTACATACCAAGTTTCAACTGTGTAGTCGTAATAGTTTTGGAATAAAGTTGCTGTGACATACGGACGGACGGACGGACGCACAGACAGATAGACTTGACGAATCTATAAGGGTTCCTTGTTTCTCTAACGGAACCCTAAAAGGGGCAATCAGCGGAACTAATTAAGGAGTTACAAAAAACTTTAGGTTTGTGCAGGGGCAGGTCTCCTGAAAAGAGTCATATAAATTCCTCTCATTTGCCTGTGCCACTAGGGCGGTGGGGGCGTATGAAAGGTCCCTTTTTCCTGTTATTTGCTGGTAAGTCGAAAACCATTGGAAATATCAACAGACTTGCTTCTACATTGATTAACTACATAAATTTCGAACCAATCATCACATACATTTTGAACCAATCATCACATACATTTTGAACCAATCATCACATACATTTTGAACCTATCATCACATACATTTTGAACCAATCATCACATACATTTTGAACCAATCATCACATACATTTTGAACCAATCATCACATACATTTTGAACCAATCATCACATACATTTTGAACCAATCATCACATACATTTTCATTGTAGGATCAACACTGAATAGAATAATGGGTAGATTTTCAGTATTGAATCGTAAATGTTCCATCTCCTGTATTTACCAGACCACACCTGCATAGTAATTTATGCTTTGCGATACTACATCCCTGCTGCATGTTCCTGAACATCATCCAGGTCCAAAATGTCTTGGGCCATACCAGTTCAGGGCTTTGAATCCCAATTTTTAACCGACTTCCCAACGGAGGAGGTTTACAATTCGTCCGGATGTTTTTTTTTATGTCTATACCCCGATAGCGCCTAAACGGATAGACCGATTTGGATTTTTTTTTTGTTTGAAAGGGTTTACCTTCCAATTGGTCCCATTGACACCATGTCAGGATCTGATGATGGGATCCTGGAGAAATCGAGGGAACTCTTCAAATATTATAGGCAGACCTATAGTGATTTTTGTGTTTTTCATAATAACTCGTGCAAATGCACATGGCAAGCATAATATTGTGATGCGGAATTTTGTATTTTGTATTTTTTGTATTTTGACAAAATTAATTCCCCAAGGGGGGGGGGGATAAGGGGTTACAGTTTGTATTAAACTCAATCTAATCAAATAGGGTTTGTGGAAGTCGGTTTTTTCTAAAGTTTACTTTTTGTTTCAATTATTATATGTGCTACTTAGGACATAGATACCAACTATGTCCAGGTCCCGCAAGGCCACTCCTGCTGTGTCATCTGGTAGGCAGTCCCTGCTACATGTTCTAGAATCTAGATCACCGTTCGGTCCCAAAGTTATCAAGTTCAAGTTCAATTTTTTTTATTGACCATAAAATCCTACGGATTGCTTAGTCAACGTCAATATAATATTAATATTTTTGTATACTACCGCCCGTTCGGAAGTCGTGGGCTTAGGGATGGAGCAAAGAAGGGCAAGAAACTCCCCAGTACCTCTTTTAAAATGTTTGAGCCTTAAAAATACAATAATATCTATTTCTGTCTAAACAAATACACCGAGGAGAGACGTACTGACTCAGTTCATCGCCCCTCTTTGGATTTCTGTGCGCTGAGATGGTAAAGACCATGCAGTTTTGTTATTCATACGAAATCTGTTCAAGCCTTCGAAAACTTACCTACCAACCTGAAAAACAATCTCTCCTTCATACTCATGAGTTACAACGCGCTCTAGAGAGACGGACAGACTTTTCTTGATACCCATGCAGTGCAATGTCACGCCACTGTTATTCACAGACACTTCACAAGCGCAACATGTCAATGTGTTGAATGTGCAAGCTATTGATACTGTACTGCATACTTGATTAATAGTGATACCTATTGTTTATTGGAAAAAATTAGCCAAGTGCGAGTCGGGCTCTCACACGGAGGGTTCCCCACCATCATTGTACCAAAAGTACAAAAAAACGAACCGAAAAGATCACGTTTGTTGTATGGGCCCCCCCCAGTAATTTTATTTTAGCGGCACCCATATTATAGCGGTAACTGAATTACATCATCTGTGAATATTTCAACTGTCTAGCTATCATGGTTCATTAGGTAAAGCCTGGTGACAGACGGACAGATGGACAGACGGACAGCGGAGGCTTAGTAATAGAGTCCCGTAGTGAGGAGGAGAGAAAGTTTAGAATATATCCACACCTCTCTATTAAACCCTGCATAACATAATAGGTTAATAGGAATCCTTTCATGTGCAATACAATAAAGAAATTAATCCTTAGGATTCTAGGTAATTTGATTAATTTTGCTCGATATAAAAGTCTCCAGAAGTTGTCATAAAATTGACTGTCACAATGTTTTTTTTTTACAATTTCCTACAAGATCTAAAGTGTACTTGTAATTATTGAATCATTATAAAAACACCAAATTATGTTTCTCAGTTAGCCGTGGGTGGCTTGGCTTAAGCCTATTTATGAACTTTTTAACCAACTTCCCAAAGGAGGAGGTTTTCAATTTGTCGGGAAATAGGGGGTTACAGTTTGTATTACAGTCAAAAAGCACTTGACATTGGATTCTAATCCAATAGGGTTTGTGGAAGTCGGCTTTTTTAAAGTTTTACTTTTTTGTTTCAATTATCTTATTCCTGAGTTCTGCTTTTGAAATGTGCCCTTTTTTAGTATAAGAAAAATGTGCACAATAAAGAAATGAAGAATTACCTGAGTCCTGATCTAGTGTCTCCTGCTTGACCTCAACAGTCGTCAGCGGATCTTGTTCATACTCGTCCACTTCTTCCTTGATCACCGTAACTACCGGCACTTCGTACAAATATTTATCTGGGTCTTCAGGGGTAAGCCCATCCTGAGGAAACTCCATGGTCTTGGCTTTGTAGAGCTTCCTGTAAATTGTTGAATATTAAACGGTCAGTGGGAAGGATACAAGGTGCATCTCTGATTTGCTTCTGAGCTAAGAAGTTCCAACCTAACCTTTAACTCAATTTAAGTTTTGTCAGATAAACCTACTCTAGCCAAATATTGACAAGAGAACAGTTTATTTGGCATAAAATTTGTCATTTACATCCACTAATAAGCGCCATCCACCAGGACTGGAGGGAGACCGCTCAGGATCGGATGGAGTGGAAGAGGGGGAGAGAGGCCTATGCCCAGCAGTGGGATTTGGTGGGCTCGTAATAATAATAATAATAATAAGTGCCATCAATAAAATATCAAATTAATAGAGTAATTGAGAAAAAAATATAATTAATTGAGAAATAAAACAAGTCCTGCACATCCTTTGCTTCAAACAAACTCAGTAAATAGTTGTACATACAGGCATTATGCTTCTGGACCCACAAGTGTGCCATGTCATATGAACCAGAAACAGAGATCTTGTAGAAACATCAAAGACCTGAGGATATTTTGTGTTTTCCTTCCGAGCTGGGATTCGAACCAGTGATGCAGACTTGCAGAGCCTAAACCCGCAAAAACAAAGAGTTCGTCAATGAGAGGTATTTGTACATTTTGACCGGCTAGCGATAGAAAACATCGTGAGGAAACCTTCATATTTCCCTAGTCGCGGCGATCGGCTGGCGTCCTGAAGTACCATGGGGTTCTGACTAAATGTGGGTATAACTGTGCACTGCCACCCCGTATGGGAAAAGGCGTGACGCTATGTTAAGTTTCACTTGTTGTCCTCACAGGGAATATGTATACTCGTTTCCATTCCAAGCTCCGAGTAGATATCGAGTAAGTGGAATATAATCTCGGCGGAGACGTATCACGACCACAGCTCACGTTATAATTTTGGTAATACCTATAATAACTAATACTAAAATAAATATCGGAAATAAATTATAAAATTCACGCATTGCCACAGAGAAAGTAATCACTAATCACTATTGCACTGAAATGAAATGACTCTGTTCTGTTCTGTTCTGTCTGACAGACAGATGAATGACAGACAGACAACATGATATGCATGACAAATTGACAACGGCATGACAACCAATGGGAGATTTTTTAAAACAACAACTTCTGTAGTTCCAAATTCGTCACTAGATGTCGTAGGCAAAACATGGGGGATGGCTTTTATATCGTTCATCCCTAATTTGATTATAAAAAGGTGTTTGATTTTTATTTATTCGTATGACATCTCCGAGTACGGAACGTCACAGGCATATATCCAAATTACTCAACCAGTTGGTGGCGTCATTTGTAAGGGTGATGAAGTCATCGGGGTCTCCAGGGTAAGCCCGAAGGGGGCATTCTTGAACTATGTGCTCTACTGACTGGAGCTCGGCACCGCAGTCGCAGCTTGGAGACGCAGACCAACCGCAGCGGTATCTGTAGTGGGCGCTGCGTCCGTGACCTGTTCGGATTCTGTTCACTCGGCAACACTCCCGACGACGGCGCAATTCAAAGCCCGGTACATATACGCCTGGGCGAATGCAGTCGCTCACGACATCCCCATCTCAGCTTGCTAGCATTTAGTCCAGTCGCCCTTGAGGTTGAAATTTTTCCTAGCTAGGTTTAGCGCGAGGCAGCACAGGGAGCATGTCGTGACTTCAGTTTCTGGTGTTCGGGCTGGAGGATCTGGCGGCATGGCAGGGCAACGTTGTTGGAGATTTTGGCATGTTCTCTCATTAGGTGTTTGATGGATAGCTGGCAGTCATTTTTCATACCAATGTTTTAATTTTTTCCTAGTTTATCTGGAAATCAAAAATGAAAATTGTAATTTTATTTATGTGAACGAAACGTAATTTACTGACAATATTAAAGACAATATATGAAAATTTAGCTTGTGTATGGTCTCTTCGACGTATAAAAAAAGCTGATTTTTGCGTTTTGGTGACAAATATTTTGGAAATTTCAACTTAATTTTCCGGAAAAACTACGCATTTTCTCACAAAAAGAAAAGCACTTTGCCGAGGAAAGTGACCACCAACTATCCATTAAACACCTTTTTAAAATCAAATTAGGGATGAACGATAAAAAAGCCATCCCCCATGTCTTGCCTACGACATCTGTTGGCTGCTTTCAGAACTATTTTTAGCTGTCAGAAAATCGCCTATTGCTATGACAACTATTGAATTGACAACCAATGACAACAGCAAGCTGACATTTGCCGTTGACCCGTCCGGCGTCCGGTCCATCAGACCGTCGTCGTCACAGACACAGACTATAGACCAAAGAGCCTTTCTTTCGGTCGTCGAATGTCTAACATACTCGTGTTAAAAATGTAAAAAGCGTCTTGCTGGTGTCTGTGATACCAATTTGACACTGGTTCATTAGGGAATAAAAATCAATTCAGTTTGAGGTTAGGATATTTTAGAACTGAGAGTTTCAAAGTTGTAAAATGTAAGATTCCAGTGGAACATAAATTACATCATTCGTCGTACGTAGTACCTCCTGCTTACTATTCTACACATAGCCTGTAACAACACAAACTTTGAGTACATTCCAATAGTAAGCCCACCCTCCCCCGGGAGAAATTATATGAAATTATATTCTCCCGGGCCCGGGAGAGTAGTATCTCACTTCCATAAAGTAAACATTCAAATCCCCCCTCGATAATGTGTTACTTGAGCAACAGAGAATTCCTCAAGAGTATCATTTCAAGGTTTTCGTGAGAGTAGAGTACCCTATTTGACGGCGGTAACTAAAGAGTCGTTTACACAGAGGAATGGGTGCCGGATAGTAATATTTACACTACTGTAGCCAGTGGCAGCCGGTCTGTCAGTTCCTGAATGTGGTCTCTCTCCTCCATAGTAAGCTATCTCTCACGTTTCCTTGCTACCTGAATGCAGCAAGGAAACATGAGAGATAGCTTTAATGCATACCGACACTTGTAAATAAATAACTCTCTCTTGCCATAAGAAAAGGTTTATTTATTTATATTAACTCTTAAGTTACATTACAGGTGTATCACTAATCATGGGGGATCATAAGACTCGTATAAAAAACGAAGTGGTGGATCTGGAGTTAGAAATCTCCCACAACAATGTACTTCTGGACGGATTGTGTAGCGTGTGCCTGTGTATGTCAGGAGACGCACACACACCTGACGCTGGGATGATGAAGCATTACATGGATATTGTCAGGGAGACACATGTAGGTACACTATCAAATGACCAGTCTGCAACTCTGTAACTAGTGGCTCTGTGAGCTGGAGACCTCGCGAGTATGTCGGTGGGAAAGCTGAACTGCCAACACACAAACTTATGGATGCACTTGGTTAGCTCTATGTATACAGGGTGTAACAGAAGGATGTAGTCATATTTCAGGGTGCAAAACTAGGTACTATAGGGAATATCCTAAGGTAACTATGAAGTCTGGGAGAGGCCTGTAGCAGCCGTAAATTGACCTGAAAGTTCCAGATCTAACGGTGCAACGGGACAACACTAAAAAAGTTAGCTGTCGCGTCAATATCCTCATAAATCGTCAAAGTTTCAAGATAAGTTCTCTGCCTGTAGTGGTTACAGATGTGCCAAATCTTAAAGTGTCTCTGTGAGGCAAACATAAAAAATAAAGTAAATAAAATTCGCCACTTTCACCAATCTGGTATGCAGAATATAAGCGTCATACCTGCTTCCTAGGTGCTGTCGCGTTCGAAAGTTTGCCTTCGACTGGTCACTGTGAAGTACTGTGAACTTGGTTGATAATTGGAAACGATTTGATTGGTTACGGGGCGTGGCTAGGCCGCCAGACAGTGATGACTTTACTGCATTCTTGTCGCGAATAGACTATATGCACGATAGGCTGATGAGGATGATGATGATGTCTTCTTTGTATTTCAGCTGACATGTTTGGCATCACCTCGTCTCTGCTGGGTGTGTTCAACACAGCTCCAGAGAGTGCATCGCTTCAGAGAGCAAGTGAAGCACTCACATGGCATACTGCAGGCTGTACTGGAGGCTAGCGACCGAGAGGTAAGTGGCATAGACGGTGTATGGTGGCATACACACCACTGTTCCTCATAGCATACTGAATGTAACCGAGCGACTGGGAGGTTTAGTGGCATACACGGCGCATGATGGAATACATGCGGGTTGCTTGTTCCACATAAAATAGTGCACTCTACTGGGTGTAACGGAAAGGGGTGAACAAGCCAAAAGGGAAAAATTTAAAGAAAAAGTAAACTAGAAAATACCGACTTCCACAAACCCTATTTGACTAGATTGAATTTAATACAAACTGTAAACCCTTATCCCCCCCCCCTTGGGGGACTTAATTTTGTCAAATCCCATCTCAGTGCCACCCCACGCTACTAAGGAACCTCTGTACAAAGTTTCATGGCTCTAGGTCCACCGGTTTAGGCTATGCGTTGCCTGCCCGTCAGCCACGCATTGTATTTGTACCTAGTATTGAGTAGTATGGTGGCCATCAAACTGGTCTTCAATCTTCATCATCAGTTCCGCATCACAATATTATTGCTAACCACGAGTTGTTATGAAAAACACAAAAATCACTATAGATCTGCCTATAAAATTTTAAGAGTTCCCTCGATTTCTCCAGGATCCCATCATCAGATCCTGACCTGGTGTCAATGGGACCAATGGCAAGGTAAACCCTTTCAAACAAAAAAATAATTTTCCAAATCGGTCCATCCGTCTAGGCGAAATCTGGGCACATACATAAAAAAAAACATCCGGACGAATTGTAAACCTCCTCCATTGGGAAGTCGGTTAAAAATCAGGTAGCTTACCTAGATCCCTTCTGCAAAATTTCAATCAAATCAAAACACTTTTTGAAACTTATCAAATCCAGAACTATTTTTGGAATGACTTTAGTTCCCGACCTACTGAAATTGACCTTGGGAGGGGGAGGGGGGGAGAGGGGATTACCCCCCCTACTACTCCCCCCGCGCGGAACTGCATAGTTTCTGAGATATGTTTTTATTTTATTTTTGGAGGTTATGTGGAATGATTTTAGTTCCTGACCTACTGACCTTGACCTTGAGGGGAAGAGGGGAGGAAGGGGGAGAAGGGTAGATGCCCCCCTACTTCTCCCCCCCCGTGGAAATGCCTAGTTGTTGCTGATTTTTTAAAGTTTTGAGTTTTGAAGTTTTTTTTCTTTGTTGTGTACCTAACAAACTTATCTTTAGTTTTCAAACAGGAAGTAACCTATAATTGATCCAATCGGATTAAAAATGGCTGCCCAACATACAAAAACTCGGACAGACAACACCCCAAATGCGTTCCGTTTCACAAAAATTACAACTTTTAATTTATCAAAAGTGATATTTTACGTTTAAAATAGATGAAATAAATTTTCATCTTTTCAAATATGCATACAACGAAACGTAGGTAATGTATTTTGACCACAGACCATAGATTTTGACATATTATTTGCGTTTTGTTACATAATTTTACAATATTTTCAGATTTTCAAAAAATCATATCTTAAAAACTACTGAATTCCGCAACAGATGATTAAATGACCCCAACCATACGCTAAAAAAGTTTGGACGATCTAGGGAGTAGGTCAGAAACTAAAGTTGAGCCCTATTTTTAACCGACTTCCCAAAGGAGGAGGTTTACAATTCGTCCGGATATTTGTTTTTTTTTATGTGTGTGCCCCGATAGCGCCTAGACGGATGGACCGATTTGGAAAATTATTTTTTTGTTTGAAAGGGTTTACCTTCCCATTGGTCCCATTGACACCAGGTCAGGATCTGATGATGGGATCCTGGAGAAATCGAGGGAACTCTTCAAATATTATAGGCAGACCTATAGTGATTTTTGTGTTTTTCATAATAACTCGTGCAAATGCACATGGTAAGCATAATATTGTGATGCGGAACTGCTGATGAAGACCACATATGGCCACCAGAACTGCTCAATACTAGGTACAAATACAATGCGTGGCTGATGGGCAGGCAACGCATAGCCTAATCCGGTAGACCTAGAGCCATGAAACTTTGTACAGAGGTTCCTTAGTAGCGTGGGGTAGCATTGAGATGGGATTTGACAAAATTAAGACCCCAAGGGGGGGGATAAGGGGTTAAAGTTTAATAAACTCAATCTAATCAAATAGGGTTTGTGGAAGTCGGTTTTTTCTAAAGTTTACTTTTTGTTTCAATTATTATGCTGTAGTGAACAATGTCGTACAACACTTCTGAGTTCGCCGTACTCTTGTCCTTAACTCCTAGCGTATGGGCGCCTGGTACTAGACTCTGCGTCAGTAGCCAATATGCGCGCGCGCAGCGAAACTAAAGGCAAGCTAGCTACCAGGGGATTAGAGGCATACCAACTACAGGTCGACATACCCGGCCTATGATGTGCTTTGGCATAAACATGGCATACGGCCACCTGTTATGCTGGCATACTGGCTTGTTATTTTGGAATCCCGACATTCATTCAACAACGCACTGTAATTTCATCTCCCACACAGGACATCAGCGAGCTAGTTAGAAGGGTGAGCCGACCGCCGCGACTGCAGATGAGCGATTGTAGCTCAATCGATATCCCGGGCTGTGCGGAGACGGCTGATGAAGATGATGAGTATATGGAGGACCCCATCTACGTGGAGACTGAATATCTGGACTCGGATTTGGAAACTGGTAATAGGCTTGTCCTTGTCTTGCTAGTTAATTAAATTATTTGTTTTCGAGATAATGGCTTCCATCTATTTGACTATTCTGCCTGCCAGTGTCAAGTTTCGGAGAGAGAGACTGCACCTATTTATAGCAGTTGACCATTAAATCTACGTAGTTCCAGTACCTAAAGAATAGAATAGAATAGAATAGACGTTTATTGCGTTATAATCTTACAGGCTACACACACATCCCACAAAACCAAATGTTAGTTTGGTTTGTCTGTGGGTCGGGAGTCGCACTTCATAATTGACTTAAATAATCTATGTAATATGATAAGCTATACAAAGCTAAGTAGGAACAGGTAGGTAGTTGTTACAGAAAGGTTTTGTAATGATAAAAACAGATTAATGTCTCTGAATTAGGTAGTTAGGATCTAGAAGGTATTTTTTATACATGACTGAAAATTTGTTTTTATTCTTCTCAAGTCTAATATGAGATGGCATTTCATTAAATAATCTAGGAAGTCTTCACAAAATAAAAGGCCCGTTTTGACAGTTCACGCCCATGAAGTTTTAACCCCTAATGCGTAGCTGTAATATTATTATTATTATTTATTATGCACAAGCAGCTTGAAGCTGATGCACGTGCATGTCAGTTCACATTTCACTGCACTTGTTTTATAAAATTGTCGCGCTGTTGCTCAAAATTGTTGATAGAAGCGGTGTTCCTAGGTGCAACTTGTACGCTTTGCTTGTACGCACCAGTTGGCTTTTATTACCTACGCATTAGGGGTTAAAACTTCATGGGCGTGAACTGTCAAAACGGGCCTTTTGAAGTAAAACTTCTTGGGGCACGGGGGTAAAATTTATTTAACCTCTCAACTGTGGGTTATTCATATATTTGCTTTTCAATTGCTACTAGCCGGGTGCTATCACGAGTGGCTAAGAAATGTAACGGAAATTGGAATCGGTGACGTCAGGGTCGGCTGAAGACTTTTAAAACCGCAACTATTTTCAATACGGTTTTTAACTAATCAGATAAGATAATAATACATTCGTACAATAAAGAATGTTAATTAGTGGGAGAAAAACCTGATGAAACGTTAACAAATAAAAATTAAGCATTCTTCCACGAGTTCTTGATTTCCGGTATGGCCAAAACCAGTGACGTGACCAAAAACTACTTCGTTCAACCTCTTTGTTGGAACCGGAACTTATGTTTGACAGTTGTGCGATGCGATCCATACAGTTTGTAAGAAAAGAGTTTCATCAATGTCACACGGGTCGATATGGATTTCTAAAATGATGAACGAATCGTTTTGTGGCCGGTAACTATGGAATAGGTACCTAAAACGCGCTGCGTAGTCGCGCAACGGGCAGCTAGTAATCGCATAAAGTCACTTAGAATCATCCAAATGTGATATTTAGTTTTCAAGCAAATTCCGATGTGATGGATGGCTGCATTAAGACTTCTTGAAAACAATAAGTAGGTACCTAGAACTGTTCTAAAGCCACTTTTTATTATATAGTGCAGTTCAAGTCACAAATTAGCAGTTTAGCTACTAAGTACGTGTTATACCTACCTATTTAATGTTTATCTGTAGTGAACGGCTAAAGCGAGGTCTACAGCTTACAGAGCCATAAGTTTAATGGCTTATTGTTTCGCTTATTTGTTTGTATGTAATTTTTGTAATACATATTTTAAAGTTGAATTGTTGTTATAACTGTTGAAATTATACGATTTTGATTTTAATAAGCTTTTGTAATTTTAAAGTTAATGCTTCATGCCAGTCAATAATGTTGAAGTAAAATATCAAAATCGAGGTTTGTCGTATAACGGACTAAGGAAATGTCAAGAATAAAATTAAATAAGAGTTACGTCATCGCTTCGCGATGAAGTAACCCTAAAAAATCCTAGCAAAGTAGGTATGTATAGGTTAGCGGGGGTAGCATAAGGCACGCCAGTCACCCCAGCCACGCATTTTGTCACAATTTAATGTCATATCATAATGAATGCGCGCTATTTTATGGAGAAACATCATTGAGACGCGAAAGGAGTTGGCAATTTGGCAAAATGACTGCCCCAGACATGTACAAAGACTTCTCAACAGCCAATTAATAGCATTTAAATATTCTCTCATAAATTACTGCGTCTTTAGATAGTTTGTAGAACTTGAAGGAAATGATTAAATAATTAAGAGTTGTCAGTTCATACTCTATGATTCCGCCATTGATTAGTGACTTTTGCCATCGTTAAAAATAACATGCAACATAATTGCCAATGGGCTTATAAACTGCCTACTGCTCACTTCAGAGGTCGCCACTGTGGACCGTCTATAAATTTGACAGTTCCTCTTAGTAAACATGTAAACAAACTAATTATTTTATGAATAAATTCTTTCAATGCCTCGTTGTGCAGCTGTTGATTGCAAAAATGTGGGGATTCATATATTCCCTAAAGACGCTAAAAGAAAAAAATTGTGGGAGAAAGCTCTTCGTATAAAAAATTGGCATTCAAGTACTTCGTCAAGGTTATGTGCTACCCATTTCCTACCTGACGATTATTTTGGACCAAATTCGTATACAGGTGATAAATCTCTAATCAAAGTGTTGAAGAAAACTGCTGTACCGTCTTTATTTTCACATTCTAAGGTCAAAACAATCACACAGACAACACAACAACAACAGCGATCGGCATTCACATCTCTGAACTCTTCCAAGTCAGGAATGACCGGGATCTCATCCTCGAGTTCATCTTCAACTCCGAGAAGGTTATTCTTGTCGTACGCCCTTAGTCTACAACAAGAAAATGGATTTTACAATAAAACCGCAACATAACCTTTATATCATAACAATGCCAGTTTATAACTTACCTTTCAATTAAAACTGCTTTTTTACCAACGATGGACGCTTTTCTTTTTCTCAGCTCGACTTTTAATTGAATCACACTCCATGTCGCATACATTGATATAGTTTATTTTGTTATTTCAATTATTCGTGAAACAATAACAACTAGACAATATGGCAGTTCTTAGACACCCCATAGTGCTGCCCTCTGCAATTGGCTTTCAGTTTCAAAGCCCATTGCCAACTAGCAAAACTGTTGAAAACAGGAGGTTTCCAGAGGAGTGGCTAGATGGCGTTATATTGCATGTTATTGCAAAATGGTGCTTATTTCTAGCGACGGCAAAGGTCACGGAATCATATTGGAATCACGGAGTATTGAGTAACAACTCTTATTTACCTATATTTAATTATTTTTTTCTTCAAGTTCTACAAACTAAATACAGACGCAGTAAATTAAATTTATGAATGAATATTTAAATGCTATTGGCTGTTGAGAAGTCTTTGTACATGTCTGGGGCAGTCGTCCATATATTGATTTAGCCATCTTCTTTGTCATTTATCTGCGCGACTGAGGTGAGTGGCAAGCCTTATGGTAGCCCCGCAGGTACACATTAACTTGGAATAGTTGAAAATACGTACTCGATCAATTAAATAAAGGGACTGGGCACAGAGACAAGCAAAGCAATGCATACATTTGAGCGAGACGGCTTAAAGACGTGACGTCAGATGGTATATAATCTGAGCGAGATGCAAATAGTAGTGACACTATTGAATGAGTTAAGTATATCACCACGAGCGCGACAAATTGTAGATAAGGAATGGTGGGAAATAAATGACATGACGTATTAAAAGTAAGTACAAGTATAAAATAATTTCAAATAATCGGACGTCTGAAACTTAAAAGTAACTTGAAGCAGAGATTGGATCTCAAAATTGGAAATTTAAATCTCTTTTAGTATAGGTAGGTATAGGTGTATAGTATAGGTACCACTTAATGATCTAGCTTCAGAAGTTTTACTTCTAACACGTGTACGGTGCTACACGCGCATATATTTTTATTATTTTGTGAAGACTGTAGTCAAAATAGATATTTTTTAGGAACTGTCAAAACGGAACTTTTGTTCCTGAGTTGTATGAAATTGCGAAAAGTGACTTCATGTGGCCTGTGGCCACAGAAGAGATGATAGTACTCCGTACAGAACGGCCACTCCCTTCCCCGCGCTGATTCAGATACCGCACCCCACCCCTGGCGTCAAACGATTGGATAAAGGATCAATAGACAGGGCTGAACGCCGGACTAGTGACGACGCGTATATATCGCTGCATTTGCCGCGCCACCAGCCCTAGCAAAGTTTACGCACACATTTGCACGTATACAAACATCATTTGGTTATGTAGTAGTAATAGGTGATTATTTTACGAGCGTTCTATGGAGTGTCCGAGGTGTGCTGTGGCATCAAATGCTGTCTTCTTTGCGTTACGTCTTCCTTTCCCTGTGAATTGGCCCAACCGATGTGTATAGTATAATGCCTATTGGGTTTTATTTGTCAGTCCGGAGGAGGTTTAGGTAAAAAGAAAATAAGGAAAAACGTAGAAAAAAGGCCATTAAATGTAAATAACTTTTGTATGGGAAGTTCACTCTCTTTCGCTAGATGGCGTTGGTGGTCATATATCTAGCATCACTCCAACTCAAACTACTTCGTTCAACCTCTTTGTTGGAAGCGAAACTCGAGGCACCGGAACTTAAGTTGACAGCTGTGTATTGCGTGGCGTACGACCCATACAGTTTGCAAGCAAAGAGTTTCGTAAATCTGAGCGTAACTGATGCGTATTATGCCCAACACGGGTCGATATGGATTTTCAAAATGATGGACGAATCTTTTTGTGGCCGGGAGCTATGAGAATACCTAAAACGCGCTGCGACGTCGCGCAACCAACGGGCAGCCAGTTGACTATTTAAATCACAGCTGCTGGAAATATACAATTTCTAAGATTTTCAAGCCATTTTCGTCAACATTGGGGATTGGTTGGGAAAGGGGGCTGGTGCAGTCTCCTAAACTTAGTTTAATAATTATATAACATGTAACATATTTCCGCACGCAATACAGAGCATGCTGTCAAAACACCCTTTAGGATAATTTACTGGTTAAAAAACCGTGTCTATATACTTAGAAATGAAGTGTAAAATATCTGTTGTGTTTTGCAATAAATAAAAATAAAATAAATTTTGTACATAATCAACTTCAGACTTGAGACCTGCCTGCGTTGCTCGTCAGTCAATGCCCGTCCTGCCTTACTGCCCTTTACCGAAAAAATAGGCCCTTTTAGAAAAAACGGAATGAAAAGTTGTTTTTCTGCTGAAGGGATATATTTTCGTTCACAGATTTCGCCACAGACAGAAATAATACTCAAAATAAGACAAAAGATAACGAACAGCCCGACCAACCATCAGAACCCATTCACCACGATGACTCGTTCCAGTGCAGCGTCTGTCAAAAAGCTTTCTCACGAAACGACTCCTTGAGGCGGCACATGACGACACATACCGGGGAGGCGAAATCGACAAAGCGGGAGTGTAAAGTGTGTATGAAAAGAGTTACCCACATGAAGAGGCATTTGAGGACGCATACGCATGGTGAGATCCTTTTGACATGTAATAATAGGCTTGTGGCCTGTCAAGTCAAAATAGATACTTTTTATGAATTGTCAAAACGGAACTTTTGATCCTGAGTTCTATGAAATAACAACAGAATGACGTCATGTAAAAGTGCCATCACATGCTGTCTTTTTTTGCACAAAATTGACTTTATGAAATATATCTGCTGGAAATATACAATTCTGAGAATGTCAAGCCATTTTGTACATAATGCTTTAACTTAAGACTTGTTCCTAGATTTATTGGATTACTTTGGCCACAAGCCTATTGGTATTTTTTACAATTGAACTTAGCGTCACGCCTTTTCCCATACCGGTCGGCAGAGACACAACCCTCTGCCGACGTTTAGTCGGTTATTCAATATTTAATTTGGCGTGACATGGCTGCCAGATTATGTTTTCTCAACTCATGACATACGCGGGCATTAACGCGGGCGAACCGATAAAATATAATATTGATTATTAAATGAATGAAATAAACTTCTTCGGTCTTAAGAAAAAATCTATCGTCAACACCAGTTTTTTTAATCGGATTAGATTTGTCTGTTTTTTTTTAATGTTAACACGGCTTGTTTTCCCACAGGAGCTGCAGCAAGGAGTGATCAGAAAATGCCTCAACAAACCACAAAAGTTTCTGAAGAAACCATAAAAGAATTACCAGAATCGCAACCCCTAGAAGAAAAACCTTCTTCATACAAACTGTCGTTCAAGTGTGATAGTTGCGACTATTTCACTGTCTCAAAGCAAGCTCTAGAACGTCACCTGAAGTTACATGATGAGAATCGACCGTTTCAGTGTAAAGTCTGTGAAAAAAACTTCACTCGTAACGACGCCTTGAAACGACATATGGCAACACACCTCGGGGCAAACGAATTGTTTGACGAAAAGCGACAGTGTAAAGTGTGTAAGAAGAGATTTAGCAGAAGATCTTACTTGAAGAGTCATATGAGAACTCATACTGGGGAAAGGCCGTATGCGTGTTTGCTATGTCAAACTACTTGTTCGACTAGTGCTATATTAAAAATTCATATGAGAGTACATACAGGCGAAAGGCCTTATAAGTGTACGGTGTGTGAAAAAAACTATAGTAACACTAGTGATTTGAGAAGGCACATGGCGTCTCATGGCGCGGATAAGCCCTTTAAGTGTACATTGTGCGAGAAAGCATACCTAAGCAGCTGCAGTTTGAAAGAGCACATGATTACACATGCAGAGAAAAGGCCGTTTGAGTGCGCGGTGTGCAATAAAGGATTTTCGCGCAGTTGCCTTTTGAATGCGCACATGAAATCTCATGCTGGCGAGAAACCATATAAGTGCGTGATCTGTCCGAAAGGTTTTACTCGGCGCGGAAATGTCGTTAAGCATATAGAAGAGGCTCATCCGGAATATGATTATGATGATGATAACTAAGTCGGGTTTTTACCCAGGACTGGTTAATACCCTACGTAATTACACTATAAATCATATTGTATTTTGCATACAATAATACCTAAATTATCTGTTCCTATTTTAGCATTATATTAGGTTTGTGTAATGTAATGATTAAAAGAGAAGTTTTTTTTTACCATTACCTTCTTGATACTATATCATTTCATATATTTGTTTTTCACCGACTTCACATAAGGAGGAGGCTTACAATTCGTCGGGTTTTTTTCGTATGTGCCCCGATTGTGCCTAGACGGATGGACCGATTTGGAAAATATTTTTTTGTTATTTTTCTGTTTACCTTCCAATTGGTCTCATTGACACTAGTCAGGATCTGATGATGGGATCCTGGAGAATTCGAGGGAACTCTTAAAATTTTATAGGCAGATCTATAGTGATTTTTGTGTTTTTCATAACAACTCGTGTTTAGCATAATATTGTGATGCGGAACTGATGATGAAGATTGAAGACCAGTTTGATGGCCACCGTACTACTCAATACTAGGTACAAATACAATGCGTGGCTGACGGGCAGGCAACGCATAGCCTAAACCGGTGGACCTAGAGCCATGAAACTTTGTACAGGGGTTCCTTAGTAGCGTGGGGTAGCACTGAGATGGGATTTGACAAAATTAATTCGCCAAGGGGAGGGGGGGGGGATAGGGGGTTACAGTTTGTATTAAGCTTAATCTTCTTCATCATCTTCTCTCCCACTAACATAACTCACCTACACAACACACCAAACTAACAGCCACCTTCAACCTAATTTTGCCTGTAAAATGTGTTCGTTTTCTTTTTTGCTGTTCAATCTGATATTTTTACGTTTCGGCAGTACTATTTTTATTTTAAATGTCAAATTGTTTATACACTATGTAGTATTTCAATCTGAGGCATTTGTTCCAGTGGGAAGTAGCAGCTACTTATCCTAAATCACAGGGTTCGCCCTGTGTTAGGGAGTAGCGATACATCATTTCATCATTTTTATAATTTGTTTATTGCACACAAAATAAAAAAAAGTAAATAAAAATTGTGTACAAAGACGAGCACATACACACATCCCTTGTTTACCGCTAAACAAGTTTCTAATGTACATTTCTTTCTGAAAATAAACAATTATGATTGTGATTATGAATCTAATCAAATTGGGTTTGTGGAAGTTGGTTTTTGTTAAGTTTTACTTCTTGTTTAATTATAATTTACTGCATTCACTAAGTACGAAATGCAGTTTTTTCTTCATGTCGTGCTATGATAGTGTTATAATAATCTATCATGTCTGATTGCGAAGGGGTAGCCCCCAATCACGCTAAAAGATGTGTTAAATCAGTGATAAGCTTTGATAAGAGAAGCGTGTAAAAATAGTGGCCATATCGTAAAATATATCACTACATGATGTGAACAACCGTGAAGTTTTATTAAACGAATGAACTGTAGTGATACACTCGGTCTATTCCACAAATCTCCAGTGACTATCCCCTGGGGGGCAGTTCTGGCGCTAGCAAGATCATGTCCATGTCCAAAAACAAGAAAAAGCTATTCTTACCACTAGCCTTTCGACCAACCGAGATTTCGATCGAAATAAATATAAATCGAGATCGTTTTCGACGGATTTAGGCGGTATCAAAACCGATATCTCGACTGGGGAGATGATCTCGATAACGAGAGAATCGGGGGCCTGCTCTCCCTATCTCTGTCGAAAACAATCTCGATTCATATAATTTTTGGCCTTTTCCCGGACACGAGTAAGATTGAGCCTTACTCCACCAAGCTGGCTCAGGAGGCGTTTTACGACTACTACTGCTACCGAGTAGCTATAGTTGCCGGGACCAGGGCTCCGTCACTGAATGTACTCGCGCGCTATAATTACCTACCGCCCGCCCGAGCTCTCGGGCGCCCGGCTATGGCCCGGCGCTGATCAAGTCAGTATGGTTGTCGCAAGCCAAGCGCACGCACGATTTGAACTGTGTTCGTATCGTACGGGTATCTGCGATGCGAGGCAGCCCTGCGATTAGTGTGAGATCGCGCGGTGCGAGGCGATCACAACTGTACGCTTAAGCATTTAGGCACATTTTAGCATGCAGCGGTTGCTGACGCGACGGAGTAGGCTATAATAGCAGTAGGTATTGGAAATTTCCTACTGAGTGAAGTATCTGTTACGTAGTAACTATTTAGTAATCTGTGCCGGGACTTACAACATAAAAAATCATACGAAACGCGGAATGTCCGATAAATGTAGAGTAAAGTAGTTTTATCCAGTTTATTTTTATCTCTGTGCACTAGGACTATCCTCTCAGCACCAGCTTTCCTGTCCTGCCTGGGTTTGCCGGAAAAACACAAAAATCACTATAGGTCTGCCTATAATATTTGAAGAGTTCCCTCGATTTCTCCAGGATCCCATCATCAGATCCTGACCTGGTGTCAATGGGACCAATGGGAAGGTAAACCCTTTCAAACAAAAAAATACTTTTCCAAATCGGTCCATCCGTCTAGGCGCTATCGGGGAACATACATAAAAAAAAAAAACAAATATCCGGACGAATTGTACCTAAACCTCCTCCTTTGGGAAGTCGGTTAAAAAAATATTGACCATGAAATCATACAGATTGTTTAGTCAAAGTCAATATAATATTAATATTTTTGTATACTACCGCCCGTTCGTAAGTTGTGGGCTTAGGGATGGAGCAAAGAAGGGCAAGAAACTCCCCCGTACCTCTTTGGAAACGATTTGATTGGTTACGGGGCGTGTCTAGGCCGCCGGACAGTGATGACTTTACTGCATTCTTATCACGAATAGACTATAAGTCCGATTTACATTTTATAGATCCGGGTTCTGTAGGTGGTTATTTTGACATCTATTTATGAAGGCACAGCGCCATCTGTCATATTTCGATGATATTTTTAGGTTGATTCAAGGAGTTCGCAGCTGGTAATAAACTATCGCCATCTACACACAAATAGCGAAACCTGAACGTAGCATGATATCTCGCTCTTTTTCAACGCAAAGGAAGAGAAGTAAACGGGGAATGGGGTTGGCAACTGTCATTCACTTTTTGTTGTAATTTCATGACAGTTCAATGTTTTGGGACAGTCTTGAAGAAATATTCAATCAAATACCTTGTTTTTTTACCAAGTAACCTTGTTTTTAGCTAAGTTGTAAGTTTTTTAGTTTTATCAATGAGATGTAAAAACATTTCTGTTGATTGATTTATTAGTCTACAGTTTTGGTAAGTGTATTGATTTTTTTCGCTAAGTTTTGTAGTGCAATAAATTGAATTATTTACCTGCTGTATGTAACTTTAAAATGTTAATCTTCTATTGATTTTACACAACACAGTTAACATTAACTCAAATTAAATGAAAAAAATGTCAGTAATATCTTGGTTCGCTGTAATGGCACTATGGCACAAATACTTATTGAAACAATAAATAAATAAATAAATAAATAAAAAAGATTATTTGTCTTAGCCTTTCACTCATTCCTCAGATAGCGTTTTATCTGACTGTTTATCCGTCTCTTGAGAGACCCGGGCTTAAGTAACTTGTAATCAGCTGATCAAATCCGCTGTGTCACTAATTCACTATGCACAAGTGAAAAGAAAGGTAGCCCTACAAATATATTAAAAATAACCGGCCAAGTGCGAGTCGGACTCGCGCACAAAGGGTTCCATTATCATTATCTAAAAAAACCGCAAAATAAATAATTGTATGGGAGCCCCCCCTAAATATTAATTTAATTTTAATTTAATTATTTATTTTTTAAGTAAATAATATACTCAATATATTGTGAACATTTTAAGCGTCTACCTGCTACCATTATCAATATCGAGCAAAAATGAGCAAAAAAATCACGTTTGTTGTATGGGAGCCCCCCTTAATATTAAATTTCTTTTGATTTTTAGTATTTGTTGTTATAGCGGCAACAGAAATACATCATCTGTAAAAATTTCAACTGTCTAGCTACCACGGTTCATGAGATACAGCCTGGTGACAGACAGACGGACGGACGGACGGACGGACGGACAGACAGCGAAGTCTCTGTAATAGGGTCCCGTTTGGCACCCTTTGGGTACGGAACCCTAAAAACAGTCTCGTGCGAGTCGTGCAAACACGAATAAAATTGTTCCGAGCCATCGTAAAAAAGTATTTCTCTAATTTATCGTCCAATTTTATTTTATCTTCCAATTTTAGGGTTCCGTACCCGAAAGGTGCCAAACGGGACCAGTAATAGTACCTGCCTCCGCTTTCCGTCCGTCTGTCTGTCAGCGGGCTCTCTCGCACGAACCGTACGAACCTTAAGTCTTGGATGTTTACATGTTTGTGACGTCGCTGGTTCTGGTTCCCACGACACAGGGTATCCTAGTGTGGGGCCAGAAGCAATGTTTGTGCACGTATGTAATTATTTATATTGTATTTTTAGTTTAGAAAGGCGATTTCTTTCAGTTCCGTCTCACTCAACACATTCAACAAACAATCTGCAATGAAGACCAAGCTTACTTCAGCGGTTTACCTCGGGAGTGCGATGATGGACCGAGTCTCTGATGATGATGATGTGATGGTCTGGATACTAGCGGAGATCAGGGGCAGCGGCATCAGGGAGAAGGTAAGTAATTGGTCCCAATACAAAATTTTAGTATTATTTAAATAGTTTTAGGATTCCGTACCCCATATGTCTAACTAAGGCTCCGCTGTCCGTCCGTCCGTCTGTCTGTCTGTCCGTGTGACACCATGTATCTCATGAACCGTGATAGTTAGACAGTTAAAATTTTCGCTGATGATGTATTTCTGTTGCCGCTATAACAAAAATGACTAAAAAACAGAATAACATAAATATTTAAGGGGGCTCCCATACAACAGACATGATTTTTTTGCCGTTTTT
This sequence comes from Argyresthia albistria, assembly GCA_963457715.1. Taxonomy (NCBI): domain Eukaryota; kingdom Metazoa; phylum Arthropoda; class Insecta; order Lepidoptera; family Argyresthiidae; genus Argyresthia; species Argyresthia albistria. The sequence continues at coordinate 6,549,467 of OY735281.1, forward strand.
ATAGATAATGGTACGGAACCCTTCGTGCGCGAGTCCAACTCGGACTTGGCCGGTTTTTAGTAACTGTCAAAACTACTTTGTTATTTTTTTTCTGTCTTCTTCCTTATGGAAAGGCAAAGGCAATTAAAGCCGTACAGCCATGTTCGTGATTTCTATCATAGATAGAAAAAACTTAATAAATATTCTTATGTGCTGCACAAACTCTCAAAAACTGTATCAGAAGAAACTGTGATATTAGCGTATAACGGATATATAGACTCTGTCTTGAGATTTGGCATAATATTTTGGGGAAATGGGGCAGGCAAAGAAAATGTTTTTATAGCGCAAAAAAGATGCATAAGAGCTATTTGTAGGATCCGACGCACTGACAGCTGTAAGCCTCACTTCAAACGGCTTAATATTATGACATTCCCTTCACTATACATCTATGAAGTAGCAATGTTTGTCAAAACCAATAGACAACTATTTATTAACTATTCTAGCAAGCGTCACCAGACAAAGATTATCATGCCTAGTCACGAAACAGCATTATATAAAAATAACATTCTCGGCATGGCACCCATAATTTTTAATCACATGCCTGATAGCATACGTAGGTTAGACAATATAATACAATTTAAGACAGAAATCCGCAAGTTACTATTGAATAAAATGTACTACTCCATAAGAGAATATCTAGATGACACGACACTCTGTAGTTTACTACACAATTGAATAGTTGTATGCCACTGGGCCAAGCATAGAGATACGATATTACCTTTGACTTTGACTTTGACTTTGACTTTTAGAGTAACTTATGTTTCTAGGTTTCTATGATTAACCAAATGACGTCATCATTAAATGCTGACTTTTTCGCACAAATTCTGTCTGATTTGTCAAGCCATTTTGACATCGAGATGAGTATAATTATATTAGAATAACTGGCTAAAAAAGCTAAAATTGTGTCTTTACCACTCCGTATAGTACGCTATGTGACGTCAGTTTTATCTTTCAGCTCAGCATTTCAGTAGAAGACGGACTGGTGAAAGCCTACGATGGAAACTTCGAGCCGACCATCCTTCATAGACTTGTGGACATCATCAGGTAAGTGCATGTGATGGCTAGGATCACATGTGCAGAGCTGGTGGGTTGAGAAATGTTGAGATGAGCGGATGACGTGGATGGGAACTATAGGCCAAGGTGAGGTTAGGAACGTGATGCAATTAGGTAGATACTATGAAAGCCAACTAAGAGTAGGGCTGTCAAGACGCCATCTTGTTCCGCAATATTCACTAACTTCATTAATGATTTGTATGGTGTGCAAAAAAATGCTAGCAAACAAAATCATCTTTAATGAGGTATTTGGTCATTCTAATGTGTTTCTATTTTCTAATAAGATGCCTGTTATTACATGATGTATATTGTAAGGTGTGCAAAAAAAAACAAAGCAGGATTTATTAATAGTTTATAAATTGTTTTATTTACATGTGTTTTTCTTCCTATGTTATTCCAGGTTTTATTCTATTTTGTATTTTTTTTATTATGTGTCTGTGTGTGTACCTTTTAATGAATAAATGAATTTATCTATCTATCTAAAAAAAACCCCCTCTAACTTTTAAAGTAAGAGAGTGATAAATCTATAAAAAATATATGCTGTCATTTATTTTTATAGTGATGGAAAACATCGTGAGGAAACCTTCATTACTCAATATTTTTTTAAAGTAAATAATAAAAGTACTCAATATATTGTGAACTTTTAAGCGTCTATCTGCTACCATTATCAATATCGAGCAAAAATTAGCAAAACAATCACGTTTGTTGTATGGAAGCCCCCCTTCATATTGAATTTCTTTTGTTTTTTAGTATTTATTGTTATAGCGGCAACAGAAATACATCATTTGTGAAAATTTCAACTGTCTAGCTACCACGGTTCATGAGATACAGTCTGGTGACAGACGGACGGACAGACGGACGGACGGACGGACAGACCGACGGACGGACGGACGGACAGCAAAGTCTCAGTAATAGGGTCCCGTTTGGCACCCTTCGTGTACGGAACCCTAAAAAGGAAGACATGCAACGATGGCCGTGAAAAAGAAGAAAGATTTTTAGTGTCAGCAAAAGTAGCACAAAGTTGTTTTAAGCGTTTTCAATCCGGAAATATTTTTGTTCGAACCGTTACGGTCTTCATACAAGATACGAAGAAACTTTTTACCCGACCTAATATGTATAAGTAATATTTCAGAGTGTCCGAAGTCCCGGGAATCCCTGGAGAGTGGTTCTACGTGATCTTCAACGAGAGAGAGACAACATTACAGTGCCATCTCTTCCACACGCATGCGGTTTACGAAGTAAGTGACTACTTGATGAGTGTTTCTTTCCGACTTCAAAAATGGAGGGGTATTTTATAGAACTTTTTATGTTTGTTACATTGAAACTGGTTCTATTTATGAACCGATTTAAAAAAAAAAAAAAACTTTAAGTATTCGAAATGGAAGCCCAATAGTTTGGTCCCATTTCTAGGGTTCCGTACCCGAAGGGTGCCAAACGGGACCCTATTACTGAGAATTCGCTGTCCGTCCGTCCGTCCGTCTGTCACCAGGCTGTATCTCATGAACCGTGGTAGCTAGACAGTTGAAATTTTCACAGATGATGTATTTGTATTTGTATTTGTTTATTAGTATCCAACAGCATATATTTACTTAATCTATCGCAGAGTTAATATTTTACTTAGTATTAATGCCAATTACAGGATATCCTAATATAATCTTTTTAATTTATGCGGTAGTGGAGAACGAAAGAGTATGCGAAAGATTTTTTTTTCCTTATACCCCCGGACTGCCCACATCCGCGCGCGCGACGTGAAATTCATGGGACGGTGGACAGGGACAGAGCTATGCGGCATGCAATAGCAGCTTCGCCCCTGCCCACCGCACCATGCCCCGCCGCCGCACCACGCACGGCTGAGCGCAATCCGGAATTAAGTTTAATAATAGGTAAATAAAATTGTACTGCACCAACTGTGTTACTTACTCTTAACATGTAATATTATTAGGTAAATAATCGGAAATATTTCAGTAGTACATTGGTTAAACATCAGTTTCTTTTTCCAGTTCTAGTTAATTTTAAAGTTTAATACACATCACACACATTTGAACACAAACAAAGGAGGGAAGATATATATGCTGATAAATTGGTCTACCCATAGTTCAGGGCAGTTTGCCTAGTTGACTTATTCTAATTAACAACACACTTCTATTACATTACTTCTATTACACATTCTGGGTAAGCAACCGCAGGTACATCAGCACCCGTAGTAAAGTACTTCGTTTATCTACTGGCAATGAAAAGAAACAGCAGCAGGATATTTATCGATCGTTAAATACGAATTCAGTTGATCTGTTAACAATGCACTACCCACCCAGCCACGCACCCACCACGACACCATACGCCACAAGCTTACCCGCGCACCCGCGCGCACAAGATTAGCACCGAGCTGAGTGCACACTCGTCAAAACCCCAGCCACAACCTATGCAGGCCGATAGAATGCTACCACCGCGGTCTCAGTGCGAGTACTTAGGTTACTCTCACACTCAGTGAGTACGAGAGTAAACCAAGCACAAGAGAAGGAAACCCTCCTCGTGCATCCAGGCCACCCTGCAGAGGCCAACCCTCCACTACCCGCACCCCGACAGTATTATGTTTTTGTGATACCATCAGCCCAATCACGAACAAAGATTCGATAGAAAACTATCGAAAAGCCAAATGTCAGTGATTCTTATTCTTTATGACATACATAACGTATAATTTCCTGCGTTTTTGAAAACGTTTTACGATCTTGAAAACGTTCGTGATCGAGGCTCAGGTATGTATGTCGCAGTTAGCTGGCCAGATCAGACACCCAAACAACAACAACACCCCAGACCGCCAATCAAAGACCGACACTTAACCAAGTCGCTAAAGTTCCGTCAGACAAGTGAGTGAGAGAAACGTTTAACGTTCATAGGCAACAAGACAAGACGCATTTTAACTTTGGTAGGGTAATAATAGTAATAAGTAACCAATTCGGTTTTGTAAGACAAATAGTTTAACGTTTTCGACGCTTATTTAAATAAAATAAAAATATACGCGTGTAGCACCGTACACGTGTTAGAAGTAAAACTTCTGTAGCTAGATCATTAAGTGGTACCTATACTATACACCTATACCTACCTATACTAAAAGAGATTTAAATTTCCAATTTTGAGATCCAATCTCTGCTTCAAGTTACTTTTAAGTTTCAGACGTCCGATTATTTGAAATTATTTTATACTTGTACTTACTTTTAATACGTCATGTCATTTATTTCCCACCATTCCTTATCTACAATTTGTCGCGCTCGTGGTGATATACTTAACTCATTCAATAGTGTCACTACTATTTGCATCTCGCTCAGATTATATACCATCTGACGTCACGTCTTTAAGCCGTCTCGCTCAATGTATTTCTGTTGCCGCTATAACAACAAATACAATAAAAATCAAAAGAAATTTAATATTAAGGGGGGCTCCCATACAACAAACGTGATTGGTTTTGCTCATTTTTGTTCGATATTGATAATGGTAGCAGGTAGACGCTTAAAATGTTCACAATATATTGAGTATATTATTTACTTAAAAAATAAATTATTAAATTAATAGTTAGGGGGGGCTCCCATACAATTTTTTTTTTGCGGTTTTTTATAGATAGTGTTACGGAACCCTTCGTGCGCGAGTCCGACTCGCACTTGGCCGGTTAATTTATTTGAAAATCAGGAATTGGTCCAGTGGTTAGGTTTCTATATGAAAAATAACTTGATGAATATTTTTTGCCATTTTTTGTCTAATTTTCTGAAATTTTTAAATCATTTATACTCAAAATCACGACCTCTTTTCACCCTAATAGGAAAAAAATAATAAAAAAATGGGTTTTTCTTTTTTGTTAGGGTACCGTACCCGAAGGGTGCCAAACGGGACCCTATTACTGAGACTTCGCTGTCCGTCTGTCCGTCCGTCCGTCCGTCCGTCCTGTCTGTCACCGGGTCCGTCTGCACGAACCGTAATAGCTAGAAAGCTGAAATTTTCACAGAATGTGTATATCTGTTGCCGCACCAACCACAAATACTGAAATACGAGAGATATTGCAAATTAAAGGGGGCCCCGATACAAGAGACGTGTTTAGATACACTTACGCATTTCAAAATGGAGATCTTGACTGAAACTGTTTATTTATTGTCATAGCAACCATGTCATAGACACTTATACTACACATTTAAATATGATAGCATATTTCGCGTCAACCCACATGGTTGTGGTAGCTCAGCCGGTATGATGTAGACTCAATCTGGAGGTCGTCGGTTCAAATCTCGTGAAGGCATAAACTTTTTATCTTTTTGTTTATTTTTTATTGTTTTGAGTGCTTTTGATTTGTTGTACGATGGTACGGTACCCTTCGTGTGCGATACCGACCGGCACTTAACCGATTTTTTACCATTGTTTATATCATTTGTATGGTGGAAACAAATTGGAAGTCTGAAAAAACGAAAAATGTATGGAAATTTTGGGACAATTTTTTATCCTATTGGGGTGAAATGCTCGCGATTTTGAGTGGCAATGATTAAAAATTTTCAGAAAATAAGGCATAAAAAACGTGCCAAAAAAAAAAACGCTGTGATAGCGACAGCCTTTTCCATAAGGAGTGGCAGAGGCATCATCGTTGTGCTCACGATTTGGCAGTTTTATGAAGAGATACGCTTTAGATAACGGTGTGTGAATACAAGATTCGTAATTTCTTCATACTCCACAAAACAGATATACAGAAAATACATGAAAGATTAACAATGTACAAAGGCGAGCTTATCTCTAACAAGAGATTTCTTCCAGCAAACCCTAAAGAGAGGAAAAGGTATATGATCGAGCGGGGGAAGACTTGCGCGTACAATACAACTATAACAATGAATACATACACATACGAAAATCTAGTTGCTACGAAATATGTAATTAATTACATTATTATCATATTTATAAAAATATATATCTTTACAATATAATACATACGTACCAATGCTTAACTCAGAAGGGAAAGATAATGCTTCTGCGATTTTTGGGAATGTTTAGTGTAGGACTGTCTCTGATGGTGCAGGGAAGTGCGAGTACTATCAAAACAATCGCCTTGCTGCAAAAGGGAACTCTAAAACCACAATATAGCAATAAATAATTTGGAATTGGAGTTGGATTGGAAACATAACTTTCGATATTATCTTTTCTATCTTACTAATTAAATGCGTCGCTAGATGGAGTTGTTGGTACTCTTAAATACTTAGCACCAGTTCCAAACGTTCTAGATAAGCTCCATGTGACATATATATTCAACTGTAATTTTACATAAAAAATATTTGTAAAATTCAAATTTCATTTATTACTATGTAAGCTGATTAAGCATCCTACCAAGGCCTGCGACACATGTCTGCGAGTTTCATCATAAATATTAGGGCAAGATGAAAAGCTTTAACTTAAGTATTTATTTATTTAATTAATTTTATCAAGACTGTTTGGAACAGGGCCTTATATCGATCGACGGGATGATATAATTTGCGATTTATAGGCTATGTAGATTGTAGGCTAGTATCAATAAATCTGACAAGCCATGTTATTTGAATAGTTAAGGATATATTTTGTACGTAAAACACAATCTGTCACAAAGAGCTTCTAGGATTTACAAGCCATCAACTATTCAGATTCATTGTGTAATACAAGACAATAGATTTTCTAGTTGATGATAATTGAGAGACTACGTAGAGATATACCTAAGTATTGTGTCTGTATATTTATTTTTATAATAACAACCTTGGCACATTTAAATTTAGAAGCAATTCGCATAACGTCGATCGCTCGAAGTCAGTATGATACCAGTGACAACGTTTTAGAACACGTGTTTTGTAAAACGCGCGAAATATTAATATTAAAATAGTTTATACAAGTTTATATAAAAATATGTTTATATAAATGAGTGTTGTGGACTTTATAGCCGAGTTCGTGACAATGGTTTCGTCAGAGAGCGATTAAAATACAATTAAAGCGATACAACAGCGATTACTTAATGGTTACATGAATGCCATTCAAAAATCAGGTTTTCATTTTAATTTTATTTCGAAACATAATTGTTATTGTCAATTTGGCATTCTGCTACGAAAAAATAAATTGTTGAGACTATAAAAATTATAAAATGTTTAATAGAACTACCAAAAAAATGACGGACCTGGGTGAAAAAATATGTGCTAATAAGTTATAAAAAAAAAGTTTAGAACGTGTAAAAACCCACAAAAAAGGCGCCGAACCTTTGCCCTCTACAAGTAGAGAATCACCTCGGAGAACTTTTTTCATTGATCGAGCTAATACGCAACATGCTGAATTCAGTCTGCGCGCCGCTGACACGACAGTCGGCCGTGTTCCAATCCGTGTCGCAAATATCCAACGTGGAATTTTGGTTCGGAATCGTACTAATACTTTTCGCGTGCGAAATGGACCTCATCTACTTCCACATACTCGACCGCGTTGACGATTTTCGATTATTTTAAAACAAAAGCGGAGAAAAAAGAAAATGTTTTGAAAATAGAACGCGTCAACGCTGCCAAGGTGTGGATAATTCGGTAGTTTCCACGGAGGTTGGTAAACAAAAAACATATGATTGTGATGGAACTGTGTTTGTGCGTGCCAGTGTTCTGAGTGGCCAGTGCTCGATCAAAAAAGGTTGACATTTACGCTGAAAAACCTTTTTGAATTAATCTGTTGATGATATTGAGGAAGTTGTCAAGATAATAAGTCGTGTTTTTTCGTGATGATGCGCTAGGAAATCATCTTATCAAGATTGTATTACCATTAGAAGGCAAGTATGTTTTAACAGCGCTTTTTGCATTATTTTGCAGAGTTGTTATGTGACACATCTTCAACTAGGGTTAATTAGTTTCATTAGTCTTAGACATGACATTAATTGTTCAGGTGCCGGACAGCGGTTTTAAAAGAGTCAAGAATGATTATGATGATGATTGGTTAAACTCCATACAATATGGTGTTTGCAAAAACTACTTGATTTAGCGTTCTGGCTAGTGACACGAAGGGTTAAGAATAGCTAAATGTGACAATACTGTGCTCTGTCACCCTGTATGGATAAAAGGTGTGACGCTACATCTATTGGCTTTTTTAAGTTTAGCCAATATACATATCTGATATTATGCCAAATAATTCACTTCAGTCCAGTTCAAAACTTTAAAAAAACCGACTTCATGACCTTAAACCTCTCCGCCCCGGATGGAAATGTCGTCTAATACAATTATGAGCCTAAGAAATCTGTCTTTACAATAATACATAATTGAAACAAAAAGTAAACTTTAGAAAAAACCGACTTCCACAAACCCTATTTGATTAGATTGAGTTTAATACAAACTGTAACCCCTTATCCCCCCCCGCCCTTGGGGAATTAATTTTGTCAAATCCTATATCAGTGCTCCCCACGCTACTAAGGAACCTCTGTACAAAGTTTCATGGCTCTAGGTCCACCGGTTTAGGCTATGCGTTGCCTGCCCGTCAGCCACGCATTGTATTTGTACCTAGTATTGAGCAGATCTGGTGGCCATATGTGGTCTTCATCAGCAGTTCCGCATCACAATATTATGCTATGTGCATTTGCACGAGTTATTATGAAAAATACAAAAATCACTATAAGTCTGCCTATAATATTTGAAGAGTTCTCTCGATTTCTCCAGGATCCCATCATCAGATCCTGACCTGGTGTTAATGGGACCACCCTTGAGGTATTACCTATACGCCGAAAAAAGATTTGTTCAAATCGGTTCATAATTGGCGGAGTTATCGCGTAACAAACATAGAAAAAAAACATACGGGTCGAATTGAGAACCTCCTCCTTTTTTTGAAGTCGGTTGAAAAATAAACAAATATCGGTCCTTACAGCCAGAATTCAGAATTCATAATTTCTTTATTGCACATAAACAGTTACATAGGATAATAAAAACATAGAAAACGTGAACAAAGGCGAGCTTATCTCTAATAAGAGATCTCTTCCAGCAAACCATTCAGCTCAATGACAATGAGCGTAAACGCCACAAAGTCACATAAAGGCAAATACGTAATTTTGGTTACCTGGATGAAAGTCTTTTCTATGTAGAAACCTGTGCTTGACCGATTCCTGTTATTTTTTTAAATGGGACCAACCTGAAGGATACAAATAAATCTGAAATCGGTTCATAAACAATACTATTTTTGAGGTAACACACATAAAAAAATACAACATACAACCGAATTGATAACCCCCCTCCTTTTTTGAAGTCGCTTAAAAAGTATGAACGACCGCGGAACGTTTATCACAAAAAAAAAATACGAGTTCATAACGAGTTAAACCGAACATTTTTGAAATGTTTATGCAAATTAATGTATGTGTTTATCTTATTAAAATATGTAATTAGTTTTCCTCTGCAACCTAAACTGGTATTTAGATTCTAAAACATAAACATTTACACACCGGTACAGCACTACATTGCTTCTAGCCCCACACTAGGGTAACCTGTAAATAAATAATTAATGTCCCCACCGAGGGGCACAGGCCTTCACCCGGATCCGAGTAAGATTGAGCCATACTACACCACGCTGGCTCAGTGCGGGTTGGTGGAGGGGTTTTACGACTACTGCATACTACGAAGTAGCGATAGTACCCGGGACCTACACAGTTACCGTGTCGACAAAAGTCTCTCGAAGTTCTTTTTTTTGTCACAAAGTGTTTTGGGTTCCGTACCCGAAGGGTGCCAAACGGGATCCTATAATAAGCCTCCGCTGTCCGTCTGTCTGTCTGTCTGTCCGTCTGTCCGTCAGCGGGCTCTATCGCACGAACCGTAATAGCTAGAATGTTGAAATTTTTACAGAATGTTTATATCCGTTGCCACTACATCAACAAATACTGAACTACACGAAATATTGAAAAAATAAAGATGACATACTACCATACAAGAATAGAGTGAATATTTGTACTTTTATGGTACGATGGTGTGGAACCCTCTTTGTGAGAGTCGGACTCGGACTTGGCCGATTATTTTAAAATTTCGCAGCGCAATGTATGACGTAACGCCCCTTTCGAACCCTCTGTGTGAGAGTCCGACTCGCACTTGGCCGATTATTTTACAACGCACCGCAACGTATGACGTCACGACTTACTCCATACGGGGTGGCAGAGGCACGTTGCGTTCTCCGCGACAAGGGGCTACCCCGTCGCCCTAACAAGGTCAGGCGGGGCAATTCTGGTGCTAGCGAGATCATGTCCATGGTCGAAATATCGATTTTGAGATACCTAATAAATCTCTATCAAAAACCCGACCCGTTCTCGATCGAAATAAATATAAATCGAGATCGTTTTCGACGGATTTAGGCGGTATCAAAACCGATATCTCGACTGGGGAGATGATCTCGATAGCGCGAGAATCGGCGGCCTGGCTCCGGCCCAATCTCGTTATTTCAGTACTTTACGGTACCGGGTGTCAAAGTACGCGGCTATTTTTGGCGCTTGCGTCACTCGTTTTGTCATACGGCGAGGCAGAAGCATAACAAGACTCAGAACTCCGCCAAGTCTAACATCATTTGGTTTTGGACAATGTGTTCAAGTCTTCAATGCAGTTTTATTGCAATAAATTAGTCGAAATAGATCTAGGAATAGTCTAAAACACGAGATACTTATTTTGAAATGTCAAAACGGTAATTTTGTTCTTGTTTTTTTTTCTAGCATAGCGACTAAAAATGCTGTATATTTGTAGGCATTATATTTTAATGTATTTTTTTACACAAAACTGACATTAAAATACAGATGTACAAGTTTTTTTTTTCCATTATTAAGTGTCTTAATGTCCAATAAAGTATGTAAAGCATACATTTTGATAGTGTGAAGCCATTTTTAACCGACTTCCCAAAGGAGGAGGTATACAATTCGTCCGTATGTTTGTTTTTTTTTTTTTTTATGTCTGCACCCTGATAGCGCCTAAACGGATGGACCGATTTGGAAAATTATTTTATTGTTTGAAAGGGGTTTACCTTCCCATTGATCCCATTGAAACCAGGTCAGGATCTGATGATGGGATCCTGGAGAAATCGAGGGAACTCTTCAAATATTATAGGCAGACCTATAGTGATTTTTGAGTTTTTCATAATAACTCGTGCAAATGCACATGGTAAGCATAATATTGTGATGAGGAACTGCTGATGAAGACCACATATGGCCACCGGATCTGCTCAATACTAGATACAAATACAATGCGTGGCTGACGGGCAGGCAACGCATAGCCTAAACCGGTGGACCTAGAGCCATGAAACTTTGTACAGGGGTTCCTTAGTAGCGTGGGGTAGCACTAATATGGGATTTGACAAAATTAATTCCCCAAGGGGGGGGGGGATAAGGGGTTACAGTTTGTATTAAACTCAATCTAATCAAATAGGGTTTGTAGAAGTCGGTTTTTTCTAAAGTTTACTTTTTGTTTCAATTATAATGTCCAATAAAGTATGTAAAGCATACATTTTGATAGTGTGAAGCCATTTTCTACATAATTGACCGAGCGAGCGAAGCGAGCGAAGCGTCTCCGTTTCAGGTTTGGGCAAAAATGCTTTCGTATGTCCGGTTGTTCTCCTCTACAGGTCGCATTTATGAACCGATTCTCGTGAAATTTTGTGAGCAGGTTGGAAAAATAAATAGAATTTTTTACTCGAGCCAGTTTTTTGATTTTTTTCAAAATGGCGGAGATAAAATCGCTACAACCCAAACGGCTCGATGGATATTAACAAATGAGGTGTCGTTGGATTCGTAAAGACCATGAGAGTGAAACAGATGAGCGAGCGAAGCGTCTCCGTTTCAGGTTTGGGCAAAAATGCTTTTGTATGTCCGGTTGTTCTCCTCTACAGGTCGCATTTATGAACCGATTCTCGTGAAATTTTGTGAGCAGGTTGAAAAAATAAATAGAATTTTTTTACTCGAGCCAGTTTTTTTATTTTTTTCAAAATGGCGGAGATATGGGGTTTTAAAATGTAAAAAAATCGCTACAACCCAAACGGCTCGATGGATATTAACAAATGAGGTGTCGTTGGATTTGTAAAGACTATGAGAGTGAAACAGATTATATAATTTTAGTAAAAAGTCAATAGGTTGTATAAAAGATCGCGAAATGTAGTTTACAAAGTTATTGGTGCGGCTACTTTCATACTGCATGTACGTAACCAGGTACATTCATAAGTTTGTATGTGTTATTGAAAGAAAATTATTTGAGTTATTTTTTTTATGTGTGTTGGCAGTTCAGCTTTCCCACCGACATACTCGCGAGGTCTACAGCTCACAGAGCCACTAGTACTTAAGTAAATGTAGCCCATTAATGTCCCCGCCGAGGGGCACAGGCATTAAAAGATGAAGAATGAAGAATAAGAAATATTTATTAAAAAAGAATTAACTAGATTAGACAGAGCATAACAAAACACCTTAAAAGCTACAAGTATGTTTAACGTGGCCCCACACTAGGCAGAGCCTGTATTTTGGATACCATAAATATGAGTAACAGATAGGAGATGGGAGTTCAGCGTAAAGTACATACAATTTAATTATTAGGAACAGAAAAATAAACAGGAAAAAGTGTCTAAATTATTAGCACAAAAAGACAAAACACATTATTAAAAGCTTTTATTTAACTTGCACTGTATGTATGTTTGTTTGTTTGTTTGTTTGTGGGTATCACGGTTCGCGTCAAAAATGTCGGCTTGAATTTGACCCACTTCCCGTTATCCGATTGAGCTGAAATTTTGCATACGTATGTAAGTTGGATGACAATGCAATATTTTTTTGACTTGGAGCTGATCTGATGCTGGAGCCGGAAGGTGGCCATGGGAACCCTGTTACCAAACGACGCAATCCTATTGTGTTTGGGCTCATTTGATTTATATTGACATGCACTTTGATCCTAGAATATTTTTTATGACATGGAGCTGATCTGATGCTGGAGCCGGAAGGTGGCCATGGGAACCCTGTTACCAAACGACGCAATCCTATTGTGTTTAGGCTGATTTGATTTATATTGACAAGTACTTTGATTCTAGAATATTTTTTATGACATGGAGCTGATCTGATGCTGGAGCCGGAAGGTGGCCATGGGAACCCTGTTACCAAACGACGCAATCCTATTGTGTTTGGGCTTATTTGATTTATATTGACAAGTACTTTGATCCTAGAATATTTTTTATGACATGGAGCTGATCTGATGCTGGAGACGGAAGACGGTCATGGGAACTCTGTCATAAAACATCGCAAGCCCGTCGAATTTGGGCTCGTTCGATTCGTCTTGACGAATACTTTAGTCCTAGAATATTTTTTATGACATGGAGCTGAGCTGATGCTGAGACTAAAAAGTTAAAAATAAATTAAAAGTAAAAAAACATTTTTAAACAAAGCTTTTATTTAATGCCCTAAAAAGAAGAAAATAAAATTTCAATTCAATCAAATGCGTCATTTTATTACATTACACAATTTATACGATGTAAAAGCTTGTTGCGAGATTTGCTTGTGTAGACTTAATTAGGTGGGTAGGCACCTATTTGCACAGACTTGGAGATAAATCCCGCAACAAGCTTTTATATCGTATAAATTGTGTAATGTAATAAAATGACGCATTTGATTGAATTGAAATTTTATTTTCTTCTTTTTAGGGCATTAAATAAAAGCTTTGTTTAAAAATGTTTTTTTACTTTTAATTTATTTTTAAAACTTACAGTACCTACTACATATCATGATGTGGGACATATCCACATTATTGTCTTAGTGACGATATTTCCATTGAAGAACATCTAGAACCAGCTCAGTGGTGTCGTATGTGAGGGATAGAAGCCATTTTTTTTAAATTAAAAGCTTTTATTTAACTTGCACTGTATGTATGTTTGTTTGTGGGTATCACGGTTCGCGTCAAAAATGTCGGCTTGAATTTGACCCACTTCCCGTTATCCGATTGAGCTGAAATTTCGCATACGTGTATAAGTCGGATGACAATGCAATATTTTTCTGACTTGGAGCTGATCTGATGATGGAGACGGAAGGTGGCCATGGGAACTCTGTCATAAAACATCGCAAGCCCGTCGAATTTGGGCTCGTTCGATTCGTCTTGACGAATACTTTGGTCCTAGAATATTTTTTATGACATGGAGCTGATCTGATGCTGGAGCCGGAAGGTGGCCATGGGAACTCTGTCATAAAACATCGCAAGCCCGTCGAATTTGGGCTCGTTCGATTCGTCTTGACGAATACTTTGGTCCTAGAATATTTTTTATGACATGGAGCTGATCTGATGCTGGAGCCGGAAGGTGGCCATGGGAACTCTGTTACCAAACGACGCAATTGTATCGTGTTTGGTCTCATTTGATTCGTCTTGACAAGCACTCGAATTCTAGATTAGATGTTTTGTCCTGTAATGATAAAGACTAAAAAGTTAAAAATAAATTAAAAGTAAAAAAACATTTTTAAACAAAGCTTTTATTTAATGCCCTAAAAAGAAGAAAATAAAATTTCAATTCAATCAAATGCGTCATTTTATTACATTACACAATTTATACGATATAAAAGCTTGTTGCGGGATTTATCTCCAAGTCTGTGCAAATAGGTGCCTACCCACCTAATTAAGTCTACACAAGTATATCTCGCAACAAGCTTTTATATCGTATAAATTGTGTAATGTAATAAAATGACGCATTTGATTGAATTGAAATTTTATTTTCTTCTTTTTAGGGCATTAGATAAAAGCTTTGTTTAAAAATGTTTTTTTACTTTTAATGCTTTTAATTTATTGACACTTTCGTTTGACTTTGAAAGGGTTCCGTACCATTATCTATAAATAACCGGCCAAGTGCGAGTCGGACTCGCGCACGAAGGGTTCCGTACCATTATCTATAAAAATCCGCAAAAAAAATAATGTATGGGAGCCCCCCCTAAATATTAATTTAATTTTAATTTAATTGATTATTTTTTATGTAAATAATATTCTCAATATATTGTGAACATTTTAAGCGTCTACCTGCTACCATTATCAATACCGAGCAATAATGAGCAAAAAAAATCACGTTTGTTGTATAGGAGCCCCCCTTAATATTAAATTTCTTTTGTTTTTTAGTATTTGTTGTTATAGCGGCAACAGAAATACATGATCTGTGAAAATTTCAACTGTCTAGCTACCACGGTTCATGAGATACAGCCTGGTGACAGACAGACGGACGGACAGCGAAGTCTCAGTAATAGAGTCCCGTTTGGCACCCTTCGGGTACGGTACCCTAAAATCTATTGGCCTTGTTGTACATGTAGGGATAGATAAAATCTGGGAATCGCAAAGGTAGAAGGATCTTCGTCGTATTTACCCAGATACGAGTAAGATTGAGCCATACACCACACCACTGGCTCAGTGCGGGCTGGTGGAGGGGTTGTACGAACTAGAACCACCCAGTAGTGACAGTAGCCGTGACCTACAGTTGACTGCGCCTGCGGGGGAATGCGGCTCGCCAAACGTTTGTTGTATTACGCAACCTATATATGTACGATGACGGGCCGCCAGACAGTTTCGCAGCGGCGGACCAATCACAGCTCTCTTACCTCGTCCCCCGCCGCCCGTAAATTGGTGAGTTGTGTTTCAAAGGAAAATGTATCTATGCGCTCTCCACTGGATAAGTTCTCCCTGGCACGGAGGGATGACGGAAGGTGGACCAAAGCGGTAACGGAGTGGCTACCCAGAATCGCAAAACGCCAAGTAGCCCAATGGACGGATGACATCATCGCCGTAGTCGGCAGGCAGTGGATGCGGGAGGCACAGGACCGGAGCGGATGGCGTGGTAGAGCAGAGGCCTATACCCAGCAGTGGGTAGGTGTGGGCTGATTGATGATGATGATGATGAAGTCGAAGTCCTTCATCGTGTCAAAACTGTAATTTTCGCGCGCTTGAATAGCTCTCAAAGCTGAGAGGGGTTTATCATATTAGTACAGGCCTAGGTAATCTCTTTGGGCGGGCCCTAGGCAATGAGAACCTAGAAATTCATCCTTAACTTATTTTTAGAGGAAATTAAATAAAAAAATAAAAAAAGGTTAAAGCAAAGCTAAGCAGCTGGTCTTACTGAAGAACATACTGTGCCATTTTTCAACCGACTTCAAAAAAAGGAGGAGGTTCTCAATTCGACCCGTATGTTTTTTTTTTTTTTTTTCTATGTTTGTTACGCGATTGCTCCGCCAATTATGAACCGATTTGAACAAATCTTTTTTCGGCGTATAGGTAATACCTCAAGGGTGGTCCCATTGACACCAGGTCAGGATCTGATGATGGGATCCTGGAGAAATCGAGAGAACTCTTCAAATATTATAGGCAGACCTATAGTGATTTTTGTGTTTTTCATAATAACTCGTGCAAATGCACATGGTAAGCATAATATTGTGATGCGGAACTGCTGATGAAGACCACATATGGCCACCAGATCTGCTCAATACTAAGTACAAATACAATGCGTGGCTGACGGGCAGGCAACGCATAGCCTAAACCGGTGGACCTAGAGCCATGAAACTTTGTACAGGGGGTTCCTTAGTCGCGTGGGGTAGCACTGATATAGCATTTGACAAAATTAATTCCCCAAGGGAGGGGGGGATAAGGGGTTACAGTTAGTATTAAACTCAATCTAATCAAATAGGGTTTGTGGAAGTCGGTTTTTTCTAAAGTTTACTTTTTGTTTCAATTATATAATGATTAGATAAATAACAAAAACACAAATTCAGATGCGGTGCGAAAATGTAAAATAAAACATTGTGACAGACAGATTTTCTGGCAACTTCAGGAGACTTTTCTATCGAGCAAAACTTTTCCGCTTGTTCTCCTGGCCGGAAAAGAAAAATATTTGACATTAAAATTAGGGTAAGTTATGCTTTCATCCCTTACGATAGATGTTTTCAGACGTCTTGGTGTCACCTGCCATGCACCCTATGGGGGTGTCAGGTGTTTATGGGAAAGCGAAGTCACGCTCGGTCCTTCCCGGGTAGTGCTAACGAGCGACAAATCATCATCATCATCATAGTCATCAAATCATCTCAAGACATTATAATTTCCAGGTTCTCAAATGAGAACCTGACCACTTGACACTGGCAAAATTAACCTCAAAAGAGGTTAGGACGCCATTAATAAAAAGAAGAAGAAGAAGAAGAAGTCACGCTCACACTGGTGATAAACAAGCTAGTCAAAAAACGTACGGCATTAATACTCATCATTCCGAGCGATTTGTGTTTTGCTAAAGGCTGTTTTTGCCTAGGGCGCCGACTTAATAGCAATTGTTGAACCTTTCGGTTAAAGGTCTAACTTAAGCGTTTTTATGAGAAGGAAAATTTATAACGATGCGGAAGTGCTCTATGTTTTATAATGGAAATAAAATGATAAGTTACATAAATTATGTGTTCCTGTTCCTAGAAAAAAAAATGTAAGACAAAATTATCTGTTCTGCTCAGCGATATGGACGTAATAACAACAGTCATACGTCCAACGTCCACAAAATACATAAGGCGAGGCATAAATAAAGCAAGGTATTTTATTAAAAGTAAAGGACAAAATCTGAAAACAGTAAATAAGTATCTGTATTTCTGCTGTGCCGTTCTCCCATTCCTCAGATAGCGTTTATCTGTGTGTTTATCTGGGGACATTTCACACGCACAAAAAGTGTACCATATGTGGTCTTCATCAGCAGTTCCGCATCACAATATTATGCTTACCATGTGCATTTGCACGAGTTATTATGAAAAACACAAAAATCACTATAGGTCTGCCTATAATATTTGAAGAGTTCCCTCGATTTCTCCAGGATCCCATCATCAGATTCTGACCTGGTGGTCCATGGTACCAATGGGAAGGTAAACCCCTTTCAAAATTAAAATGTTTTTTTTTTAGATATTTACAAATAAGTATACTTTTGAAGCACGTCATTCTAGCCCATCGCCGCAGCCCATAGAGTTGTGACCAGAGACTATATATCCAATTGACTGCGCCTGCGGGGGAATGCGACTCTCCAAACGTTTGTTGTATTCAACAAACGTTCGCATACGCAACCTATGTACGATGACGGGCCGCCAGACAGTTTCGTAGCGGCTGACCAATCACAGCTCTCTTACCTCGTGCCCCGCTGCCCGTAAATTGGTGAGTTGTGTTTCAAAGGAAAATGTATCTATGCGCTCTCCACTGGATAAGTACTCCCTGGTAGTGACGGTTTCCTCACGGTGTTTGTTGTTGTTAAACGAACCTATAAGTGACGTCATATTATGCTACGTTTTGTAAACAAACAATATCCTATCCGAGTCAGTGGTTACATCGGAATTCAATGAATAAATCATTATAGTTATAGTTATAGTTATGGCGGGCTTGTTTTCCGCAACTCGACGACTGTAAATTTGCGCCTATTTTGCGTGATGCGGGTTGGGGACACTACTCCTGCCAACCCAGCTCCTGTAGGAAGTCCAGCAGACCCTTGACGTTGCCGACGACTTCCTGGAGCGGCCCCGGTGATCCGGGGCGTGTTGCCCGGTAGGTGGCCACACCAGAACATTCAGTAGGACGTGGGTGGCTGTCTCGTCCATCTCCATGCAGGCTCTGCACAGGGGACTGTCTGTAATACCTAGGGTAAAGAATAAATCATTTATAGGAAGGTTCAATAATTCATCTGGTACTAACGTGCAACGATGATATCATATAGCTGTGGCGACGGACCAGGTGGGTTACTATCAACTCTTATAGCAGGACCTAAACCGGGCAGTTCTGCTTTTTTCATACTAATTCATGACATTTTAGTATTGAAAAAGCAAAACTGCCCGGTTTAGGTCCTGCTATAAGAGTTGATAGTAACCTCTCAGGCCCCTGTCACGCTAAATAGAAAGAATAAAGAAACTATTTGATTTTTGACCGACTTCCCAAAGGAGGAGGTTTACAATTCGTCCGGATGTTTTTTTTTATGTATGTGCCCCGATTGCGCCTAGACGGATGGACCGATTTGTAAATTTTTTTTTTGTTTGAAGGGGTTTACCTTCCCATTAGTACTATGAACCGCCCGGTCAGGAGCTGATGATGGGATCCTGGAGAAATCGAGGGAACTCTTCAAATATTATAGGCAGACCTATAGTGATTTTTGTGTTTTTAGTAATAACTCGTGCATTTACTCACGGCAAGCATAATATTGTGATGCGGAACTGCTGATGAAGACCACATATGGCCACCAGAACTGCTCAATACTAGGTACAAATACAATGCGTGGCTGACGGGCAGGCAACGCATAGCCTAAACCGATGGACCTAGAGCCACAGAATAAGTAATAGTATAGTAGTATACTAGCGCTAGAGCCATGTTTGTACAGGTGTTCCTTAGTAGAGGTTCCTTAATTTGTCAAAATTAAGTCTAAAGTTTACTTTTTGTTTCAATTAGTAGATACTATTTTATAGATGCGTGTGCGTGTGTGTGTTTATCATGTTTGACACTTTCAAACTGAAACGGCTGGACGGATTTGGATGAAAATGAAAATGAAATAAATAAAAAAATACGCGTGTAGCACCGTACACGTGTTAGAAGTAAAACTTCTATAGCTAGATCATTAAGTGGTACCTATACTATACACCTATACCTACCTATACTAAAAGAGATTTAAATTTCCAATTTTGAGATCCAATCTCTGCTTCAAGTTACTTTTAAGTTTCAGACGTCCGATTATTTGAAATTATTTTATACTTGTACTTACTTTTAATACGTCATGTCATTTATTTCCCACCATTCCTTATCTACAATTTGTCGCGCTTGTGGTGATATACTTAACTCATTCAATAGTGTCACTACTATTTGCATCTCGCTCAGATTATATACCATCTGACGTCACGTCTTTAAGCCGTCTCGCTCAAATGTATGCATTGCTTTGCTTGTCTCTGTGCCCAGTCCCTTTATTTAATTGATCGAGTACGTATTTTCAACTATTCCAAGTTAATGTGTACCTGCCATAAGGCTTGCCACTCACCTCAGTCGCGCAGATAAATGACAAAGAAGATGGCTAAATCAATATATGGACGACTGCCCCAGACATGTACAAAGACTTCTCAACAGCCAATAGCATTTAAATATTCATTCATAAATTTAATTTACTGCGTCTGTATTTAGTTTGTAGAACTTGAAGAAAAAAAAAATTAAATATAGGTAAATAAGAGTTGTTACTCAATACTCCGTGATTCCAATATAATTCCGTGACCTTTGCCGTCGCTAGAAATAAGCACCATTTTGCAATAACATGCAACATAACGCCATCTAGCCACTCCTCTGGAAACCTCCTGTTTTCAACAGTTTTGCTAGTTGGCAATTGGCAATTATGTTGCATGTTATTTTTAACGATGGCAAAAGTCACTAATCAATGGCGGAATCATAGAGTATGAAGTGACAACTCTTAATTATTTAATCATTTCCTTCAAGTTCTACAAACTAACTAAAGACGCAGTAATTTATGAGAGAATATTTCAATGCTATTAATTGGCTGTTGAGAAGTCTTTGTACATGTCTGGGGCAGTCATTTTGCCAAATTGCCAACTCCTTTCGCGTCTCAATGATGTTTCTCCATAAAATAGCGCGCATTCATTATGATATGACATTAAATTGTGACTAAATGCGTGGCTGGGGTGACTGGCGTGCCTTATGCTACCTCCGCTAACCTATACATACCTACTTTGCTAGGATTTTTTAGGGTTACTTCATCGCGAAGCGATGACGTAACTCTTATTTAATTTTATTCTTGACATTTCCTTAGTCCGCCATACGACATACCTCGATTTTGATATTTTACTTCAACATTTTTGACTGGCATGAAGCATTAACTTTAAAATTACAAAAGCTTATTAAAATCAAAATCGTATAATTTCAACAGTTATAACAACAATTCAACTTTAAAATATGTATTACAAAAATTACATACAAACAAATAAGCGAAACAATAAGCCATTAAACTTATGGCTCTGTAAGCTGTAGACCTCGCTTTGGCCGTTTACTACAGATAAACATTAAATAGGTAGGTATAACACGTACTTAGTAGCTAAACTGCTAATTTGTGACTTGAACTGCACTATATAATAAAAAGTGGCTTTAGAACAGTTCTAGGTACCTACTTATTGTTTTCAAGAAGTCAGGAAGTCAGTCAAGAAGAAGATGCAGCCATCCATCACATCGGAATTTGCTTGAAAACTAAATATCACATTTGGATGATTCTAAGTGACTTTATGCGATTACTAGCTGCCCGTTGCGCGACTACGCAGCGCGTTTTAGGTACCTATTCCATAGTTACCGGCCACAAAACGATTCGTTCATCATTTTAGAAATCCATATCGACCCGTGTGACATTGATGAAACTCTTTTCTTACAAACTGTATGGATCGCATCGCACAACTGTCAAACATAAGTTCCGGTTCCAACAAAGAGGTTGAACGAAGTAGTTTTTGGTCACGTCACTGGTTTTGGCCATACCGGAAATCAAGAACTCGTGGAAGAATGCTTAAAATAATTTTTATTTGTTAACGTTTCATCAGGTTTTTCTCTCACTAATTAACATTATTTATTGTACGAATGTATTATTATCTTATCTGATTAGTTAAAAACCGTATTGAAAATAGTTGCGGTTTTAAAAGTCTTCAGCCGACCCTGACGTCACCGATTCCAATTTCCGTTACATTTCTTAGCCACTCGTGATAGCACCCGGCTAATAGCAATTGAAAAGCATATATATGAATAACCCACAGTTGAGAGGTTAAATAAATTTTACCCCCGTGCCCCAAGAAGTTTTACTTCAAAAAGTTTATTAAAACAGTACACAGGTAAAACAGAACAGAACAGGTATAAGTTACATGGTTGGTTTGTCCACTGTTTGCCGAGACATGTATGTTATCCAGTGGTCCTTACACTAGGCAAGCCTGTATCGTTAGGGCCTGATGATAATTTAATAAGAATTCATACCACAGTTGACAAAGATATTTAAGTAGGTAGGTACATGCTTATTTGTTTCCAATTTACAAACGTTAATTTTATTTAAGTAAGAAAAATTAAGATTAAAAAAAGATAAAAAATAATGTAAAGGATGAAAGGAATGTTTATTTATAGTGAGCTATATTATATATTACATACTATAAAGGATACTATTTATCCGCTGTTTTGATAATATGTATGTCACGGGTAAATATAGGAGGCCGGGTAAACCAAGCATTACCCAAGCCTTCTGGGTGAAGTCCGAAACAATCAACTTCAATTAATTTGTCTTCGGGCTTTAGCTGGATAAACCTAGGTTTACCTAATACTCGCTGGGTACCTAATGTCAGAATAATTGGTAAAATGAATGACTAAGAATAACAATCGTAAATCTTAGGTAAAATTAAGAACAATTACATAATATCTTTCCAAAGTCTAGATATAAAGCCATAAAGTTATGTATGGATTTATTTTATATCTAGACTTTGGATAGATATTATTTGTTGCAAGTACTATTCGTTTCTTAGGGTTCCGTACCCAAAGGGTAATAACCGGCCAAGTGCAAGTCGGACTTGCGCACGTACGAAGGGTTCCGTACCATTATCTATAAAAAGCTTTACCCGTAACATGTATAATGTCTTCTGGCTTGACTTTGCGACACACAAGACTTGTGAAGTGTATTTTATCTGTTTATATTGAACTACTGTAGAACCTAAGCCACACCTCGGACACTCCATAGAACGCTCGTAAAATAATCACCTATTACTACTACATAGCCCAATTACATTTGTAAACGTGTGCGTAAACTCGTTCGTTTGTGAATGTGTGCGTTCAGCGCCTACACAAAGTGTCTCCCGAAGAGGCTCCCCGACTCCGGGGTGAGGTGCGGTATCTGAATCCGCGCGGGGAAGGGAGTGGCCGTTCTGTACGTAGTACTATTATCTCTTCTGTGACCGTAGGTCGACGAGATGCTTTCAATAAACCGTTTGAAGGGCGCCAGCTTGTCAAAATATACAGTTACCTGGTAGCTTATCGACGAGCAAACAAGAATACAAGATACATATAAGCTTAGAATAATGAGTTATTTGTCAATCTCCCGGTTTCCGAGACGCTGATCAAGGGTTAAGATTAAATCGATAATTAATCTGCTGTCCTTTGAAAAGAGGTCGGAAATCGGGGTAAGATACAAGGTTCTACCACAAACAACAGCAACATGGCGTCACGCCCTTTCCCATACTGTGGCGAGGGAACAATTGTGCCTACTTATTAAAACGTTTATTTGAATATACTTTTTTTTGTCGACAGGCGGTATATTTTTTACAAAAACCTAAAAATATATTTCAAAAATGGCCAAATCACCGTTCGCGTCTTATTCTGACACGTCGGCGATCAAAAGAAAAAGTTTGGTGAGAAAAAATATATTAATGATGAGTTTTTGCATACTTAACATTTTTACTTTCATAAAAGTACATATTCCTTTGTTTTTGCTAATATTCATTTTTCTGTCCCGGTGCTTTAATTAACATTATAATATATTTTTTACACTAACGTTTTTTGAATCTGCATGCATCTTTTGTTTTACAAAACAGTGTGCCGTGTTTAGTTGGTTTTGTAATTTATTACCGCTGTCACAGGGTTCAAATTATAGTCTCTGTTGGACAGAATAATAATAAGAAGTATAAAAGGTTAACTGCTAACTCACATGTTATGTTGTGACGAGCAATAAATAAATTAACAGTTATACGTTGTCCTGTGTCTTTGTATTGTTATTTTTTCAGGGTTTTCAATCACCATGTATATTTTATAATACATTTTTAGCCAATTATTCGATACTCCATTTTGCGTAACAGAAGGCTGGTTCATCGCCGCAGCTATGGAGTGATGAAGGAACAAAGTTGCTCTGATCCAGTCGGTCCCATAGCGAAAGTTGTTCAGAATGATATCTATAAGTCTGGTATTTATGTACGTATTATTAAGTAGTTTATTGTTTTAGCTTGTTTAATGTTGTGCACTTGGGTCTAGGTACATGTTGTTCAATTATTTCCTGTCCATCCTAGGTTTGCTGGAAGAAATCTCTTGATAGAGATAAGCTCGCCTTTGTCATGTGTTGTCCACGTTCAATTGTAAAATGTGTTATTTTGTGCAATAAAGTATAAAGTAAGTATGTCCCTAACAACCCTCTTTCGGCTTGTACACCCCTTTCTGTTACACCCTGTATATCGATACGTTTGAATATCCATTGGTAAAAACTACCGTCCCTGTGTGCGTAGGCCTTAACGCTCTCCAAATGTGATCGGAACCCTTGGTGCGCCAGTCCTACCCGCTCTTGACCGTTTATTATTTATCACAACCCATTCACAACCATAAAATTTTCATTGAAATACTGTAAATAATTCACATTATGTATAATAATTAATTTACCCATTTGATAAGGTCACAAAATAAGAGTCCTTTATTGGCCTATTCTCAATCATATTTTTAAGTTATATTAATGTATATCATGCTGTGGACTCAGTTCCCAAATAAACAAATACGTAGGAACATTACTTAATTTTACTAAATTTAGGTATTTAAGAAAAGACGTTATTAATTTTGCCAACCCTAGAACCTTCCGATCATGCTAAGTGGTAACTTTGACTGAGTACACACTTGCCACCTCTTTGTTTAGGTAGGACTGTAATTGAATAGTGTTTTCTGTTATTATTGTCTCGGTTTTCATATTAACCGTGTTATAATTCATGTTATAACATAGCATCACGTCACTTCCACGCGGAGGGCGAAGGCACATTTGCGCCCATACTTAGTTAGTTCTTCCATTGATAGACAAGAAATAAAAAAAAAAAGATACGCGTGTAGCACCGTACACGTGTTAGAAGTAAAACTTCTGTAGCTAGATCATTAAGTGGTACCTATACTATACACCTATACCTACCTATACTAAAAGAGATTTAAATTTCCAATTTTGAGATCCAATCTCTGCTTCAAGTTACTTTTTAACCGACTTCCCAAAGGAGGAGGTTTACAATTCGTCCGGATGTTTGTTTTAAGTTTCAGACGTCCGATTATTTGAAATTATTTTATACTTGTACTTACTTTTAATACGTCATGTCATTTATTTCCCACCATTCCTTATCTACAATTTGTCGCGCTCGTGGTGATATACTTAACTCATTCAATAGTGTACTATTTGCATCTCGCTCAGATTATATACCATCTGACGTCACGTCTTTAAGCCGTCTCGCTCAAATGTATGCATTGCTTTGCTTGTTTTAGAAATCCATATCGACCCGTGTGACATTGATGAAACTCTTTTCTTACAAACTGTATGGATCGCATCGCACAGCTGTCAAACATAAGTTCCGGTTCCAACAAAGAGGTTGAACGAAGTAGTTTTTGGTCACGTCACTGGTTTTGTTTATCCCAGCCAGCGGCGGCGGCGGCGGCGGCGCCATCTTGGCCATACCGGAAATCAAGAACTCGTGGAAGAATGCTTAAAATAATTTTTATTTGTTAACGTTTCATCAGGTTTTTCTCTCACTAATTAACATTCTTTATTGTACGAATGTATTATTATCTTATCTGATTAGTTAAAAACCGTATTGAAAATAGTTGCGGTTTTAAAAGTCTTCAGCCGACCCTGACGTCACCGATTCCAATTTCCGTTACATTTCTTAGCCACTCGTGATAGCACCCGGCTAGTAGCAATGGAAAAGCAAATATATGAATAACCCACAGTTGAGAGGTTAAATAAATTTTACCCCCGTGCCCCAAGAAGTTTTACTTCAAAAATTTGCAAAGATTTACTGCGAGAGCGGCACACAGCGGTGCCTGAGGCGTCCTACACGCATGTGCAGGCGTCAGTCAATTCAAGTCATCCCATCATGTAATTTATTGAGCACCATTTGACAACCGAGATACAGTGTTTTCACTAGTTCGGTTGTCACTGATCCCTCCTATTTTACGATAAATGTTCCTAATTAAGTATCTCCTTATTTTAGTTAAGTAGAATCTGTGTAAACCATGTTATCGGTCAATAAACACATTTCATTTCATTTCATTCAATTCCATCAGTCAGACTAGTCATGACATGAGTGACGTTGGCATCATGTTGATACAAATCAACTTTAGTCAACTGTCAGTCATCGCATTAGACAGTCAGTTTTCCCATCATCAGATGCTGACCTGGTGTCAATGGGACCAATGGGAAGGTGAACCCTTTCAAACAAAAAAATAATTTTCCAAATCGGTCCATCCGTCTAGGCTCTATCGGGGCACATACATAAAAAAAAAAAAACAACCGGACTCCTCCTTTGGGAAGTCGGTTAAAAATATGATTGAACATAGGCCAATTAAGGACTCTTATTTTGTGACCTTATCGTGAAAATGGGTAAAAATAATAGATAATTAGTAAATTTTCAGTTGTCCACCAATGTTTACCTGCGATTTTCGCGATTTCTAGGGTTCCGTACCCAAACGGGACCCTATTACCATAGAGCAAGTATTTGCTCCATGTTATTTATACTAAACCTCCGCTGTCCGTCCGTCCGTCAGTCATCGGGTCCTACAGCACGAACCGTATTAGCTAGAAAGTTGAAATTTTCACAGAATGTGTATAAATCTGTTGCCGCAACAACAACAAATCTACACGAAAAAATCGGTTAAGTGCGGGTCGGTATCGCACACGAAGGGTACCGTACCATCGTACAACAAATCAAAAGCACTCAAAACAATAAAAAAATAAACAAAAAGAAAATTTAAAAAGTTTATGCCTTCACGAGATTTGAACCGACGACCTCCGGATTGAGAGTCTACATCATACCGCACCGGCTAACCACAACCATGTGGGTTGACACGAAATATGCTATCATATTTGAATGTGTAGTATGTGTCTATGACATGGTTGCTATGACAATAAATAAACAGTTTCAGTCAAGATCTCCATTTTGAACTGCGTAAGTGTATCTAAACACGTCTCTTGTATCGGGGCCCCCTTTAATTTGCAATATCTCTCGTATTTCAGTATTTGTGGTTGGTGCGGCAACAGATATACACATTCTGTGAAAATTTCAGCTTTCTAGCTATTACGGTTCGTGCAGACGGACCCGGTGACACGGACGGACGGACGGACGGATGGACAGACGGACAGCGAAGTCTCAGTAATAGGGTCCCGTTTGGCACCCTCCGGGTACGGTACCCTAAAAAACATCCGGACGAATTGTAAACCTTTGGGAAGTCGGTTAAAAATATGATTGAACTTATTTTGTGACCTTGTCATGAAAATGGGTAAAAATAATAATTATTAAATTTTCAGTCGTCCACCAATGTTTACCTGCGATTTTCGCGATTTCTAGGGTTCCGTACCCAAACGGGACCCTATTACCATAGAGCAAGTATTCGCTCCATGCTATTTATACTAAACCTCCGCTGTCCGTCCGTCCGTCAGTCATCGGGTCCTAAAGCACGAACCGTAATAGCTAGAAAGTTGAAATTTTCACAGAATGTGTATAAATCTGTTGCCGCAACAACAACAAATCTACACGAAAAAGTAAGGGTCCTTAGAATCAAACTGAACAGGTATGAAATTTTTAACTTTCTTTTTATGTAGGTATCATGCTTTTTTGTTATGTTGCTTCTTCATCATTATTATTTCTTTGATATTTAAACTATTATAAAAAATAGGTTTTTACTAAATTAGGAAACTGTAGGTCTATGTTTTATAAATAGTTTATGTATTGTATACAAATATGTAAGACTGTTTGTTTCTGAATAAATAAAATAAAATAAAATAAATTATACTCTATTTCTTATAACTATAACATTGAAAACATTTTGAACTTTTCTTATTCATATTTCCAATCCGGAATTGAGTTATGTGTGCGAGAGGTAAGACTCATTTACACACACTTACAACGCAATGCAATGATATACCATACTTAACTGGTCCGCCGACACATCTTATACTAGTGGCTCTGTGAGCTGTAGACCTCGCGAGTATGTCGGTGGGAAAGCTGAACTGCTAACACACATAAAAAAAAATAACCCAAATAATTTTCTTTCAATAACACATACAAACTTATGAATGTACCTGGTTACGTACATGCAGTATGAAAGTAGCCGCACCAATAACTTTGTAAACTACATTTCGCGATCTTTTATACAACCTATTAACTTTTTACTAAAATTATATAATCTGTTTCACTCTCATAGTCTTTACAAATCCAACGACACCTCATTTGTTAATATCCATCGAGCCGTTTGGGTTGTAGCGATTTTTTTACATTTTAAAACCCCATATCTCCGCCATTTTGAAAAAAATCAAAAAACTGGCTCGAGTAAAAAATTCTATTTATTTTTTCAACCTGCTCAAAATTTCACGAGAATCGGTTCATAAATGCGACCTGTAGAGGAGAACAACCGGACATACAAAAGCATTTTTGCCCAAACCTGAAACGGAGACGCTTCGCTCGCTTCGCTCGCTCATCTGTTTCACTCTCATGGTCTTTACGAATCCAACGACACCTCATTTGTTAATATCCATCGAGCCGTTTGGGTTGTAGCGATTTTTTTCTCCGCCATTTTGAAAAAATAAAAAAACTGGCTCGAGTAAAAAATTCTATTTATTTTTCCAACCTGCTCACAAAATTTCACGAGAATCGGTTCATAAATGCGACCTGTAGAGGAGAACAACCGGACATACGAAAGCATTTTTGCCCAAACCTGAAACGGAGACGCTTCGCTCGCTTCGCTCGCTCGGTCAATAACAATAGTTCGCTATTGTTCGGTCGTTCGAGCGGTGTGCTTCTGAGAGAAAGGGGGTTAATTCCATATCGGATTGGAAATATGATGAAGAAAAGTTCAAAATTATTCCAATATTGTTATGTGGAATGGAGTATAGGTAGTGTTAAGTCAATTTCAATATAATAGCACCTGACTCTTTTGGATAGCAAAATTACGAGACGAAGACACTCTCGTGATAACTGTCAGGCATTTGGATCTTGTACGATGGTGCGGAACCCTTCATGCGAGAGTCCGACTCGCTCTTGACCGATTATTTGTATATGTACTGGCGTAGTAGTAGATACTATTAGTTATTCTGTGCCCCCACTTCCAATTGGAGTCAATCAAGTCATAAGAAGTGCATCACCACGATGATTGTTGATCTCAACACGCACGTCATCAGAGTCAAAGGTTTATTGGTAGGCGACCTCTGTGGCGCAGCGGCCGAGGCTGGGCGTCCCAATCCAGAGGTCCCGGGTTCCAATGCCGGCTCGGGAGGAAGAAAAAATAAGTAGCCAAGTGCGAGTCGGTCTCGCGCATGAAGGGTTCCGTAACATTATCTATAAAAACGGCAAAAAAGGGGTTACAGTTTGTATTAAACTCAATCTAATCAAATAGGGTTTGTGGAAGTCGGTTTTTTCTAAAGTTTACTTTTTGTTTCAATTATTATAATTAAAAACGTGTTTCCTTATGTAAAATGAGCTATCTTAAAATTCCTAAAAAATTCCTAATAAAATCTTTAAAAAGTTATTCCAGCAGATTGAGATAGGTACTTCCTGAATCCACAAAAAATAAAATATATGTCATAAAACCGTTCCTTGGCTAAAAATATAGTGTTTGAAAACATCATAATGCCATTGGAAACTAGAGGTATATGTATAAATTATAAAAAATAATCGGTTAAGTGCGGGTCGGTATCGCACACGAAGGGTACCGTACCATCGTACAACAAATCAAAAGCACTCAAAACAATAAAAAAAATAAACAAAAAGAAAATTTAAAAAGTTTATGCCTTCACGAGATTTGAACTGACGACCTCCGGATTGAGAGTCTACATCATCTACATCTACAGCTACCACAACCATGTGGGTTGACGCGAAATATGCTATCATATTTAAATGTGTAGTATATGTGTCTATGACATGGTTGCTATGACAATAAATAAACAGTTTCAGTCAAGATCTCCATTTTGAAATGCGTAAGTGTATCTAAACACGTCTCTTGTATCGGGGCCCCCTTTAATTTGCAATATCTCTCGTATTTCAGTATTTGTGGTTGGTGCGGCAACAGATATACACATTCTGTGAAAATTTCAGCTTTCTAGCTATTACGGTTCGTGCAGACGGACCCGGTGACAGACAGGACGGACGGACGGACGGACGGACAGACGGACAGCGAAGTCTCAGTAATAGGGTCCCGTTTGGCACCCTTCGGGTACGCTACCCTAAAAATAAGTGGCCAAGTGCGAGTCGGTCTCGCGCATGAAGGGTTCCGTAACATTATCTATAAAAACGGCAAAAAAGGGGTTACAGTTTGTATTAAACTCAATCTAATCAAATAGGGTTTGTGGAAGTCGGTTTTTTCTAAATTTTACTTTTTGTTTCAATTATTATAATTAAAAACGTGTTTCCTTATGTAAAATGAGCTATCTTAAAATTCCCATCTTTAAAAAGTTATTCCAGCAGATTGAGATAGGTACTTCCTGAATCCACAAAAAATATATGTCATAAAACCGTTCCTTGGCTAAAAATATAGTGTTTGAAAACATCATAATGCCATTGGAAACTAGAGGTATATGTATAAATTATAAAAAAGCATAACACAACCGAAATGATTACCCCCTCTTTTTTTGAACTCAATTAATAATTGAAACAAAAAGTAAACCGACTTTAGAAAAAACCGACTTCCACAAACCCTATTTGATTAGATTGAGTTTAATACAAACTGTAACCCCTTATCCCCCCACCCTTGGGGAATTAATTTTGTCAAATCCCATCTCAGTGCTACCCCACGCTACTAAGGAACCTCTGTACAAAGTTTCATGGCTCTAGGTCCACCGGTTTAGGCTATGCGTTGCCTGCCCGTCAGCCACGCATTGTATTTGTACATAGTATTTAGCAGATCTGGTGGCCATATGTGGTCTTCATCAGCAGTTCCGCATCACAATATTATGCTTACCATGTGCATTTGCACGAGTTATTATGAAAAACACAAAAATCACTATTAGTCTGCCTATAATATTTGAAGAGTTCCCTCAATTTCTCCAGGATCCCATCATCAAATCCTGACCTGGTGTCAATGGGACCACCCTTGAGGTATTACCTATACGCCGAAAAAAGATTTGTTCAAATCGGTTCATAATTGGCGGAGTTATCGCGTAACAAACATAGAAAAAAAAAAAAACATACGGGTCGAATTGAGAACCTCCTCCTTTTTTGAAGTCGGTTGAAAAGAGCTTCTCTTCCCGTTTCAGGTGACAGATCTATTCGCGAGCATGCGCGACCCGTCCCCCACCCCGCGCGGCTCCCTCACCTCCCTGGGCGGCGTCACCCGCAACCTGGGCTTCCAGAACTCCAGCAGTACAGAACACCTGCCGTGGAACACCACACCTGCACTGTCGCTGCCAAGTAACTGCCAGCTGAACATGTAAGTGTCGTCATGATCATTAGCCTGGGAACAGCAACATCTGGCCAAGACTGGTATTATTTTTAATTTCATTAAATCTGATCTCAATGCTACCCTAGAACCCCTGTACAATGTTTCATGGCTCCAGGTCCACCGGGTTTAGGCTATGCGTTGCCCGTCAGCCATGCATAGTAGATTGTGTTTGTACCTAGTATTGAGCAGTTCTGGTGGCCATGTGTGGTCTTCATCATCAGTTCCGCATCACAATATTATGCTTACCATGTGCATTTCACGAGTTATTATGAAAAACACAAAATTCACTATAGTTCTGCCTATAATATTTGAAGAGTTCCCTCGATTTCTCCAGGATCCCATCATCAGATCCTGACCTGGTGTTAATGGGACCAATAGGAAGTTAAACCCTTTAAAACAAAAATATATTTTCCAAATCGGTCCATCCGTCTAGGCGTAATCAGTGTACGTACATAAAATAACCGGCCAAGTGCGAGTAGGACTCGCGAACCAAGGGTTCCGATCATACTTGGAGAGCGTAACACGTGTAATTTAGGTTTCCACATAAAAAAACTAAAGTGTGATGTCATCCATGTAAACCAAATTGAATATTTTTTTAGAGAGAGAGATTGCAATTTTCAGATTTTTCCTTTTACTTGTGCTATAAGACCTTGCTTCGTGCCAAATTCATGATTCTAGGTCAAAGGGAAGTACCCTCTAGGTTTTGATTCCCTTGCGAATATCAAGCAATTTCAGCAAAATTGAGACATATGCGGTATCTTTTGATTGCGTTGACCTCTAAGTTTAAATTTTTGACAACTTTAAGAGATCACAGACTTGAGTAATCGATATTAATTTCAACTTTATACCTCCATGCGTATCTGAGAAAAAGTCTTAACAGACGGTGAGACAGACAGAAATTTACAGTTTTCGGATTTTTCCCTTTATTTGTGCTATAAAACCTTCCTTCATTCCAAATTTCATGACCCTAGGCCAACCGGAAGTACCCTTTAGGTTTTGATTCCCTTGCGAGTTCCACGCGAGTTCATACAAATTTAGCAAAATTATGACATATTATCGCGGTACCACTCAGGCCAAAATGTACTGGGAAGTTTCCCATTTTGCGTTAATTCATTTACACGTTGTACTTATATGAGTGATTTTTAGGGTTCCGTACCCGAAGGGTGCCAAACGGGACCCTATTACTGAGACTTCGCTGTCCGTCCGTCCGTCCGTCCGTCCGTCCGTCCGTCCGTCCGTCCGTCTGTCACCGGGTCCGCCTGCACGAACCGTAATAGCTAGAAAGCTGAAATTTTCACAGAATGTGTATATCTGTTGCCGCACCAACCACAAATACTGAAATACGAGAGATATTACAAATTGAAAGTGGTCTCGGTACAAGATACGTCTTCACAACACGCTTGAAAAGTTTATACCAAGGCCATTTTGTTTTGGTAGGTAAGCCTTCTTTTAATGAAACTAAATTTAAATGATATGGCAATGTCGTCCCCGGACTTCTACAAAGACTTTAAATATTAATTGAGGAATTACCACGTCTCTATTTATTATGTAGAACTTTTAGAAAATAATTATAAAATTAATAGTTTTTAATTACTTTTGTTTTCATACAAATCTCAGAGCTCAGAAATTAATTTTTTCCTTTTGGCCACTTCAAGTTTGGCTGCCAGTGATGTTTTAATTAAATACTCTTTGGTGCGTTGAAATGATGTTTTGCAGTCTGCATGACATTGACATAATGAGTGAGTGAACCTCATTTTACGGAAATTGTAGATGGGTGTCTCACGTTTTCCAGTAGGAGTAGGTTGTAGACAGTGCTGCTTACGGCGGCGTTTAGTAGGTACTAAAGGCCCTAAAAGCGCGGCAAGCTTTGAATCAATTCAAATGTTATTTTTCAACTAGCTACAAAGTTATTCTGACATAAGATGATAATTTGAACAAAACTTTTTGGGTATTTCATGAAAAATACAGTTACAGATCATACATATACAGGGTGGAACAAACGAATGGGCCCTGGAGGGAAAGTACCTTAAAATCTCAAGATATCCGTCCGTCCGTCCGTCTGTCTGTCACCAGGCCGTATCTCATGAACCGTGGTAGCTAGACAGTTGATATTTTCACAGATGACGTATTTCTGTTCCCGCTATAACAACAAATACTAAAAACAAAATAAATTTAATATAAAGGGGGCTCCCATACAATTAACGTGTTTTTTTGCGGTTTTTTTAACCGACTTCCCAAAGGAGGAGGTTTACAATTCGTCCGGATGTTTGTTTTTTTTTTATTTTTTTTTTATGTATGTGCCTCGATAGCGCCTAAACGGATGGACCGATTTGGAAAATTAGACCGATTAGACCTATAGTGATTTTTGTGTTTTTCATAATAACTCGTGCAAATGCACATGGTAAGCATAATATTGTGATGCGGAACTGCTGATGAAGACCACATATGGCCACCAGATCTGCTCAATACTAGGTACAAATACAATGCGTGGCTGACGGGCAGGCAACGCATAGCCTAAACCGGTGGACCTAGAGCCATGAAACTTTGTACAGGGGTTCCTTAGTAGCGTGGGGTAGCACTGATATGGGATTTGACAAAATTAATTCCCCTGGGGGGGGGGATAAGGGGTTACAGTTTGTATTAAACTCAATCTAATCAAATAGGGTTTGTGGAAGTCGGTTTTTTCTAAAGTTTACTTTTTGTTCCAATTATATAGATAATGGTACGGAACCCTTCGTGCGCGAGTCTGACTCGCACTTGGCCGGTTTTATTGTATTTAGCGCAATGACCCTAGTATAGGTAACAGGTACCCAAAACCGGAAATTATGTTTATCATTCAAGGGTAAATATCGAAATGTATTTATTGCCTGAACCGGTATCAAGTTTTAAATAACCATAAAATACCGGCTTGGATATTAAGGTAAGCTCCATGGCAAGTAAATTGCGCAATTCCGAGCAACGATGACGTCACGCCTCTCATGGCTACAAACATACAATACAAAAGCTCCAGATTGTTAAATGCCCATTAAGAAAATTACCTATTTAATTAAATAACAATTATATAAAGTACAAATTAATTACAATTCAAATCAATAAGTCAACAATCCACACAAAAGCTTGGTCTTAAAATAAAAATAACCGGCCAAGTGCGAGTAGGACTCGCGCACCAAGGGTTCCGATCACACTTGGAGAGCGCAACACGTGTAATTAGGTTTCTACATAAAAACTAAAGTGTCATGTCATCCATGTAAACCAAATTGAATATTTTTTTAAAAGGCAGAAATTTGCAGTTTTCAGATTAAAAAAAAAAACACTTTTGTTGTATGTAATATTAAATTTCTTTTCTTTTTTAGTATTTGTTGTTATAGCGGCAACAGAAATACATCATCTGTGAAAATTTCAACTGTCTAGCTACCACGGTTCATGAGATACAGCCTGGTGACAGACAGACAGACAGACAGACGGACAGCGAAGTCTCAGTAATAGGGTCCCGTTTGGCACCCTTCGGGTACGGAACCCTAAAAACGGTGGTCACTTCGAACACCTACTAAAATAAATTAAAGTAAGTACATATGTGAAAACAATGCATTTTATTCGTAATTCGTATTTTCTTTATTGTACTCACATGACAGTAAAAATAGCTTAACATAGAAAAAAAAAATGTACAAAGGCGAGCTTATCTCTAATAAGAGATTTCTTCCAGCAAACCATGTTGGGTAGGAGACGGAGATGATAGGTAAGGGGAAGAATTGCGCTGCGCGTACAATAAAACTATTCTAGTAGGTACCTATAATACATAAATATTATTATTAGTATTATTACACATAGGTACATATATATTTATTCATTTTAGACATCATGTTTCACAGAGCTATTTACAGCTAAGACCTACACAATCGATATCTAAATAGAAATAATGTAAGTTAGTTATTTTTCAAAACAGCTTTCATAAGATAAAGAAGAAGAAGAAGAAGATTATTTATAAGTATTTATCTGATTTCAGAGCGGCTGATACGCAGCATCCCCTCATCAGGACCACCAGCAACGCATCTGCCCTGACCTCCCTCTCCGCTGACCTCTCACCTTCGGACTCGCACTTCTTCGAGGTAGGGCGATCGGCCAGCCCCCCGTCATGTGGGCACAGTTGGGTGGCTGGTTGGGTTAACCTAGGAACAAGTCTGAAGTTGAAGATGTACAAAATGGCTTGACGATCTCAGAATAGGCTTGTGGCCAAGGTAATCCAATAAATCTAGGAACAAGTCTTAAGTTGAAGCATTATACATGTACAAAATGGCTTGACATTCTCAGAATTGTATATGTTCAATAATGGGTCGGTTCATTAGTTATTTCGATTAATTTTAAGTGGACTGTATCGCGGGGCGGTATATAATCCTTTGAAATAGTATCGCGGTTGAATCGGAGATGCACTCGTATTGATAGGGGAAACTGTCCTGCCTGAGGAATGAGAAGACAGAGAGACAGAACAGATTGGGAAGGGACTCACCAGCGGTCAGCAATCAGCAATCTGGATATATAGCGGCTTCCTTCACCTGCTTCGATGCAGATGGAATTTGTATGTTTCGAGACGAGACGCCCAGGTCCCAAATCCTTTGCACAAATATAGCTGGCCAGCTCCCACAGATGCACTATCACTTTGGCAATCGTTAGATTCACAGTAAGGCGGATAATTAATTTATTAGCGGTAGACGACACGGAAGCAACGTGCTCAGACGTCCATATTTTTCTCAACTTAGTAGTTCCAGTTTTTGACACCGCAGGCGCCACTCGAGTCTTCTATCTCGTTCGGCGCGTTGTGCGATGCGTGAGTAGGAAGGAGAGGCGGATATAGGAAGGATTCGAGTGCATATCCGTAATTTTTAATTTAAATTAGGTATTGGCGTAAACATCCTCCCGGCCTTGAGAATACGTATGACATAGTATTATCAAAAAGCGGTTATTAAAAAAAATATATCGATTTAAGTATTTATGTTATGTTATATGAGTATATAATGTACCTACCTATTATTTAAGAAAAGTTATTAGTCTATTTTTAATTTATGTATTTACTGAGATGGCAATGGACAAAGTTTGACGATAGGTCGTTTGAAAGTGCTTGTCGCGGTTTTAACTAGAGCAACTCGAACTCTACCATCTTTACCCGGGTAAACCTCTTGTATAGTGCCTAACGGCCAGCGAAGCGGGGGAACATCATCCTGATGTATTAGTACGACAGTACCCGGTTTCACATTGTCTGTGTCCTTAAGCCACTTTTCTCTCGCTTGTAATGAATTTAAATATTCCAAACGCCATCTTTTCCAATAGCTATGGACCATTTGATCGAGCAACTGTTTGCGATGACGCAGGGATTTAGATTCCTCGGAGATATTCGCGGAAGGTAGGTATGTTAAAGGAGAAGCCATTATGAAGTGATCTAGAGTCAATGGCTCCGGATGTGGATCCTCTGTGAGGACACAAAGCGGTCGAGAATAGTCAATTAAAATATGAGTAACATGATCGTGTTTTGGTAACACTGCGGGATGTTTAGCTTCGTATGGTAGATTGCTGTTCGACAGCCTACCTCCTACTCGTATAATATCATGTTCATCAATAAATAAATCAAGTTTTCTAAGCGGTGAAGATATAAGTTTGTTAGATTTTAAGTCCTGGTTCATTTGCGTAAAATGGGAACTCGGAACAGCGCGGATAAGATATCGTTCAGCTATTGTGAGCTGTGAAACAGATACCGTATAGTCACGCGGTATAATTTTCACAAATTTTAGTACATAAGCAATAATTCTCAGAATTTTATTATACGAGGAAAACTTCTGAGCTAGTTCATAGAGCAAACTAGAAGCGACAGTACTAGCGGAAGAGCAAACTAGAGTTTTAGTCTTAAATTCAGGTAATGTCTCACAGGCCTCCGGAATAAATGGAGTGACCGGCCAGTCAGACACCTGAGAGCGGAGCCAAGTAGGGCCGTGCCACCATAATGGGTGAGACAGCAACTGGTCAGGTAAGAGACCTCGAGAGAGGCAATCACTGGGATTTTCTTTCCCCCTGACATGATAGAAGTGGCGCGGATCGAGATTTTCTTGACATTTCGCGACGCGGTTACTAACATAAATATCCCATCTATGTGGTGTAAGTAGCCAGAGCTCTTTGATTAAGAGTTTAGCATACAATATGACGGGAGCCGCGAAACCAAGAACATCCCACAAGCAGGCGATGCTCGACAGAATAGTTCGTTTAGTGAACGTACCCTTTATAGGAGCAGTCGAAAAAGTATGAATATCTTTAGCGGGTAGCCATTTAAGGCCCAATATCTTCGTATCGTCGGAGAATTCGAGCGAGGCTCGGTTCGATTCCGGTACGGAATTTAATAACTCCATCGAGTTACTAATCCATTTAGTTAAATTAAACCCACCAGTCTTAAAGAAGTCGATGAGTTCGCGTGAGACTGAAATTCCCTCATCTACCGTAGGGACAGAAGTGGTCAAATCATCCATGTACAGCTCACGAGCGGCTATGTCCGCAGCGTGCGGGAATTGATTTTGTTCATCAAGTGCCAGCTGTCGCACAGTGCGCATAGCTAAGAAAGGACTACATTTTAATCCAAAGGCAACTCGATTAAATTGAAATTCGCGTATAGGTTGCGAAGGGTCAAAGCGGAATAATATCTTCTGATATTTGCGGTGCTGCGGCTGGAGAAGAATTCTAAGATACATTTGTTTTATGTCGGCCGCCATCGCTACCTCAAACAAGCGGAAATTAAGTAAAAGGACGAAAATATCAGCCTGTAGATTCGGCCCTGCGTGAAGAGTGTCGTTGAGTGAAATACCATTATGGCATTTAGCACTAGCGTCGAGCACGACACGTACTTTAGTAGTTGTTTTATCGCGTCTAACGACGGCATGATGCGGTATGTAATATCCCTGGGAGTCCTCACTGTCAGGCGGCACTTCGGACAGATAATCATTATCTATGTAGTCCTGCACAACTTCATTATAGCTAGCTCTCAACTCAGGATCCTGCAGTTTACGTTCCAGCGACAGCAGCCGGCGAACAGCGATGGAGCGAGAGTCACCTAACTCGGACGGATCTCGACAAAAAGGTAAGGCGGTACAGTAGCGACCAGACGAGTCACGTGATACAGTGGAGCGATATATTTCCTCACATTCACTTTCCTCTGGGCTAAGGAACTTCTTAGAAGCAATTTCCTCCATTTCCCAAAACTTAGTTAAAGATTTATCAAGGTGGAGGTTATCAAAGCGGTCACTCATCTCCATGCTATCAGAGCAAGTGAAGAAGGTCGCGGTATTTTTTTGTTTAGATGCGGAAGCGGTATTATTATTTTTATTATAGCTAGAAGCGGCAGGTACATCACCCATTAAAATGTATCCGAATACGGTTTCAATAGCGGGTGGAGCGGGAGGAGCGACAACCCTGCCCCCTAGCAGTAGATGCGGAAACAGCTGAGCGCCGAGGATCAGATGGATCTCACCCGGAATGTGCCAAAGTGGATCTGCGAGCGGTAAGTCAACCAAATGTTGCACTATAGAAGTGTCAACATATTCGGAGGGCATGCGGTCAGTTATTTTATCGACAACCAAAGCGGTAATATTATATGAGTATTTTTTATTTTTCGCGGTAACGAGTAGCGAAACGTACCCGTGAACAGTTTGTGAAGCGGATCCGACGCCCTTTATGAATGAATTCGCAAGCGGAATGGGCTTTAGACCGAGCTGATCACAGCAAGCGGACGTAATTAGATTGTTTTGAGAGGCGTTGTCGATCAAACATCGGACAGAAGCATTCTGTTTGTCATGATTTAAAACATTAACTTCAGCGGTTGAAAGTAATATAGTCGTATGCGGTGTAGACGGAATAAACGATTGGCCAGAGTCAGAGCGAGCGTGAGCACAAAGCGACACGTTAGGCAACGCGTTCTCCGGTGGGTGCGAGCGAGACGACATTACGTCTCCGCTAGTGGCATCGTTGTTCTGAGCGGGCGGCGGCGGCGGCGGCGCGTGAGGCGCGGAAGCGGAAGAGGTTATTTTGCTGGTACCTACAAGGTGCAACAAAGTATGGTGAGCCTTGTTGCAGGACTTGCACGTATATGTGGAGTTACACTGAGAAGCGGTATGAGATAAACTGAGACAGTTCACACAAGCACGTTTAGATTTTATGAAATCAAAACGGCCTTTGGCGGGAAGAGATTTAAAGGCGGTACATTTATATAACTGTTGATGATCAGATTTATGACACATCAAACAGGGACCAACACCGTTACCGTCACTCGTTAGGAACGTTTGTGATTGGTAGGTATTGCGCGGGCGATTCGGTTTCGTATTATTATTATTAGGGTTGTTCTCCACTGATGTGGGAGCGCGGTTCGACGGAGCAGCAGCGGTCCGCTCTAATATTTTAACTTGACTTTTCATGAAGTCAACGAACTCCTTATAGGAAGGAATTTCCTTGTCTCTGATAAATGTTTCAAAGGCGTGCGCGGTAGCTGAATCAATTTTACGTATGGCCATAGACAACAAAATAAAATCCTTTAAGTCGTTGAATTTTAATAATTCTAAAGCCGAAACCGCGGAATCGAATGTTTCTATAAACGTGTTTAATGACGTAGAATTATTCGACGCGGGTTTGATATCCAAAAGAATAGATGCGTAATGACTTCCAAGAGCTCTTTTATCTTGGTACTTTTTTACTAGACTTTCCCAGATGGAAGTATAATTCTCACCTGACGGAATAATACCAGCGATTATTTTCAATGCGGGACCGGACAATTTACCGGTTAAATATTGAATTCTCTGAGCGTCACTTAAAGCTTGGTTCAAGTGTATATTCGCCTTAAACGATTCGTAAAACACAGGCCAACTATCAATCTTTCCATCAAACGCAGGAAGGTTAATTGGCGGGAGTTTGAACGGTGAAGACGAAACTTTGGTCTCGTTTGAGTTCGAGTGATGCGGTATGTTTTTCGATAATATGCGAGAACGTACTCTCTGTATCCTGGCGTAAATATCTTCGAAAGCGTTAAGCGCGCTATAGTTAGGTACAAAGTTCGGATTTCCCTGAAAACCTAACTCATTTATCGAATCCAGATTCGAACTAAAGTCCGAGCGAATGGCTTGCAGCGTCTCACTATCAGCCATAAAAGTCTCAGTGGAACGCAATTCTACCTCCGTAATAGGTATTTTCTGAGCGACGTCATTTAGACTAGTCAAACGAGAGAAGATCGCGTTATTTTTTGCTTGTAATACAGCTATTTTGACAGCGGCCATAGTTGATAAACAACGAATGGAATTCAGACAAGCGAAAACGTGTAACGTACGTAAATACTAATATGCGGTATCGCGTACCTGTGGGTAAATAAGTACAACACAAGGTAGAATTCGAGCGGCTAAATAATTGTGAGTTGCCTATATCGGTAGGATAGTACGACAAGCGGGTTGCGTTATGAGTATGAGTACCTAGATAGGTGGGTAGGTAAATAAATAAATACTAACAGCGCAGGTAGGTACCTATGGCTGCGGCGGCGGCGGTGATGCGGTTATGAGCGGGAGAACGATTAGCGTCCAATATGGCGGATGAATTACGTGTAAAACTATCGGAGTTTTGACACCAAATTACAATGAAATCTTACTTATCCGGTTCGACAAGGCCCAAAATGTTCAATAATGGGTCGGTTCATTAGTTATTTCGATTAATTTTAAGTGGACTGTATCGCGGGGCGGTATATAATCCTTTGAAATAGTATCGCGGTTGAATCGGAGATGCACTCGTATTGATAGGGGAAACTGTCCTGCCTGAGGAATGAGAAGACAGAGAGACAGAACAGATTGGGAAGGGACTCACCAGCGGTCAGCAATCAGCAATCTGGATATATAGCGGCTTCCTTCACCTGCTTCGATGCAGATGGAATTTGTATGTTTCGAGACGAGACGCCCAGGTCCCAAATCCTTTGCACAAATATAGCTGGCCAGCTCCCACAGATGCACTATCACTTTGGCAATCGTTAGATTCACAGTAAGGCGGATAATTAATTTATTAGCGGTAGACGACACGGAAGCAACGTGCTCAGACGTCCATATTTTTCTCAACTTAGTAGTTCCAGTTTTTGACACCGCAGGCGCCACTCGAGTCTTCTATCTCGTTCGGCGCGTTGTGCGATGCGTGAGTAGGAAGGAGAGGCGGATATAGGAAGGATTCGAGTGCATATCCGTAATTTTTAATTTAAATTAGGTATTGGCGTAAACAGTATATTTCCAGCAGATATATTTTATAAAGTCAATTTTTTGCAAAAAAGACAGCATTTGATGGCATTTACATGATGTCATTCTGTTGTTATTTCATAGAACTCAGGAACAAAAGTTCCGTTTTGACAGTTCATAAAAAGTATCTATTTTGACTTGACAGGCCACAAGCCTATTGTATTTTTACAGCAGTTGTATTTGTATTAAAGTCGATTTTTAACCGATTTCAAAAAAAGAGGGGGTTATCAATTCGGTTGCATGATGTTTTTTTATCATAATATTTTTTTTAATGTTTGTTACATCGAAACTGTAGGCTCGTTTTCGGGTATTTAGACGACATTGTAAAACAAGTGGGGAGGACATAGGTCATGAAATCGGTTTTTTAAGTTTTTAACTTAGCGAATTAAGTGCAAAAAAGACAGCATTTGATGCCAACCGCACTCAATGACGTCACGTAGAACTCAGGAACAAAAGTACTGTCAGTTCCTTAAAAGTAATCTATTTTGACTATATTCTGGCCGCTGAGAGAATGCGATCCTGACACATAGCGTTATTCACTCTATGTCACTCGCACA
Source organism: Argyresthia albistria (assembly GCA_963457715.1). Classification (NCBI taxonomy): domain Eukaryota; kingdom Metazoa; phylum Arthropoda; class Insecta; order Lepidoptera; family Argyresthiidae; genus Argyresthia; species Argyresthia albistria. The sequence goes on from OY735281.1 coordinate 6,591,800, forward strand.
TGTGAGAAAAAGTAGCGCGGGACAGACAGGGACATATACATGTGTCAGGATCAGCATCGCATTCTCTCAGCCGTCATCGTATAGCAGGAGATATGTAATATTTTCTCAACTTTAAGACCTTAAGGCTGGATTCACACGGCATAGTCCTGCACGTTTTTTTGCAGTATACGTCTTAACGGATAAACAGTGACCTTGGTTCACACGGCATTGTCCTGCACGTTTTTTTGCAGTATACGTCGTGTGAACCTAGGCCACTGTTTATCCGTTAAGACGTATACTGCAAAAAAACGTGCAGGACTATGCCGTGTGAACCACGCCTTATGGTGCGATAAAGTTTTGATTTGATTTGAACATAGCAGGACACAAGCTTAGTAGAGCCTCAGTCACTGCGTTTTGGAATTGGCATGACGTTGTGTCGACGTGAAAATTTCAACAACGGTCTTTCACGATTCACTTACAACACAGATACTACAGTATTATACTAATACATATACGAAGGGTTTCTAATTATCATTTGTATGGGATGAGCACCCTGTGCTTTCACGAAGGTGGAACGTCACGGTCTGGGCGGGCATTTTAAATCTTGGCTGTTTTCTCAACTTTGTAATCAAAATTAAAACTGGGTGGGAAGAAAGGGAAGATTCCGGGAAGATTCCCGTCAACAGAGACTATGCTATTTATTTATTTATTTACATTAATAATTGTGTCATTACAGCGAATGCCAAGTCGGCACAAATATACAAAATTCAATTATAATTCAATTATTTCTGATTAAATTACAATAACAATAATACGGGTAACAAATTCATTCAATAAAAAAAGCGCAATACAATAGTAGGTCATAATTGCATAAAATAGAGGAACAACACAGACATACAATCACCTCACAGAACCTGCCACATTCTCTCGCTAAATCCCTCCATGCATCCCCAAACACATCATACTGCGGTGCTGCAGCCAACAGTGCGTTGAGGCTGTCCCTAGCCCGAACCAGCGGGGACTGCCGGCGCGCCACCGTGCGGTGCGTGCCGCCCGCTAGCAGCTGGTGCCTGCGCGCGCGTAGGTAGTTGTCAGGCACGTAGAGCGCGCATACGGCACTGACAAGCGCCGCGCAGTCACTGTCGCCTCGCAACAATCGACACACAGTCAGAAGCTGTTCGGTGTTACGTCTATATACTATATCCAATTGACTGCGCCTGCGGGGGAATGGGCTCGCCAAACGTTTGTTGTATTCAACAAACGTTCGCATACGCAACCTATGTACGATGACGGACCGCCAGACAGTTTCGCAGCGGCTGACCAATCACAGCTCTCTTACCTCGTCCCCCGCCGCCCGTAAATTGGTGAGTTGTGTGTTCAAAGGAAAATGTATCTATGCGCTCTCCACTGGATAAGTGCTCCCTGCCTGTCAAAAAGCGTTCGTTCCACCTGTCACAACAAAGCTGTAAACGTGTCAACTTTAACGTATAGTCGATTTTACCTGCGCCTGCGTCATTCTACTGTTGACCTATCCACCTTGTATAGAAGGTTAGCAAATATGTTGCTAATTTATTATTCTCACACTTGATTGTTTTCGCAAACAAGCGTGATATTATAGGATTTCTAGATTTAGTTTTGCCTTTTTGAGATATTTTACGGAGTATTTTTAGGGTACCGTACCCGAAGGGTGCCAAACGGGACCCTATTACTGAGACTTCGCTGTCCGTCTGTCCGTCCGTCCGTCCGTCCTGTCTGTCACCGGGTCCGTCTGCACGAACCGTAATAGCTAGAAAGCTGAAATTTTCACAGAATGTGTATATCTGTTGCCGCACCAACCACAAATACTGAAATACGAGAGATATTGCAAATTAAAGGGGGCCCCGATACAAGAGACGTGTTTAGATACACTTACGCATTTCAAAATGGAGATCTTGACTGAAACTGTTTATTTATTGTCATAGCAACCATGTCATAGACACATATACTACACATTTAAATATGATAGCATATTTCGCGTCAATCCACATGGTTGTGGTTAGCCGGTGCGGTATGATGTAGGCTCTCAATCCGGAGGTCGTCGGTTCAAATCTCGTGAAGGCATAAACTTTTTAAATTTTCTTTTTGTTTATTTTTTTATTGTTTTGAGTGCTTTTGATTTGTTGTACGATGGTACGGTACCCTTCGTGTGCGATACCGACCCGCACTTAACCGATTATTTTAATAACGTGTTATTTTAGGGTTCCGATCCTGAAAAGGAAAAAAATAACCCTTATAGGATCACTTTGTTGTCCGTCTGTCCGTCTGTCACGACCCCTTTTCTCAGGAACGCGTGGAGATATCATGTTGAAATTATAATTAATTTGGTTTACATGGATGACATCACACTTTAGTTTTTTATGTGGAAACCTAACTACACGTGTTACGCTCTCCAAGTGTGATCGGAACCCTTGGTGCAAGAGTCCTACTTGCACTTGGCCGGTTATTTAAATACAGAATTTCCTAGATATAGTGCCACCACGATATCTAGAGAATGGAGCGAGGCGCCACTTTCTAAGAGTTTCATTGACCTGAAATAAACTGCAACAACTGATAGCCTAAGTGACATTTTCATAGTGGCCACTAAACTTAGGACACAGAAGAGATAATAGTACTCAGCACAGAACGGCCACTCCCTTCCCCGCGCTGATTCAGATACCGCACCCCACCCCTGGCGTCAAAGGATTGGTTAAAGGATCAATAGACAGGGCTGAACGCCGGACGAGTGACGACGCGTATACTTTAATATCGCTGCATTTGCCGCGCCACCAGCCCTAGCAAAGTTTACGCACACATTTGCACGTATACAAACATCATTTGGTTATGTAGTAGTAATAGGTGATTATTTTACGAGCGTTCTATGGAGTGTCCGAGGTGTGCTTAGGATATTAAGTCAGGTCACGACATACTTACGTAGTGAAGAAATATTCAAAGCAAATATTTTATAGGGCAGCTTGACACCTTCTGACAGTCAGGTTGATGGCAACTGAGCCAGCGTGGTGGACTATGGCTCAATTTTTCTCGTATCCGGGTAAAGGCCTGCGCTCCTTGGTGGGGACATTAATGGGCTAAAGAACAATGGGTAAATGGTGTATGGACCTGGGACATTTTATTTGATCATGACTTTTTTCTCCCGCAAATCACGAAGTTACCTTCTTACAATAAAAATATGAGTTTCGAAAGACCTTTCTAATAGCATAGGTATAGATGTGCCGGCAATATTGTCATTTTTACGGCAATATTGTCATTTTTTATATGGCAATACTGCCCCCATTCAAAAATGGCAATATTACCGGCTCGGCACATCTATGGGTATAGGCACAGGGTGCTCATCCCATACAAATTATAAATCCCTTCGTAAAAAGAGATGGTGTGCGGAGTAAGATTTGTACTTTAAAAGCCACGTTTTCAGTTGACATACTTCTAGATGGCGCTAATCTTAGAATAAATCCTATATATCTTAGCACCATCTCGTGGTATTTGCAATTTTTCGATGGTGCTGCACCAAGCGATAATTGCTTCGAACTAAAGAAGCTTCCGTAGCATCTCAGTTTACGCCGGTGTCATATTTTGTTCTAAGTGGTCTATCTGTATTAGTTGATTATTATAGTATCTGTGGTATAGGCCAGTACTTGCTAAAATGGTACCCAGTACGGGGCCCCTACCGCCCAATCTAACGTGACCCCTCTCGCGCCCAGGTGCTATACATCGGCAAGGTCAGGATATCCCAGCGGAAGGTTGCCGAGACCCTGATAGATGATGCCCTGTTCAAGTTCTCGCAGCATGAGGCTGAAAAGGCGAGGGTTTGTGAGGCGAGGCGGCACAGCTTATTGTCTTCGGCTGGAGTAAGTGGAGCTTATTATTATTATCTCTGTTTAACGTTGTATTATTTGCTTATTTTGTATATCAATAGTATCTCCATAATGGTATCCAGTTTATATTTATTGTTCGTGCACTAGGACTATCCTATCAGCACCATCTTTCCTGTCCTGCCTAGGTTTGCTGAAGAAATCTCTTTGTTTAAGATTTTTTTTGTTTTGTACTTTTGGTACAATGATAATGCGGAACCCTCCGTGTGAGAGTTCGACTCGCACTTGACTGAATATTATTTGCCTCTTCTCTACGTTGGACTACTGTGGGAGAAGAAGTGCAAAGGAACTCCTACAGATTGTATTTTCATCTATGTTCAGTTAGACACAACATGTTCAGATTCAGCTTCTAAGATCTCTATTCAGAATATTGAAATATTCTTTTGCATCTTTCTCTTTTATACAGTCGCTAGTCGGAATAATAAATATTTTTCATTCTCGCCAGACCTCAATATACAGCGCTGATTCGGCTGAGAACATCGCCGAAGACAAACAGAAGACTGGCAAAAACTCTTCCAATGAACAGAAGAAGCTGACAACCACACCTTTAGAACCAGACAAGAGTTCCGAAAAGAAAAACAGGAACAAATCAAAAAGCAAAAGCCCTCCGTCGGACTTAGACCAGGAATTTGACATGTTCAGCAAAGAAAGAGTCGAAAAAACACCAGTTAAGAGACAAGCAGTGCCTTTAGAACCGACAGTCATCATCAGCAAATCCAAAAACAACCTAGGAACTGTAGCAGAAGATGACGAAAAACCTGATGATTTAAGATCAATGATCTCCGACGCCGCGTCGTCTATAACGCAGTTTTGTCAAACCAACATACTAAGAGACAGGAGTGATAGCAAAATCAACAAAACTGTAGCTTTCGTTGCAAGTTTCGATAGAACAGATTCCGATCCACTGCTAAATGTGCCTTTGGAAATCACAGAAGATACAGATGTGCCAAAGAACAAAATGGAAAAGAGGCACGACAGTCCGGCTCCACTGAATTTTGATGAGATATCAAGGAAACCGCGGTTGCTGGAAAGGAGTAAATCTGGTATCAATGCGTCTGAAATTAGCAAGATGCCGGAAAATAAGCCGTTTCTGCGAGACAGGTCGGCGTCGATTGGGACCCTGACCTTGAAGACACCGATTGCCCAGTTGATCGGGGAACAGAACAGGACTATGCTATTTCAGGTAAGTATTCTAACGACTTCAGAATAAGGGGCTATCTCATTCTTCTATGAGGCTATCCCATAGATAAGTTAGGTGACGACTACCACCAACTGTCTATAACTGTTTACTGGTTCACTCTCAGAAGCACACCGGTCGACAACCGAACTATGGAGAACAATAGATAGATAAGATGTGTCGACGAAGGGATTATAATAATTTTTTTAATTATTTTTCTTTATAATGTTTACTAAAATTATGCCCATACTATGCTGAAGTTACGCGACCGAAGTTCGGCATGATTAAGCCTGCAATGCTATTTGAATTACTGACGACACATAATGCCGAAATTACGTTGCGTTATGTTATGGCGTACAGCGTAACTTCGGTCGGGCGTAATTTAAGTTCAGCGGCAACTAAGCAAGGTAAGTACTAGGTAAGATCGGCACTTATGGTGTGTCATATCAGTCGAATACGGCGGACCGTAAAATCAGCCGGAATTCGGTCGCGTAACTTCGGTTGCGAAACTTCGGCACAGTGTGTTTAAGCCCATCGGGTAGTATCCAGCTATCCAGCGATCTTTTAGCGTGCGGTAGAAACTAAAGGTTTTGACAGGTTCTTAGCATTAGATTGCGTAGAAGTGACGCCCCCATGTAAACGTCACTCACACGTCAAAAGATCGTTGGACAACTATAGATAGATCTCGCGAAGGAGAATTAAAACGCCAAGTAGGCAGACCACCAGCCGATGGACGGATGACATCACCGCCGTAGTCGGCAGGCAGTGGACGCGGGAGGCACAGGACCGGAGCGGATGGCGTGGTAGAGAAGAGGCCTATACCCAGCAGTGGGTAGGTGTGGGCTGATTGATGATGATAATGATGAAGGAGAATTTAATAATATATGATTTGTTCAGGTGGCTCGCTCGGAACTTCGCCTCATCAGTCCGGACCGCAAGCAAATACTACTGCATCGAAACTTCAAGGTAATCCGTGCTGCCATTCCGCATGCAACAGCGTGACAATTTTATATTCAATCCGTGATGGACTCGTCCCCTAACTGAAATAACTGAACTGAACTGAATAAAAGGAATGTCTTCTTATTATTACAAAACCGCTCGCTAAAAACGGCTTTTACTTAATTCGGACCCTGTGGGTCAAAAAGACCTCTAAAGTTTGTATGGAGAGTCATGGGGGAGTTATTTGATTATATGCTCTATTACTAGGCATGAGTGTCAAATTTTACTTTTGTTTTCATATAAATCTCAGAGCTCAGTTTATTTTTTCCTTTTGGCCACTTCAAGTTTGGCTGCCAGTGGTGTTTTAATTAAATACTCTTTGGTGCGTTGAAATGATGTTTTGCAGTCTGCATGACATTGACATAATGAGTGAGTGAACCTCATTGTACGGAAATTGTAGATGGGTGTCTCACGTTTTCCAGTAGGTTGTAGACAGTGCTGCTTAATAGGTCTGCCTATAATATTTCAAGAGTTCCCTCGATTTCTCCAGGATCCCATCATCAGATCCTGACCTGGTGTCAATGGGACCAATGGGAAGGTAAACCCTTTCAAACAAAAAAATAATTTTCCAAATCGGTCCATCCGTTTAGGCGCTATCGGGGTGCAGACATAAAAAAAAAAACATCCGGACGAATTGTAAACCTCCTCCTTTGGGAAGTCGGTTAAAAAAGTAGAAGATACTTCTCGACTAAAAGTTACTCATTCGTTCATAAAATGAACATTTGAGTGTAGTGTATTGTTTGTTTGTTTTGTGACAGGACGTAGCAAGCTGCGTGCTGGGCCGGCTCAGTCGGTCGCACTTCGGGTTCGTGTGTCGGGAATCAGCCGACGACTCCTACGCTTGCTATGTGTTTAAGTGCGAGAGTGACGATGTGGCGCTAGAGGTCGTTAATGGTGAGTTGAACCAAATTAGTAACCCTTCGTAAAAAAGAGATGGCGTGAGGAGTAACATTTGTACTTTAAACGCCATGATTTCAGTTAACATTCTTCTAGGTGGCGCTAATCTTAGAATAAATCCTATATAACTTAGAGCCATCTCGTGGCATTTGCAATTTTTCGATGGTGCTGCACCAAGCGATAATGGCAAATCAAATCAAATCAAATAATTTAATATCGCTGCATTTGCGTCTGTTGAGCTGTTGACATTGACAGTTTGTTGAAAACTAGGAGCGCGTTGTTTGTTTTGAGAGCAATTGTCAGATATTTTATTTTTTAGAGGGTAATTGACTATGGTTTCGTCAGAACGACAACATAATAACGCCAAAGTATCTTATAAAGTCAAGTTAGCTATTAGAGGTTTATTGAGCGTTTATGAATAATTAATTTTATGATACGTTTATTGGAGCTTTAGAGCATTATTAACTATTGAACGTTTTAAATTTAAATTGACATTATATCTTCTCGGTGTGGCTTTTTTCATATTTCTATTTTATAATTGTATTTTTAATAAATTTGCACATCCTTATAGGATAAAATATAGTTAATTCAAAAATTGTACATAACATCTTAAGCACCTATATTTGCAAATAAATATCTTTGACTTTGACTTTGACTTTGACCTATTATAAGGGATTTTTATGAATAAGACTGTAACATTATATATATGGTGGTGATCGAAAGCTGACTTGTTGCTCTGCTCTATGCTTGCTTGCTCAGATCAATCAATGAATCTCTTTTTACTTACTTTCTCCTAGGTTTATTGTTCTGAGGTTTGTTTGTTCCATACTGCCAAAATTATCCGCTGCGTGCGACATCAAACTGAAGAAAACTTTACCTAGCTTTGGATTTTCGGACCCCGATAACGGCTCTGTCTTGATTACGACCTACGCTATGCTGGTTTCGTTATTCGACTTGAAATAAGTAACCTATGATAAGTTATCTATGATATTCCATGTACTGAAAAAATATATTTCACTTTCAGAGTCCTCTGATGGATTTTTAAGGAAACCGTCCTGGAAATAATCTCATTTTGAGGAAAAAAGGTTACTCGAAACCGGGCCTATGCCTTTAAAAAATTGGAGGGGAGTTTTTTTCTTGATGCAATTTGTTCCTCTTTAACCCTGATCGGTATTTTTAACCGACTTCCCAAAGGAGGAGGTTTACAATTCGTCCGGATGTTTTTTTTTTTTTTTTAATGTATGTGCCTCGATAGCGCCTAAACGGATGGACCGATTTGGAAAATTATTTTTTTGTTTGAAAGGGTTTACCTTCCCATTGGTCCCATTGACACCAGGTCAGGATCTGATGATGGGATCCTGGAGAAATCGAGGGAACTCTTCAAATATTATAGGCAGACCTATAGTGATTTTTGTGTTTTTCATAATAACTCGTGCAAATGCACATGGTAAGCATAATATTGTGATGCGGAACTGCTGATGAAGACCACATATGGCCACCAGATCTGCTCAATACTAGGTACAAATACAATGCGTGGCTGACGGGCAGGCAACGCACAGCCTAAACCGATGGACCTAGAGCCATGAAACTTTGTACAGGGGTTCCTTAGTAGCGTGGGGTAGCACTGATATGAGATTTGACAAAATTAATTCCCCAAGGGGGGGGGGGGATAAGGGGTTACAGTTTGTATTAAACTCAATCTAATCAAATAGGGTTTGTGGAAGTCGGTTTTTTCTAAAGTTTACTTTTTGTTTCAATTATTCACTTTCTGAAGACACTGTATATAAAATGTTAATGTATTATGTATTAATAATTGTTGTCTGTGTCCACAGCGATCAGACAAGCGTTCGCCGCGCACGCCGAGATACTCAAGCGAAGCCGGGAGAAGTCGCCTAACTTGACATGCGAGCATTGTCCGATGCTGTGGTACCACCGACTGTGTCACGATGTTGACGGTACGTCGTCATCATCAATCGTCATTACAGCGGGGCTACCACGAGGCACGCCACTCACCTCAGTCGCGCGTATAAATGTCAAATTTCGCGACCCAATGACGTTTCGTGCTTGCGAGCATTGATTTTTGACATTGAATTGTGTCAGAATGCGCGACTGGTAGCCCCGCAATAGGCTTGTGGCCAAGGTAATCCAATAATTCTAGTAACAAGTCTTAAGTTGAAGCATTATGTACAAAATGGCTTGACATTCTCAGAATTGTATATTTCCAGCAGATACATTTAATAAAGTCAATTTTGTGAAAAAAAAGACAGCATTTGATGGCACTTTTACATGACGTCATTCTGTTACTATTTCATAGAACTCAGGAACAAATGTTCCGTTTTGACAGTTCATAAAAAGTATCTCTTTTGACTTGACAGGCCACAAGCGAGTTCTGCCAACATAACTGTGAAATGACGAGTGTCACTAGTGTCTTTTGCCATTTTGGGAATTGCTTCCGAGCGTAGAATCATAGTATAAATAAGAAATAGTAAGTTCACTAGGCCCCTGTTCGCATGATAACTACCTGCTCTTGCTCAAACGGCTAGGGTTGTCGCTTAACACGTGCCGCCCGGCGCGCCGCCGCACACTGGTTCCGAATTCGAAAATCGTGGACATTCGGGTCAAAGTTGAGCTATCACGCTGGTTTTTTTTTTACTTACAGCTTTTAACAATAGAAACAACTTTTGTACTTTAGCGTTTTTGCCAAAAAGTACATTTTCATGGTGAAAAAAAATATTGTATATTTTTTTGTATGGGGAAAAAGTAAAAATCATAAAAATCTTTTAAATGGTAATACTGTTAGGCATGGCGGCAAGTAGGCATTATAGTCCACACAATTCTTGACATTTGATGCCTTGAAGTCATATTCATATGTCTGCCGCTTTGGCTTCCACAGCACTTTGAAATTTCCCATACTAAATGTAAGGGAAATGTAAACAACGTCATTTTATTAATATTTATTTCTAAGCTGGTATTTGAAAGTGAATGTAGGGCAAGTAATAGCACTGATATGATAAAAAACAGGCAAAGTCAAAGTCAAATTGTCTTTCTTTATTAAATATAAAATCTTACAGATTACTTATTCAACGTCTTATATATATATATATTTTATATACTACTGCCCGTACAGAAGTTTCGGGCTTAGGGAAGAGATGGCCAAGTACGAGTAGGACTCGCGCGTTGAGGGTTCCGCACTAAAAAGAGCTGTTTTAAGCCGTGTAGCTGTGGCTGTGGAGATAATCATGACAAAGGATCTGCCATATCTACTGGAGCTTCGTCGATCTCCATTTCCTTTTCTTCCTCTACCTCTGATTCTAGTAGGTTCTGCTTCTGCAAATAAATTCAATTTCTTGGATTTCGCATACTTCGGCCGGATATGGGATATATTTGGATCTGAAGTTATTAAAAACTTATGAAGGATATCTTCGTTGTTTTGGATCCTCCCCATTTTTCGAGTGTGATGCTCTCTTGTATTTCTGAAATCCTTGTTTCTTGCTTCGGAGGCTTCTTCCGACATTATTCCGATGGGAAGACAAGAGAAATGTCTGCGAATATCAGCTCCATGTATAAGCAGCTTGTGTACGCTTGCAGGCATATTGTACCACGGATAAAGGTGGACAAAAAGCTCAGCTGTCTCTCTGCAGTATTCCCGGAATCTATCAATTTTGATGGCGATCCCTGAGGATATGACTTGCAAGACGACAGCGAAGTGCTTGATGAGATTCTCATCAGTCTTCGTGATTTGTGCAATCTTCTCGTATTCTCTAAAAAAAAATTCTGGCAGTGTTGCCATCGTTGGTAGTCCCGAAGCCCTGTTTCACAATATCTATCAAGAGTCGCATCTTTTTTTTAAATTCTTGTCGCGTTAAATCCTTCCTTGCCTTCTTCAGCTCTTTGTTTTCACCACGTGTAAAGTCTTTTAAAATTACCAAAAAAGATTTGTATCACATTATTTTTTATAAATGTATGTTTTAGTGATGAACGTTTAAGGTAGTAAGCTTACTTTGTATTTTGTATTTGTAATTTATGTTTTGTAAAGTTTATTACTGTTGTTTGTCCATATAAAGTAAATAAATAAATAAAATAAAGTTTACACAATCTAACACCCGAGCGCACGACACAAAAGACAAGCGACGAATGATAGTAGTGAAGTACGTTACACTGGTACCGAATTCTTAATGATATTTGTATCGTTTGATAAAAATACCGTTAGGCTGGTAATACTGGAGAAAATTGAAGTTTTTAATAACTTCAGATCCATAATATATCCCACATCCTGGCTGGAGTATTCGAAATCCAAGAAATTGAATTTATTTATTCATATTCAGATCCTTTGGCATGATCATCTCCATAGCCCTACGGCTTAAAACAGCTTTTTTTAGAGCGGAACTCTCAACAGGGGAGTCCAACTTGCACTTGGCCATTTTTTTAAAATCATATCAGTGCTACATTACTTGCCCTGCATTCACTTTCAAATACCTACCCACTTCGAAATAAATACTAATAAAATAACGTCGCGTCGCGTCGTTTACATTTCCCTTACATTTAGTATGGGAAATTTCAAAGTGCTGTGGAAGCCAAAGCGGCAGACATATGAATATGACTTCAAGGCATCAAATGTCAAGAATTGTGTGGACTATAATGCCTACTTGCCGCCATGCCTAACAGTATTACCATTTAAAAGATTTTCATGATTTTTACTTTTTCCCCATACAAAAAAATAAACAATAATTTTTTTCACCATGAAAAGGTACTTTTTGGCAAAAACGCTAAAGTACAAAAGTTGTTTCTATTGTTAAAAGCTGTAAGTAAAAAAAAAACCAGCGTGATAGCTCAACTTTGACCCGAATGTCCACGATTTTCGAATTTGGAACCAGTGTGCGCCGGACGAATGACGTTGACTCGTCGCATGCATTGCTTGCATAGCCCTATCTCGTAGCAAGCGAAGGAGGCGAGATTCGGCAATGTGTGCGTGTGGCGGCGCGTGCTTATACGGAATGCAATGTAGCTGTGTGTGTGCGGCTGTTCTCGTTGATTTGTTTGAAGTGAACCTGGCGTGATAGAATGGTGCTTTAAAGATGGCGGTCGTAGTTCGGTATTCCAACATTTCACAGATAACCTAGTAGGTCTCTACTCATGACCATATAATCTGTAGAATGAGCGATGGCGCCACCATCTACTCCAAGTCTCCAACTGCTCCCATAATGTCCCCCCTTATGGCAGAAGGTGTGACTCCATCTTTGTTCATCAGGCATGACTGAGAAGAAGACGCATGCCTTCATCCTGCGCCGCATCGAGCAGTTGCCTGATGAGGAGCAGGACGAGCTGGTGACCAAGTACCAGGGCGGCACCAACCATATGTACGAAGTAAGTGACGGGGTTTGCCAATAATCGACGTGTTTTTCCAAGGTTTGACAAGATTTGCCAACGTTTGACAAGGTTTGTCAAGGTTTTCCAAGGTTTGACAAGGTTCGCCAATGTGTGCATAGATTTGCCAATGCTTGCTACGGTTTGCCAACACTTCTCAAGGTTTGCCAATACTTGCCAAGGTTGGCCATGCTAACCGAGCTTTGCAAAGCTTGCTGTCACTTGCCAGCGCTTGTCAACTGTGCTGCACTTGCCAATGTTTGCCAAAGTTGTATTTATTTGTCAATTTTTTTTAGAAAATTAGCAATATATGCCAAGCTACCGACACTTGGGAAGGTTTGCCAAGCACAAAATTAAATGTGCAGAAGAAAACGTGATTAAGTATATATGCGCCAATCTTTCTCGTAATCTCATCAACGAAGATTGCGGAAGTGAGAAGCGAATATTACTCGGGAATAGGAACAAGTGGGATGGCAATTGTGCGCTCGCGCCTAATCTGAATCAACGTAAGCGCCAAAACTGAATCAACGTAAGCGCCAACACGGAAAAAAGAACATAAAAATAAGTGATTTCAGGGAATTACATTTCATATTTCAAATCGCTAGTAACAACAATTCCCCACATATTACAATTAGTAGAAAGATCATATTTACTACTACTGCGGTATAATAGGAAAAAATATTGAAAAAAAGGTTAGACTTTGGATTTATTTCCTATCGAGAAAATTTTATCCAAACACGTTTTCCAACATGAAATAAAACGTATTAGTCAAATTACATATACCAGAAATTGATTACGATGTGCCGAGTATTTCCTGAAATACACATGAAAAAAGCACCCCTAATTTATTTGTGAGGCTCCTTGAGGCCTGTGCCTCCCGGTGGGGACATTGCTACATATATTTCTTAATCGTGCTTGATGTTTCAGACGAGCGAGCACAACGCGTTCCTGATGATGCTTCTCCGAGCTCACTGCGAGGGCAAGCAGAGCCGACACGTTCATGACACTGCTGAGAACAGGTGAAGCCTGAATATACTCTTATCTTACCTTACCTTAACTTACCTTACCTGATATTGACTTCTGTTACCTTACCTTACGTTACCTTACCTTACTTAACCTTACATTACCGGATATTGCCTTACGTTACCTTACGTTAAGTTACCTTACCTTACTTAACCTTAACATACCTTACGTTACCTTACTAAACCTTACCTGATATTGCCTTACGTTACCTTACCTTACTTTACCTTACCTTACCTTATCTTATCTTAAGTGCAGGACTAATCCCACCTCCACCCAACCTCCGACTCGTGTCTTCAGGCAAACGCGGGGCAACAAGCCAACGTGTTAGTTTTATCCATGTAATCCGCAGTGATTCCTATGCATCCCCTCCCCCTCATGGCTGGTCGAGCCTTTGTATTTATTTATTTGTCACACCAACGACACAGTAGACAGTAAATTACAGTAAATGACAGCCTGTCGTCTTCCCAGGGGCAATCATATGATGATCGACTCCCTCGAGAGTAGAGTAAAAGGCTTGAGATGTGCTCAGACACTAAACTATTTTATTATTAGAAATACTTAGCTTATATATAAATATGTACAAACTTACGTTGTAATAATAGAAAACCTTATCTGTGCCGATGGACGTGTCTTATCGATAAATCTAAATACTACGTGAATATATGACTAACAATGTGACCGGCGCATACCCATTCTGTGATCCATTTGTTCTAAGTTCTTAATTCATAATTTATTTATTGCACACAAAAACAAAAGTTACACAAAATAACAGTATGATATAAATTGTATAATTGTACAATGGCAAGCTTAACTCTAAAAAGAGATCTCTTCCAGCAAACCAAGTTTCAATGATAGTGGACACGCTTTGACTTGTGTTGTGGCCCACATGGCATGACTATTATGCCAAACGAATCGAGTTATCTTCTTAACTCTAGGTAAGGTTTCTAAAAATTCTACATGAGTTCTACATACAGACCTGCCAACTTAACTGTGAAATTACGAGTGTCGCTAGTGGCTTTCTAGTATTGCCATATTTGGGAATTGCGTCCGAGCATAGAATGGCGTTTCAAAGATGGCGAACTTAGTTCTGAATTCCGAAATTTCACAGATAACTTGGTAGGTCTGTAATAGTAAAATCTTCTTTCTAACCATCCCGCCATCTTTGTTTTTCAGGTCGGAGTTCCTCAACCAGTACCTAGGTGGCAGCACAATCTTCATGAAGGCGAAGCGTTCGCTCTCCAGTGGGTTCGACCACCTACTGAAGAGGAAAGCGAGCCGGGATGACAACCCGCTTCCACTGGCTAGGAAGGTGAGTGTGTACCCCTTAGGCCGGCTACTCACACGCCTGCCTGCTGCATGGGCAGTCTGGGGTGAAAAATTGTGTTAAACTGAAGCCGCCTGCTGTGTGCTCTTGGAGTGGTGTACTCACACACAGCAGGCGGCTCCAGTTTAGCACACTTTTTCGTCCTAGATTGCGCCTAAAGCAGGCGTGTGAGTGGCTGGCTTGACCTTAATTATAATAAGAATATTTATTGTAATCTTTATTCTTTATCATTTACTAGATTTAGCCCGCGGCTTCGTCTGCGTATTAAAGACTTTTTGGTAAAATTTTACGGTTTTGATTACCGATACCCCGTTCAATGAGTCCATACCATACAAAATTACATACTTTAGCCACAGAACAGATAATAGCTTTAGCGGTATTTTTGACCAACTTAGGGTCCGATTTGACTGTGTTTCTTTGATCCTTACAATCATCATATAATTGAAACAAAAAGTAAACTTTAGAAATAACCGACTTCCACAAATCCTATTTGATTAGATTGCAATTGAGTTTAATACAAACTGTAACCCCTTATCCCCCCCTCCCCCTGGGGACTTAATTTTGTCAAATCCCATCTCAGTGCTACCCCACGCTACTAAGGAACCCCTGTACAAAGTTTCATGGCTCTAGGTCCACCGGTTTAGGCTATGCGTTGCCTGCCCGTCAGCCACGCATTGTATTTGTACCTAGTATTGAGCAGTTCTGGTGGCCATATGTGGTCTTCATCAGCAGTTCCGCATCACAATATTATGCTTACCGTGAGTAAATGCACGAGATATTACTAAAAACACAAAAATAGGTCTGCCTATAACATTTGAAGAGTTCCCTCGATTTCTCCAGGATCCCATCATCAGATCCTGACCTGGTGGTCCATGGTACCAATGGGAAGGTAAACCCTTTCAAACAAAAAAATAATTTTCTAAATCGGTCCATCCGTCTAGGCGCAATCGGGGCACATACATAAAAAAAACATCTGGACGAATTGTAAACCTCCTCCTTTGGGAAGTCGGTTAAAAAGAAAGCTAACCTCCAATATCTTCCAAGTTCGTTGGACTGATTCTCTGAGGAATACTGTATTTATTGATTACAGGAGACATCCCCCCTCCCCTCCCTGCCGACCCCCACCGACTCAGCAGCCGAGCCCGCCACCGGCGCTTTGCTTTCACCCGATGCCATAAGGAGCAAGTCCTCGTCACCCATCGTCGTTGCTGCGGCTGGTGAGTTGCTAACAATCACTATACTTTCGACGACCTCTGTGGCGTAGCGGTTGTGCATCTGCCTGCCACGCGAGAGGTCCCGGGTTGAATCCCGGTTGGGGACGAAAAGAAAGCCCCCAGGTCTTGGATGTTTACATGTTTGTGATGTCGCTGTGTCTGGTTCCCACGGCACAGGTAGGATACCCTGTGGGGCCAGAAGCAATGTATAAATAAAAATAAAACACAAGAAAAACTTGAGATGTAATGATTAAATGAAACTTATTAACTCTGATTGAATTCCTCGCTGCGATCGGGATTCTCTTCGCGATTCGTTCAGTGCTGCGTTATTTTTTTCTCTAAGGCGTGCAAACTTCTTTTGTGGTTAAATATGCCTTTGTATGAGTGAACTGTGAATAAATGAATAATCTATCTATACAAGGTGTAAATGAATTAACGCAAAATGAGAAACTTCTTTGTTAGAGACATCATTCTGAGCAACTTTCACTATAAACCGATTTGATCAGAGCAACTTTATTGTTCACTTCCCAGTGCATTTTTACCTGAGTGGGTCAGCTAATTTGTATGGAAAAGTGAAAAATAAAGTTGCTCTGATCAAATCGGTTTCATACTGAAAGTTGCTCAGAATGATGTCCCTAATAAAGTAGTTTCTCATTTTGCGTTAATTCATTTACACCCTAAATTTATATCTAAAGTTGAAAGTTGCGGGGGTGCATCGTTTCGGGGTCCACAGTTGACTGGAAAATAAAGTGTACAAAGGCGGGCTTGTCTCTAGTAAGATAACAATGTATTTGCTCTCGTTGTTTCAGAGCCTTCCCCTCCACCGCCGACGCCCCCCGCGACCCCCGCCGAGGGACAGGGGGGAGAGAACTCACCCATGATGGACATGTGAGTAACTTAAAAACTTAACTTTAAACTTAGGTACTTATAAAAAACTTACGCACGAAGGGTTCCGTACCATTATCTATATAATTGAAACAAAAAGTAAACTTTAAAAAACCGACTTCCACAAACCCTATTTGATTAGATTGAGTTTCATACTAATAAAAACCCCCTATTTCCCCCATTGGGGAATTAATTTAGTTAAATCCCATCTCAGTGCTACCCCACGCTACTAAGGAACCCCTGTACAAAGTTTCATGGCTCTAGGTCCACCGGTTTAGGCTATGCGTTGCCTGCCCGTCAGCCACGCATTGTATTTGTACCTAATATTGAGCAGTTCTGGTGGCCATTATTGTGGTCTTCATCAGCAGTTCCGCATCACATTATTATGCTTGCCGTGAGTAAATGCACGAGTTATTACTAAAAACACAAAAATCACTATAATATTTGAAGATCTCCCTCGATTTCTCCAGGATCCCATCATCAGATCCTGACCTGGTAGTCCATAGTACCAATGGGCAGGTTAACCCTTTCAAACAAAAAAAATACTTTCCAAATCGGTCCATCCGTCTAGGGGCAATCGGGGAAACATCCGGACGAATTGTAAACTTCCTCCTTTGGGAAGTCGGCTAATAAATAACGAAGCAACGGACCTACCAAAAAGGAGGTTCAAAAACTATGTCCAAAAACGGTCTAAAAGAAGTCTTATTACCGTGTAAAAGAATATTTAGATGACAAAACTCCGTGATCTTTACCATCTCGGCGCACAGAAATCCAAAGAGGGGCGATGGACTGAGTCAGTATGTCTCTCTTCGGTGTATTTTTGAAATACATGTATTTTTTAAGGCCCTTACATATTTTAGAAGAGGTACGGGGGAGTTTCTTGCCCTTCTTGGCTCCATCCCTAAGCCCACAACTTCCGAACGGGCGGTAGTATACAAAAATATTAATATCATATTGACGTTGACTAAGCAATCTGTATGATTATATGAACAACAAAAAATAAATACTTTGACTTTTGAATAACATCTAGTTTCCCTGTCGTGTCGTAGCTTCCTGAAGGTGTCGGACCAGCGGCCGTCGACGCGCGCCGACGACACGACAGAGCGGCAGGCGACGTGGCGGCAGGCCATCTACCAAACCGTGGTGCAGCCGACAGAGGTGACGGACGACGGTAAATAAAATAATACAATGTCATTTTTTTTTTGTTTTATCGGAAGCTTCGTGTTTCGGATGGCACATTAAGCTGTAGGTCCCGGCTACGATCACTACTTTTTAGTATCACAGGGTGCTCATCCCATACAAATTATAATTTATTTATTTATTTATTTTATTTTATTTGGGACATAATTGTAACCCTTTGTAAAAAAGAGATGGCGTGAGGAGGAAGATTTGTACTTTAAACGCCATGGTTTCAGTTAACATACTTCTAGGTGAATCCTATAGATCTTAGCGCCATCTCGTGGTATTTACAATTTTTCGATGGTGCGGCACCAAGCGATAATGGCCTCGAACTAAAGAAGCTTCCGTAGCATCTCAATTTACGCCGGTAATATTTTGTTCTAGGTAGTCTATCTATATTAGTAGATATGATATTATAGTTTCTGTGGTATATATGTAGTAATCGTAAAACCCCTCCACCAACCCGCACTGAGCCAGCGTGGTAGAATATGGCTCAATCTTACTCGTTTCCGAGTAAAGTCCTGTGCCCCTCGGTGGGGACATAAATCATCATCATTGGCCACAGCATCTTGAGTAGATGATTGTTGGAGCGCTAGTGGGTTGGTCGGATCCCACATCGTCGTTGATTGCTATAGAGCCGTATTGCTACATTACGATTATGGGCTACATATTACTATGGGCTACATTTCGATTATGGGCTACACATTACTATGGGCTACACATTACTATGGGCTACATATCAACTTACTTTCCAGCCGGCCTGCTAGGCCTGCAGCCCCCTCGTCGGGGCTCCAACGCCGGCCGGCGCTCGAAGGACCAGCTGCGAGCGCTGTGGAAGATGGCCATCGACCAGACCATTCTACTCGTCAGGATGGAGAAGGAGAATGCCAGGCTCAAAGGTCAGCATCAGGCTGAACATTACAGAAGATGAAGGACCATATTTTGGCCATATACAGCAAAGATGCAAGTCGAAATAGCGCTAAACTTAAAGGTGTAACAGAAAGGTGTGGTCATATTTTAGAGGGTTGTTACGGACATCATTCTGATCAACTTTCACTAATCTCATCTGGGGGGCAATTCTGGCGCTAGCGGGATCATGATCATGACCATGGTCGAAATATCGATTTTGAGCTACCGAAATCTCTATCAAAAACAAGAAAAAGCTATTCTTACGACTAGCCTTTCGACCAACCGAGATATCTCGACCCGTTTTCGATCAAAATATAAATAAATCGAGATCGTTTTCGACGGATTTAGGCGGAATCAAAACCGATATCTTGACTGGGGAGATGATCTCGATAGCGCGAGAATCGGGGGCCTGGCTGGACATTACAGATAAGATATATTAGGAAGAAGAATAAGGACCATATTTTGGCCATATAGGTAAAGCAAACCCAGTAAAGATGCAACAGGTCGAAATAACGCTAAACTTAAAGGTGTAACAGAAAGGTGTGGTCATATTTTAGAGGGTTGTTAGGGACATCATTCTGAACAACTTACACTATGAAACCAATTTGATCAGAGCAACTTTATTATTCACTTTTCCATAAGATTTGTGCTGAGATTGGTCACATCATAACGATCAAAATAACCCTAAAAATATGTCAGAATAGCATTTAAACATCGAACTTGATCACCACCCATATTGAAATATGTCTATTTGTCCTCAGAAAAAGAGGAGTCCTCGGCGGTCCGTCGTATAAAGCTGGAGTACAATGAGCTAGGCGCTTGTGATGCAGGGGTAACGTTAATGTGGGATTCCCTGCTCGCCTCCAGAGACACTAGCACCCAGGTCTGCAAGGTTGACCACCATATGCTGACACAGGCTGTCCGGCAAGGTACGGCTCATAATTTTGCTAATTAAACTAAAGTTTATTTAACTGTAGAGCTTGTTCAAACTGCAATGACGCGCCCCACTACCGCATTTACACAGGCACGCATATCGCATGTGAAGGAGTGGGGCGCTACCTTTCTAGTTTAGACGTTAGACAAGCTCTAACTTAGAATGATGGGTCTACGGAAATAACGGGATTTGGTTTGATCTGAGCGTAGAAGGTGGTTGATTTAATCTACCAGATATAAATAAGATAGAATATTATATTTAGATACCTAGTTAATAGAATAGATTGCGGTTGATGGAAAATAAATAGATATTTATGTAGATATTTACTACATAAATATAGCTTATACTTAATCATTTATCCCCCCTAGGAGTTCCCCGAATGTCCCGCGGCGGAGTCTGGTACTTCCTAGCGGAGCAGGCGGCGTTGCGCAGTCCCCCGCCCGACAGCAAGAAGTTCCCCAACTACAACACCAGCTACAGGACGCTATTGGCTGGGCTGACGAAGCACCAGCATGCTATACTCATTGACTTGGGTAAGTTGTCTTATGGAGAACTAAATGTAGAGAAGTTCCCCAGCTACAACACTAGCTACAGGACGCTACTGGCTGGGCTGACAAAACACCAGCACGTTATACTCATTGACTTGGGTAAGTTGTCTTATGGGGAACCAAACGACACGAAGTTCCCCAACTACAACACTAGCTACAGGACGCTACTGGCTGGGCTGACGAAGCACCAGCATGCCATACTCATTGACTTGGGTAAGTTGTCTTATGGGGAACTAAACGATAAGAAGTTCCCCACACACAACACTTACTACGCTGAGCCAGCGTGTTGGGGTATGGCTAAATCTTACTGGAATCCGGATCTGTGTGTACTGTAATTGTAAGGGCCCTGTCTTACCCGAAGGATGCCAAACAGGATCCTATTACTAAGCCTCCGCTGTCCGTCTGTCTGTCTGTCTGTCCGTCAGCAGGCTCTATAGCACGAACCGTGATAGCTAGAAAGTTACAAAAAAATACCAGAATGTATATCTGTTGCCGCTACAACAACAAATAAGTACTGAACTACACGAAAAAGTAAGGGTGTTTAGAATAAAATAGTATTAAGTCAATTTCAATACAATATCGCCTGACTCTTTTGGATAGAACAATTACGACATGAAGATATTCTCGTAATAACTGTCAGGCACTTGGATCTTGTACGATAGGGAACTCTTGTGAGAGTCACACTTGCTTAACCTCCAACTCCACTTCCGCAGGCCGCACGTTCCCCCAGCACTCGTACTTCGCGAGCGCACTCGGCCCCGGGCAGCTCGCACTCTACAACATACTGAAGGCGTACTCCCTGCTCGACCCCGACGTGGGATACTGTCAGGGGCTGAGCTTTGTCGCCGCCGTGCTGTTGTTGCACGTAAGTTCGTCTCAGTCTTAGGGTGCTATCTCTACCAATCGATCGACCATCGGCCGATGATTGATGTAATAGAAACGGCCGATCAACGTCGACTATTCTATCCTTTGCAAGTCGCCAGTGTACGGCACAACGCGCCCTTGTATACAATAGGATTAATAAAATATCCCCTATCTATAATTTGAGTTACCGTGAGGTTAAACTTACAGTTTTAAAATTGTTACAACCTCTTGATTATTTTAAGACTGAACAACTTCTTAAGGTACTTAGTTAATTATCTATAATTATTTTTAAAGTAAGCAATATCTTATAACTTAATTTCTAAAAAATAGGTTATCGTTTAATCTTAGTTATTGTAATAGTAAATTTTTCTAATTACCTGCATTGTTATTGTTGTGAATAATATTCTGACAACCGGAAGACCCAAAATCCCTAAGGTACAGGTTCATTACCTAGTTTAGGGGTTTGAAGTCGTAATTATATTGATGACACCATGTACAACAATTTCACTGTGATCTAAGTAATCTTTAAGTTAGAAGTAGTAGAAAGTACGAAATAAACTTTATCTTATCTTATCTTATTCTGCCATTGATCGACGGCATCAATTGATGTCGATTGATTGGTGTAAGCAATAGAAACTGTCGATCGGCGTCGACTGATCCATTCTACATTCGATCGTTCGGTAGAATATTACCCTAACACGCCTACACAGTCCATTTTCAATAATCTATCAATGATTTTCACATTACTAGAGTTACATTTGACAGCTGCACTATGGAACTTATGACAACGTTGATTTAAATCTACAGAATGATGTTAGATAGGTTATTGAAAACGGAAGTTAGGCGCAATTTCCAATAAGGAGACGAGGCAGAGACGACTCGGACAAGACACGAGACAAAGATGGAAAAAACAGAACAGTAGCCCAATCACGAACAAAGATTCGATAGAAAAATATCAAAAAGCCAAATTTCAGTGTTTCTAAATATTTATGATATAAAATATAATTTCCCGCGTTCTCGAAAACGTTTTACGATCTCGAAAACGTTCGTGATCGAGGCTCTGAACGAGAAAGCATGCACCATGATTGTATTGTTTCTGAAACGAACTCCCTAAACTTGGTTAGCATGCTTTCACTTTCAAAGGTTTGTGTTGCAAGTGTTTGGCAAACCATTCCAAGTTCATGGAGTTTGCCTTGTATTGTATGTATGTGTGTGTTTAATGTGTAACAATAACGCGTAGCACTTACACCCGAACACTACTGAATAAACACAGACCACATCTTAAAGGTCACATCTTTAAATTCGGAATATTCTCGAGGTAACCTTTACCGATTAATATTTCTGACGACTGGATTATTCTGTCTGTCTCGTGTTTTTTAACCGACTTCCCAAAGGAGGAGGTTTACAATTCGTCCGGATGTTTTTTTTTATGTCTGTGCCCCGATAGCGCCTAGACGGATGGACAGATTTGGAAAATTATTGAAGTAAAACTTCTTAGGGCACGGGGGTAAAATTTATTTAACCTCTCAACTGTGGGTTATTCATATATTTGCTTTTCAATTGCTACTAGCCGGGTGCTATCACGAGTGGCTAAGAAATGTAACGGAAATTGGAATCGGTGACGTCAGGGTCGGCTGAAGACTTTTAAAACCGCAACTATTTTCAATACGGTTTTTAACTAATCAGATAAGATAATAATACATTCGTACAATAAAGAATGTTAATTAGTGAGAGAAAAACCTGATGAAACGTTAACAAATAAAAATTATTTTAAGCATTCTTCCACGAGTTCTTGATTTCCGGTATGGCCAAGATGGCGCCGCCGCCGCCGCCGCCGCTCGCTGGGTCAAACAAAACCAACTAGCATGACTCAAACTACTTCGTTCAACCTCTTTATTGGAACCGGAACTTATGTTTGACAGCTGTGCGATGCGATCCATACAGTTTGTAAGAAAAGAGTTTCATCAATGTCACACGGGTCGATATGGATTTCTAAAACAAGCAAAGCAATGCATACATTTGAGCGAGACGGCTTAAAGACGTGACGTCAGATGGTATATAATCTGAGCGAGATGCAAATAGTAGTGACACTATTGAATGAGTTAAGTATATCACCACGAGCGCGACAAATTGTAGATAAGGAATGGTGGGAAATAAATGACATGACGTATTAAAAGTAAGTACAAGTATAAAATAATTTCAAATAATCGGACGTCTGAAACTTAAAAGTAACTTGAAGCAGAGATTGAATCTCAAAATTGGAAATTTAAATCTCTTTTAGTATAGGTAGGTATAGGTGTATAGTATAGGTACCACTTAATGATCTAGCTACTTACAGAAGTTTTACTTCTAACACGTGTACGGTGCTACACGCGTTTATTTTTTTTTGTTTGAAAGGGTTTACCTTCCCATTGGTTCCATTGACACCAGGTCAGGATTTGATGATGGGATCCTGGAGAAATCGAGGGAACTCTTCAAAAATTATAGGCAGACCTATAGTGATTTTTGTGTTTTTCATAATAACTCGTGCAAATGCACATGGTAAGCATAATATTGTGATGCGGAACTGCTGATGAAGACCACATATGGCCACCAGAACTGCTCAATACTAGGTACAAATACAATGCGTGGCTGACGGGCAGGCAACGCACAGCCTAAACCGGTGGACCTAGAGCCATGAAACTTTGTACAGAGGTTCCTTAGTAGCGTGGGGTAGCACTGAGATGGGATTTGACAAAATTAAGTCCCCAAGGGGGGGGGGGGGATAAGGGGTTACAGTTTGTATTAAACTCAATCTAATCAAATAGGGTTTGTGGAAGTCGGTTTTTTCTAAAGTTTACTTTTTTAGGGTTCCGATCCTTAAAAGGAAAAAAGGAACCCTTATAGGATCACTTTGTTGTCCGTCTGTCTGTCTGTCTGTCTGTCTGTCTGTCTGTCTGTCCATCCGTCTGTCCGTCCGTCTGTCACGACCCCTTTTCTCAGGAACGCGTGGAGGTATAATGTTGAAATTAATATCGATTACTCAGGTCTATGGTCCCTTGGAGCTGTGAAAAAATTAAACTTCTAGGTCCACGCAATCAAAACATACCGCGATATTATGTCATAATTTTGCTGGATTTCTATGAACTCGCGTGGAACTCGCAAGGGAATCAAAACCTATAGCGTACTTCCGGTTGGCCTAGGGTCATGAAATTTGGAATGTAGGAAGGTCTTATAGCACAAGTTAAGGAAGAAATCCGAAAACTGTAAATTTCTGTCTGTCTGTCTGTCTGTCTGTCTCACCGTCTGTTAAGACTTTTTCTCAGAAACGCATGGAGGTATTAAGTTGAAATTAATATCGATTACTTAAGTCTGTAAACTCTTAAAGTTGTGAAAAAATCAAACTTAAAGGTCAACGCAATCAAAAGATACTGCATATGTCTCAATTTTGCTGAAATTGCTGATATTCGCAAGGGAATAAAAACCTAGAGGGTACTTTACGTTGACCTAGAATCATGAAATTTGGCACGAAGCAAGGTCTTATAGCACAAATAAAGGGAAAAATCTGAAAACTGAAAATTTTTGTCTTTCTAAAAAATATTCAATTTCGTTTACATGGATGACATCACACTTTAGTTTTTTATGTGGAAACCTAATTACACGTGTTGCGCTCTCCAAGTGTGATCGGAACCCTTGGTGCGCGAGTCCTACTCGCACTTGGCCGGTTATTATTTTCAATTATCTCGTCCGCCGTGTAATGATCTGCTCGTGTTGTATTTGCAGATGGAGGAAGCAGACGCATTCGTTCTTCTTCGTCACCTGATGTTCCGGCGCGGTCTCCGCAAGCAGTACCTTCCTGACATGAGTGCGCTGCAGGTGCAGGTGACCAACATTCCATTTTCTCGTCATCCGCTCATCTCAACATTCCATCAGCACTACATCCGTGGAGGAGCTGGCCTCCACAATATCTTAGCGCCATCTCGTGGTATTTGCAATTTTTCGATGGTGCTGCACCAAGGGATAATATCCTCGAGCTATCTTCAGCTTCCGTAGCATCTCAGTTTACGCCGGTGTCATATTGTGTTCTAGGTGGTCTATCTGTATTAGTATAATATTATAGTATCTGTGTCATGACCTGCATTCCAGCTGTACCAGCTGTCGCGTCTCCTGCGCGACCACGAGCCAGAGCTGCACGACAAACTGGAGTCGCTCGAGATCTCTCCCGCGCTCTACGCCGCGCCGTGGATGCTCACGCTCTTCACCAGCCAGTTCCCGCTCGGCTTCGTGGTGAGGGTGTTCGGTGAGTGTGTGAACGCGCCACTTTTTATTTTTAACCGACTTCAAAAAAGGATTATCAATTCGGTTGTATGTTGTTTTTTTGTCATATTTTTTTAAATGTTTGTTACATCAAAACTGGTACTAAAGAAAAAAAATTGAAGTTCTATTTGTTTTTACCTGGATGACATTATACATCCAGATTTTTTATGACTTTTCGGTGTTTATAGTCATTGTCACGAGATATGTCCTGGCTGTTAGGATCTCATATTCGTTTAAATTATGTAATACGTATGGCTTCACTGTCAGGAGACAGATTTTGTAGGCTCGTTTTCGGGTATAGACAGGGTGTAGCAGAAAGGCTTACGGGCGTGTACAAGCCGAAAGAGGGTTGTTAGGGACATCATTCTGAACAACTTTCTCTATGGGACCGACTTGATCAGAGCAACTTTATTTTCATTAACTCCGTACCATTTCGTGCCGCCATTGGGTGGCGCCATCTAGCCAATGTAAACATCGAGCTCCGGATAAATTATTCTTTTTAATAACTAAATGTATATAAAATTATAAGAAATCAGTATTTTTCGGTAAACTATAAACCGATTAAGAAGTGGAAGTGTTATCCAGTGATAAAAATAAGTAGAAACAATAATATAACAAGTGCCAATAAATTAATGTGCAAAGTGACAATAAAAGCAAAAAACCCTATATGTAAAACAAGAATAACATTTACACATCCTCCGCATAACATAAAAGTGACAAAATTGACCAGTGTTATATATAAATACAGGGTAAATTAACAATTCATCACATTAACACATCATCAAGATAACGGGATCTTAACGGCCAACCATCCCAAGTGACATCTATCCACAAAAGAAGTTACCTCTAACTGAAGTCATTAACAACAAGTCCTGCTAAATAAATCTTCACTAAACTACAGACTACGTGGTACTACCAAATTCCAACAGATGGCGCCAATGCAGCGATAGGATACATACCCAACTTTCGCAGCACTTAATATGGCCTCGATGGCGTAAGGTGAGACACCCGTGCTCGAAACCAAAACGACCCGGGTTCGATCCCCGTCTCCGTGAAACGTAAATATCACTTTTTGTTTCGAATTGTCGGACTAACAATGCAGTTGAACAACGATAATGTAACTATCAGAAGATTTAACAGACGCAAAGGAACAAGTTACGAGGATTTAAGTGAAAGGGATATGTTCCACAACTCTACTCTCCTTAACAACACATTATTATCATCAACTAGTCTACCAGATGTCTCAATATGCGACCGCTCACAAATATTAGAGCTCAAACACCAAGCGGATGAATTAAAGTCCAACCTGGAGATTGCCAACGAAGAGATCGCAAAACTTGTGAGAGAGGTATTTGACTTAAAATGCGAAAATGAAGCGTACAGGAAGAGTATCGAAATGTTCAAAAAAGTCACAAGCACAGATATTCTCACAGAAAGTACCACAAAAACGCCCAGAAGGTCCTCAATGCCTTTTCCGTTCAAGCCGGCATATAGAGAAATATCCAGACACACTCCGCTAAGTCTATCAAGAGGCTTACACAACCAATACTCTTATTCTGTCTGTCAAGAACTGGAGAAATCATTCACAGAACTCACAAAAGAAACTGAACTATTCCCGACAACTGAATCACAACAAGACAATCTGGACAAGGTAGAGCAGCAAAACCCGCCGCCGCCGACGCCGCCGCCGGCAGCACGAACACCGCTACCACCGACTACATTGCAGGCTAAAAATAGAATAATTATTCAGGACAATATGGACAATGTAGAGCAGCAAACCACGCCGTCGCAGCCGTCGCTACCACCGCCGCCGCCGCCGCCGCCTCCGGCAGCACGAACACCGTTACCACCGACTACATTGCAGGCTAAAAATAGAATAATTATTATTTCTGATCAACAAGGAAGAAATGTTCGTAAGATCCTACAAGAATTAATTGGAGAAGACTATACAGTAATATGCTATAGTAAGCCAGGTGCATCGTTGGGAGAAGTTGTCAGATCAGGAACACAGGAGACCTCAACACTGACACAAAAAGACTATATAATACTGCTTGGAGGAACCAACGATGTAAACCCATACAGATTTCAGTTCGATCTACAATGCTGGATTAGCACGGTGACAAAAACGAATGTCATAGTCTGCAATATCCCCTACAACAAGTACCTTAACAGTAAGAAGCTTAACTACGAGATGAGGTTTATATGCAGCCAACACACAAACCTTACATTCGTTGATGTGAACTGCAACAAGCCCAGACCGACTCCAATTATCTACAATATACAACTGTGTAGACAGATTTTAAGAGAAATATTACCACCAGTTTGTGAAATTAAGTTCTCAAATAACATAGTCAACATGACACATAGCCATCAAATTGACCAATCTACCCAGACTGAGAGAAACAACGAAGAAACAAATATTTACAAACCTCACACTAGTAGTAGAAAGTTTTTTCGTTTATAACAAGATAAATATAATCCATCAAAATATAAATGGCCTAATAACGAAGTCTGATGAATGAGCTAATTTAAATGAACTTGAGAGTAAAAATACAGATATAGATGTAGTATGTGTTACCGAACATAATATGACAAAAAGTGACCAGAATCAATTGACAATACCTAACTATACATTAGCTTCATGTTTCAGTAGAAAAAACCGTCGCGGCGGGTCGTGCATACTAATAAAAAATACCCATACATTTAAAGAAATGAAATGCATAAATAAACACAATGTTACTAATGTCTTCGAATGTAGTGCTGTTGAATTAACTGAACATAAAATTATTATACTGTGCATCTACAGAGTCCCGTTGTATGACAATAAGTCATTAGAAACCTTTTTCTGCACTTTCAACGATATCTTACATGATTTCGTATACGAATCTAACAAAAAGCTTATAATATGTGGTGACTTTAACATTGACTTGCTAACAATAAATAAAAACAGCACACGTTTTAAACAGTTAAATATGAGCTATAATTTAAAAACTGAAATCAATCAGCCAACTAGATTTGCAAGTAAGACGTGTCTAGACAATATAATACACAATATTCGTGGATGCAAGAGTGAGGTATTAGAATTCGCCCTATCAGATCATTCCGCCCAACTATTAGAATGCCCTATAAAGAAAAGCTATTCTCTCAAAACATGGCATGTACTGCAACGTGACTATAGTGACGAAAATATGTTGAAATTTGCGGAACATCTAAACTCCATATCTTTTCATCAAGTATACCAATCTGACGATCCCAACTATGCATTTAAGGAGTTTTATGATATGTTCGTCTTACTTTACAAACTTTGTTTTCCGGTGATAAAAGTAAAATTTTCCTTAATGCGCAAACAAAAGTGGATGTCTAAGGGAATTCGGCTGTGTTGCAAACGGAAAAGAGAACTGCTATGGAAATTTAGACGACACAGCACGGAAAAAAATAGAGAAGCATTTAAAAAATATGCAAAAAAGATAAAAAATATTATTAAACTAACACAAAAATCTCAAAACAACTATAGAATCCTAAATGCTGACAACAAATGTAAAGAAACTTGGAATATTATTAAAAAATCTCAAATAAATGTGCCGACAGAATATATTGAAAAAATCAAACACAATGATGAAAATATTACAAACCCCATGGACATAGCTGAATCATTTAATAACTTTTTTATTGATATAACGAATAAGGATAATACAATTAAGAGGACTAATAATAACAATAATAATAATGAATCAAATCTGATATCTAATAATAACATTAATGTTCATAACTTGACATCTAACAATAATAATGTACCTAAATTGACATCTCTTAATAACAATAATATCTTTTTATCAATCGGTAACTGTAATTCGATATTTTTAAAACCAGTGACACCCTTTGACATCTTCCAAATAATTAAATCATTAAAGAACACGAACAGCGCCGGCTATGATGAAATAACAACTAAGGTTTTAAAATACGTGGTTCTTATAATCTCCCCCATCCTGAGTCATATAATTAATAAATGCATGGAACACGGCATGTTTCCAAATGAACTTAAAATCTCGGTAGTAAAACCTCTATTTAAAAAGGAAGATAAACAGAATATGAATTTCTATCGGCCTATTGCATTGATACCCATTTTTGCCAAAATATTTGAAAAGGTGATGTACAGAAATATTTATGAATACTTTGAAAATCAGAATCTATTCGCACCAGAACAAAAAGGGTTCCGGAAAAACAAAACCATAAATATGGCTGTTTATGATTTTCTTAGTAAAATTATTACTAACGTAGATATTAGAAATCCTGTGGTAACGATATTCATGGACATGAGTAAGGCCTTTGACTTTGTAAGCCATGACATCCTAATAAGTAAATTATTAAATTATGGTATTAGGGGTAACGCAATAGAATAACGTCTAGGGTGTTAGTTAAGTGTCTGGTTTAACCAACCAACTGCGACATTAACACCACAACCCCTCCCACAGACCTAATCTTCCTGGAGTCAACGGACATCGTGTTCTCCGTTTCGCTCGCTCTCCTCTCGACATACAAGGACGGGCTGATGCTGTGCGAGAGCTGTGAAGAAGCGGCTGAGTATCTGAAGCACAAGCTGCCGGACATGTCCGCGCCCACCTGCGATAAGGTACGACTTGACTTGACATACCTAACTTGACTTGTCTTGAGCTGACCCTAACCTGACCCTACTTGACTTGAACTAAATTGACTTGTTTTGACTTGACTTTAGCTGACCCCTAACCTGACCTTACTTGACTTGACCTAAATTGACTTGTTTTGACTTGAATTTATAACTAACTAACTAACCTAACCTAACCTAACCTGACTTGAACTAATTGTCTTACTGCAATGAATCTAAACCCCTGTTCGTTGATCCAGGTGATGCGCCGTGTCCAGACGCTAGAGCTGGGCCGTCGCCTCGCGGAGTACGCGGTGGAATACTCGGTGCTGCGCGAGGAGATGCCGCGAGTGACGGCGCTGGGCGAGCGGGCGAGAAAGCTGCAGCTCGCTAACGATAAGATGACTGATGAGTTGGATGTGAGTAGACATACCCAATTCAATTTTCCAAGAGAATTCTTATCATTAATACAGGCTATTAATTAGCCTAGCAATGAAAGCACTAACTATTGCTACATTATACTGCTATAATCAACTTGGATAACTAACTAACATTTGATTGGACTCTAAGAATGTAATGTACACTAATTTATTGTACCCGCCTCTTGTTTAAATTTTTTTTGTTCATTCTCAAGGCGAATTCTTGAGTAGATGTAAATTGTCTACGACATGCCATACAGAAATGTGAAGATTTATGTCTACGCTTAATAGTAGATTGTTTACCAAGGGAGTAAAGAACTATTTTTAGGGCGAGAGTGTTTTTTGACTCCTGAGCGACCGAGGGATTCTAGAGTTGAGTCCCGAGTGTAACGAGGGACTCAAAAGTAGAATCCGGAGGGAGCGAGGGATTCAAAGTACATCACTCGAGCCAAAAATAGTTTTTACTCCTGAGGTGGACACTCTACTTTTCATCACCCTCTATGAGAAAAGTAGTAAGTAATCAATAAAATAACACACATGTACCTATACAGGGTGTGACAGAAAGGCAAGCGGAAAGAGGGACATCATTCTGAACAACTTTCACTATGGGATCGACTTGATCAGAGCAACTTTATTTTTAACTCAGTACATTTCGGGCCTAGCGCTCAGCTGATCTGTATGGTGGAGTGAAAAATAAAGTTGCTCTGATCAAGTCGGTCCAATTGTGAAAGTTGTTCAAAATGATGTCCCTAACAACCTTCTTTCGGCTTGTACACCCCTTTCTGTTAGACCCTATATTTATTTACACAATTGTCGTGATATGTTGTGTGTAATGGTTTGTTGGAAGAAATCTCTTGTTATCTATTATAAGTTTTCTGTATGTCATTCTTGTCTTAGTAAAATAAAGAAATTACGAATTACAAATATGTCCTCCACATAGTTAAAGATTGTTTAGTATTGGCTAAATCTTGAAAATTGGTTCAAAAAGCATTTTCAAATAACCACTAGTTTTTACATACCTATATTCCTCGTGATTTTATTGGTAACAGATCTTGTATTTGTCATTCGCGTTTGTTGTTATCATCTGGAGTTAGACACTCACTTTCACTCATATTCTTTACTCATATCCGCAAACGAAATTGAAATAATTACAGCATTCAGATTTGGCGCGCTTTGTTTACAAATTTTCCACAACTTTTTAAATTATTTGGTCCGTGTTTCGATATCAATTCTGTAAGGTTGTTTCTCTATTGTCACCAATCGATTCGGTCGATCGGATTATCTAATCTGTGTCGAGTACGCATTTTAGTACAAACTATTTTTTTTATTGGCGGCGTTTAGAATCGATCTCTCTTTTAATTGGGTCTGTCAGCCTGAGTGGTAGTGAAACTGATTAGTGACAGCATTTTTTTTTCCTTTGTACTGGCAACAAAATTAAAAAGTTACTTTTAGTCCCTAGGGACTAAATGACCTACTTTAGTCCCTGTTTGCCGGGACTAAAGTAGATCTTTTTGAATAGATGTGATGAAAATTAAATTTTCATGAGAATTGGACCCTGGTTTCAGAGACGCTCATCATAGTTTACGAATAACTAACCGATGGTTAATTGAAAATAGCGGCACGTGATTAGCTGATAGCGACTCGAGATTGGCAGTTTGTTAATTGCTCGCTGTTAACTTTTCGTGACCTTTGCTCAGCGTCTCAGAAACCGGATGCTGGTGTTATAGCTCTGTTGATCCGAGGGGGCCTTATATAGTGGAAATAAAGCTCCCCGGATTAACGCGAAGGTCGACTTTACTGCGCTCGAGCTTTAATTTCGAAAGCACCCGTTTCAATAATCAGTCACTTAACCAAAAATCTGATCCGTTCCATTGATCAGTACGCTTGAGTCGTTAAAGAACATTTTTTTTATCAAATGAAAAAGTTAGGCTTTTGATTTGAGTAAACATCGTAAACAACGTTTTACAACCTGCCTATCCGAAACTTGGCTCTCCGTAACTGCAGAAATATGTTAGCCTCCTATCTCTCAAATTGGAGCATTGAATAACTAAGTGGGCGCAACCTGTGCCTCTGCCATCCATATAGAAAAAGGCGTCGCTATGTTATATTAACTTATAAATTTTATTTCAGTCGGCAATGGACGCGATCACAAACTACCAAACCTCACAAGCGAAGCTAGAAACACAAGTCAAAACTCTCGAACAACAGCTGTCTTTAGTCAGTCGCTACGTCTCGGCGCACAGCAGACAGGAGTTACCCCCGGACGTCAAAAGAATCGTCCAAACCCACACGAAGAAATCCTCCTTCGGGTCCAAAATATTCGCTTCGAAATTCGCGACAAACGACGAAGATGAGGACCCAAGAAAGAATTTCAAACAAGGAATGAGCACCCCGAATCTATTCTCCAAAATCACAAAAGAAGATGTCTTGAACGCGGCGAATAAAGAAAAGAAGATTTCGCCGGAGAGCGACAGAAAACACTTTATGATGAAGAAATCACTGTCCATGCAGTCTGGACTTGTGGCGCCAAATGTAAAACAGTACCCATTAAAAGTGTTAGAAGAAAAAACAGAAAGGGAAGAACAGAGATCTGTTAGCTTTAGAAACTGCAATATAATTTCAGAAAGCCTAAAAGAACTCGGCAAAAGGAATTCAACAGGATTCTTTGCAAATACACACGACTTGATACGACAAGAAAGGATGTTTGAGCAACAGTTAAAACATGACTTTGACGAGAATTTGAAGAAATTCGACGAAAAACTGACACCTCAATCTTATATGGATGACCTTAGTATATTTCAGAATAAGAAATCTCTGTCCTTGAACATCAAAGACACGAAAAAAGAATTAGACAGTGGTTTTTCGACGCCGATGACTCCAGAAGCTAAGAATGCGGATTCTGCATCGATCGTTTCGCATCCATTGAGCGATGTCGATGTTGATATAAAATTCGACGGACATTCGACCAAGCTGAAGCAAATACGGCCTATAGCCAGGAGTTGTGTGAACACTAGCTTGGATAGTGGTGCGAAGCCAGCTTAGACAATTGATTTAATCGCTGAAATGTGTAAATAGAAAAGAAATGAATTTTTCTTTTACTTTTCGGTGTGATACATACAATAAGTAAAATGCAATGTTTTATACACCTGTTTTATATATTGCAAACAATTTCACACTCACTGACAACGAACACGCTCGAATTGTATAAATTAAAATATTACCCTCCCTCTTGGACGGCTGGGTAAAATTCTTGGGAAGAAATTATGGAAAATAAATAATGGTAACAATAATGACTGTAGAATAGAGTCAAATTATACAGAATGTAAAAGAAAGGTGTAGTCGTATTTAACGAAGCGGGGTGATAAATAAAGGCGTTAATGAAGCAGATTAACCGGCACCGGCAGGACGGGCAAAGTTATCTAAGAACTAACTTTGCCCGTGCCCATCGCACCCGTGAATCTGCATAGTCTATTCAGAAAGAGGCCTAATTTTTTAAGCTCAAAATCCAAAGTTTTCCACCGATCTTTTGGCTTCCCTGTCACCAGGAGGAACTTACGCTTTTTGACAGGTTCATTGCATTGTATTATGTTGCGTAGAAGTGGCGCTTCCTGTATATGTCACTCAAGCGCCGAAAATATCGTTGGACAGTACATTGTGCAATGGAAATAATACGGTATTGGCCTCATTTTGGAAGTAGGTAGTTTTAAAATAAATGTTATTACATTTTAAGCGCACTACATTAATATTTCAATGTTGAATTTGAAAAAACCGCGCTGTATTTCTAAAGGGCTCACGATGCAATCGGTCGCTGCAAACTCAAAGGAACTAGACAAGTTCATTGAAATCCCCGACTACCGGAGTATGTCTATATTAACGGAACTATGTCCGGACCGACGATGTCTCGTTCCATGTCCGTTCCTTTACATTTGCACACGTCTATAGACAGTGAGTCAGACAGGGAGCGATTTCTCGCGTAGGTGTAATAACTCGGCATCCTGCCTGGGAGACTGGAACCCGGGAGGCAGGGCACGGTAGACAAAAACAAAAACAAAAACAAAACAAAAATTAGTTTATTTCAGTAAGTACAGCATCACAGGTCGTGGGACTCCCCTTTTAAGTTAATAAAAACCTGTGTTAGGGGAGACCGCTCATTCCACATTGGAGAATTAGGTACACTTACGTCTTTAAACCATTAGACTTATAAGTATGTGTGTACAGTCCGGGCAGGCCCAGCCAATCGGGTCCCAGACTGTACCTATAAAATAAGTAATATAACTAATTTTATTTTATTGTACGCACAGGTCCTATTACTCCGATCGGTGTAAGTTGATTGTAAGTATATTTGTTTTGTGTGGTACAATAAAGAAATTTCACAAACCAACAAATATAACTGTGTAGGTACCTATGTTGTTTACAAATAACTCAGATTAACAAATAACTCAGATTTACGTGAAATACTTAAATAAACTAGACATCAATTGAATTGAAAAATGGATTGCACATAACACAAGTATGTTTGCGGGATGAAACACTATGAGACAAATAAATAACGCAGGTAGGTAGGTAATTCCAAACAGCTGCTGACCGGGCGAAAGGCGGCGGCGGCGGCGGCGGGCAGTAGTACGATCATAGCCTACCTGCTTTGTGTCACACGATTTTGTGTCATAGACAGCGTAGGTAGTCTAATAGACCCATTAGACCAGAGCCAGACCCTGCGCAAATTAAGAAGCAGAAGCTGGATGGCGGAAGCATCACAGTACGTCATAAGCGGCCGCGACTCGGTGACGACCGTGACGCCGACCCATAGTAAGTTTATATACTCTTTGCCGAGCCACTGCAAGCGTTACTGCTGGAGGTACGGTTACTAAGGACGGAAATGCAGGACACGCGCGATGAAATGCGGGAGTTTAGGCGCGAAACTCAAGAATTCCGTTCCGCCCGTGGAGCCTGCGACCAGCGCATCGATGCGGTGGTGCGGCGCATCGACGGCATCGAGAAGAAGTTAGCCGAAGCCGTGGTGTTTTCTGGGACGAAGATGCTAGAGGAGGCCATCACTAACCTCCAGCTGGAGCTCAATGATAGGGACCAGGAAATGTTGGCGAACGACGTCGAGTTCACCAAAGTGGTGGAAGTAAGCGGCGAAAGCCTGGTGCATATGGTGTCGCTACTCGCGGTGAAGCTGGGAGTGAGAGTGACGCTGGAGGGCACGACGTGGTGAGCGCGGTGCGGGTGGGCGCGCCTGCCGACGCCTGCTCGGGCACAGGCACCGGCCGCTGGCGGTGCACCTGGCGCGGCGCGCGACGCGGGATGCGCTAATGCGCGCGGCGCGCGTGCGCCGTACTGCCACTACCACTACTGGCAACTTGACAGATGTTAATCTTACCGCCGCACTCAGAGAGATTTAATCAACCATTAAGTCAGTTCCAAATTTGAATTTACATACAAAATCTGAGCAAAAACCTTTACTTAGTAATTCATAATGTATATGACTCTGGGTACGGCAGAGCCTGTTAGTGAAAGGATATTGCTCATAAAAATCGATTAATCAAAAGAATCGATACACCCTTTAAACATTTGTGAATCGGGAATGATTTTACAAAATTTGCAAAGGGACATAATTATGTCCCTAAGTGCGGATAGCAGTGATGTCGATGACAACTCTTCTGTTAGTTCAACTGAATAAACAATTTCGATTCTTTTCGATTGTTTTGGTAACATCCCTAGTGTTTAAAAAGTGGATTTTATGAAGTTTTAGGTTAGCTATCAAGTTGCTTCTAAGCATGGATAGAGTATATACATACTGATATACAACATACACTTTACATATAATAAATATATACATACAATAACTTTTACGAAAGGGAGAGGTAGTGCTCTTTAATACGTCTCTTGAAAGATGAAAGGGTAGGACTGTCTAATAGTGCAAGGAAGTTCGTTCCAAAGCCGGACCGCCCGCAACCTGAAAGAGTGCTCGTGCATGACTGTTGGAACACGCAGTAGCTAATACGTCACTTACGCAGTAGCTAATACGTCACTTGCGCAGTAGCTAATACGTCACTTACGCAGTAGCTTATACGTCACTTACGCAGTAGCTAATACGTCACTTACGCAGTAGCTAATACGTCACTTACGCAGTAGCTAATACGTCACTTACGCAGTAGCTAATACGTCACTTACGCAGTAGCTAATACGTCACTTACGCAGTAGCTAATACGTCACTTGCGCAGTAGCTAATACGTCACTTACGCAGTAGCTTATACGTCACTTACGCAGTAGCTAATACGTCACTTACGCAGTAGCTTATACGTCACTTACGCAGTAGCTAATACGTCACTTACGCAGTAGCTAATACGTCACTTACGCAGTAGCTAATACGTCACTTACGCAGTAGCTAATACGTCACTTGCGCAGTAGCTAATACGTCACTTACACAGTAGCTAATACGTCACTTGCGCAGTAGCTAATACGTCACTTACGCAGTAGCTTATACGTCACTTGCGCAGTAGCTTATACGTCACTTGCGCAGTAGCTAATACGTCACTTACGCAGTAGCTTATACGTCACTTACGCAGTAGCTAATACGTCACTTACACAGTAGCTAATACGTCACTTACGCAGTAGCTAATACGTCACTTACGCAGTAGCTAATACGTCACTTACGTTGCCACCATTTAATTTTCCTGAATTCTTGCTAAGTGTAAAGGTATGCGTACACGGACAACTAAAAATGCGCAATTCAGCAACTGGCGCTATTTCTAGCCATATGTAGCAATTATAAGCAAAAACGCGGAAACAATAGCAGTAGTTTGACGACCTCTGTGGCGCAGCGGTTGCGCATCTGCCTACCATGCGAGAGGTCCCGGGTTCGAATCCCGGCTGGGGACAAAAAAACCCCAGGTCTTGGATGTTTACATGTTTGTGGCTGTTTCTGGTTCCCACGACACAGGGTGTCCTAGTGTGGGGCCAGAAGCAATGTATGTGCCTGTAAAAAAAAAATGGTTGCCGGGCAATCATTGCCCGAAAAATTGCCTTTGTACGCGTACCTAACTCATAATTTATAATAATTACAAAATTAATAATTTATTACATAATTTATTTCGCCTTAAAATTTATTCTCGCATTACACAATAATTTAAATAGACAAATGGTAAAATGTACACTTTGTACTTTGTAAAATGTACACTTTGTACTTTGAGTGTGATAATTATAAATTTTATTGTGTTAAATAAATAAATGTTAACTTCGTTTAATTTCGTTCGCAACTTTTATTTCACATGATTCACTTTCATTTCATTGTAAATTGCTGATTCTCAAATAACGATTATCTTTCCGAGCTCTGATTACCTGAGGAATTTGACACGTAGGTACATGAAATGTGAGAAAAAGTTATTTGAATGTTTATCTGGGATTGAAAAATCGCTTCCTAATTTAATACGTTCTAGAGGCCTCCTAATATTTTGACTCACATTTAACCTCTTAACTCGTAGGCAGGTCCCAAAGAGAGTTAGTCTATGTTTACTCATACTAACACATATATATTATTAGGGCTTTATACTCAAACAGGTATAGAAGCATGAACCACTACGTTACAGCTATCGTGGTGGACGGTACATGCTTCGACATATGAACTTTCAAACCGCCACTGCGGCTAAAATGTTTGTGACATATCGTACACTCATACGGCTTCTCCTTCGTATGTGTCTTGCCATGCCGCGCCAAGTCACTTGTACTCGTAAATCTTTTTTGACACACCGTACACTCGTAGGGCTTCTCCCCAGTATGTGTCCTCATGTGCAGTTTTAATCCATTGCTGTTGGTACATCCTTTGTCACAGATTGTGCACTGGTAAGGTCTCTCACCCGTATGAATTCTCATATGCTTTTTCCAATCGCCGCTGCTTGTGAAACCTTTCTGACACACCGAACACTGATATGGCTTTTCCTTCGTGTGAGTTCTCCAGTGCCTCGTCAAATCACAAGTGCTCGAAAATCCTCTCTTACATATTGAGCACAGAAACGGCTTCTCGCCAGTATGAGTCCTCATATGATCTTTCAAATGCGTTTTCCGCGTCAGTTTTTTCTTACACACCTTACACTCATAAATTCTTGTTTCATCATATTGGTTTTTCTCTCTTGTGTGTGTGGTCATGTGCCTTTTCAAACCATCAGTGCGGTTGAAACCTTTATGACATATCTCACACTGGAACGGTCTGTTAGAGTCGTGAAGATGTGAGTGTCTCTCTAAGGCTTGTGCAGAGATCGTCGTGTAGACACACCGGGTGCATTTGAGCAAAGTTAATGTCATTATAGTTTTTTCGTCCAGTGTTGTGATGTTATTCCGTTGAACTAATCCGGAGGTACCTTCACAATCTTCGTTGTCATAATCGGCACTATAAGGCTCCTCACGTAGCTCACATTCTAAAGCATCAGCTGTGGACAATCATACACTCATATTAATTTATTGAAATAAAAAGTATTTATGGTGCCTAGCAACAAAAATTGCTAAGCGACCGTTTCTCCTTTGAGAAATTCACTTAGTAGTTTTTTATTAAGTATCGTGTTGTCACGTTCTTTTTTGTGACATCTACAGGAAAAGAACGTCACCTAAGTATTTAGTTCGTGAAATTCTCAATTCAGAAATCGGCTGGACCCGTCCAGGTACGAAATCCTATATTTCTCATGGAACCGCATCTACAGTCTTCCAACGAAGTTTTTGCGCGTGAGTGACGTTTAGTGTCTAACCACACTATGCCGAAGTTACGCGACCGAAGTTCGGCATGATTACGCCTGCAATGCTATTTGAATTACTGACGACACAATGCCGAAATTACGTTGCGTTATAGCGTACAGCGTAAATTCGGTCGGGCGTAAGTTCAGCGGCAACTGAGTAATGATTGTTATGCCTTTATATATTTATATATTTCACAATTCACAATTCTATATTGCACACAATAATTTAGACAGTAACATTAAAAGAAAACACATGTACAAAGGAGCTTATCTCTAAAAAGAGATCTCTTCCAGCAAACCAGGCGTGAAAGGAAAAGTTAGGTAATGAAAGGGTAGGCAGTGCACAAGTTTAAATAAAATATAAATACTTATGCTTCCTATGTTTTGCAATTTATGCGTATTCATCATATAAGCTAAATGACTAGGATTTACAAAATTTTGGCCAAAAGATTTATGCCAAATAATATTATGACATTTAAAATTATGCAATACGACCCCAAAATATTTTGACTAGTAGTCTAATACTGTATTGAATCATCTTCACCTGGATCCAGAGCATCATGGTCCGAGACATCCTCTTCCTTGATCTGCACCAACGGTTCCATCATCTGCCCACAATCATCATCATCATTATTCATGTCATCAGCAGCACCGGCATTAAACTCATCAACACGGTAACCACCATTATCGGCTGCAGTGTAATCCTCTTGATGATATATATTATTTTCTGCAGCACGAAAATCCTCATGACGAAACTCATCAGTATTAGCAGCAGCAGTAGCAAAATGCTCATGACGATAGCTATTGTTATCAGCAGCAGCGTCCTCATTATGATTATCATTAGTTTTATCATTCATCACATACTGGGGCCAGATGTCCACAGAGTCACCAAAGCTGGCTCGGAGACGACTCGGCTGAGTCACATTACCAATAAGGTCGTTGTCAATCTTCTGAAAAACCAAAGAGATGCACATGAAAAGATCGCTCCCATTGCAGGAGATGCATGGAAGTGGACGAGACCGTGGAGCACATATTGCTTGCGTGCCCAAACACCACAGAAACCAGGATGGCAATTCTGGGACAACCACAGTTGACCTCAGACATGGAACGTCCAGGCCTCGTATTTTAGCTGGTGCATGGTGGGGAGTAACGGACCCCCGGAGCCGATCTACGTGAGTAACGTAGACCCTCGTCTCCGGCCATCTGCGCCCGGAGTGGAATCGAAGAGAGCCTCACTCGGAACTCTGTCTTGCCTTAATCAGCCGGCCAAACAGGAATTGTTAGAGGTACACCAACTTATCTGGTGTGCACTTGAAGGGTGGATGTGAAACGTAAGACAGGCGCGAGTTGGCACACGTGATATTTTTCATCATTATTGAGACTTGATTAAGGAATGCTTTATTTTACAATGGGGTGTGTCCGGAGTTTTGCACTTTTGTATGCAACTACTAATAATATATCATCCCTTAGGCAGGTGTCCGTAGTTCAGAAATAACCTGGACTTACTATTCCATTCGGATTATTCGGGATATAGAGCTGCGCTCCCGAACAAAGATAATTATAAGATTTAGCTATGTTGTTTAGTTTATTAGATAAAGATAATTATTATGTGTAGCTCAGAAGGCTGCCCAATTCAAGTGGGACTGCTGCCGAATCACTGGGCTGAGAGAACCACTGACAGGCTCCTAGAAAATGCGAAGCGAAAGCGTGACTTACCCAGGAAGAGAAGAAGTGTGAGTTGGATCTATGGCATAAGGAGGGAGACAGCTTAAGATCGGATAGAGTGGAAAAGGGGGAGAGAGGCTTTTGCCCAGCAGTGGGACATGGTAGGTAAGTTCGTAATAATAAAAATAATACCGCAATGGTAAGTGCAATCCGTCAAAACCCAATAATTATATCATCTTTCTTCAGGCATCATCCTTTACACTTTACACACTAGTCTCAAGACACTCAACATACCCAGACCCACAACATACTTCTTCAAAAAGCTACAATATTAAATACTTGAAGAATCGTAAGAAAATTCGTGGGATAGACCTGGAACTTAAAGGATGATGGGCATAATGGGCCCAAGTCCAATAAAGATGGCTTGTTTATTAAATTAAAGGTCTACAGGTACATACGTTCATTATCAGGCAGGCGCATGCCAGAATTCGCTGTGTGGCTGGAGATATTCGATTTAGAAAAAGTTGAGGGTGGGAGCGGGAACCCTATGATGCTTACTAGTAAACCCGTTGAACTAGGGCTCATTAGGTTCGTTTTGACAAGCCCTTTGGGAATATGGTACCACCGAGCTGATCTGATGATGGAGTGCGAAGATCGAAGGTAGGAGCTGGAACCCTTTGTCCTCTAACCACATACCGGTATTTTTTACACTTGGAGGCTCTTTTACGCGTGCAGACCATACCCACTTTAAATATGCAGCTGCTGATTGGATTGGATATAGGAAACATCTGAATGATCACACATTTCTGTCAAGTAAAACTTTCGAGTCCATCGACGAAGTCAACGGTGCCGTTAAAACCCTTTCCGAGTTACTTATAACAGCTAGAGATAAATATGTACCTAAATCATCAACGGTCAAAAAACCCAAGCCCCTCCCGCGTTTTATACGGCAATTAATTAAAAAGCGAAATATCCTACGCTCCGAGGAACAACGAGAAGTAGACATTTCAGCCCGAAAAGTCATGAAGCGTAACATTAACAGCCTGCATGAGCGAATTAAACTGGCAATCAAGAAATACCTTGATGACGATTGGGCCAAAAAACTGTCCAGTGTCGACAATCCTAGTACAGACCTTTGGAGAGTTGTGAAATCTTTAAGCCATAAACCTGTGTCCATACCACCCTTAACCAAACAAGATGGCTCACTAACTAAAAGTCCACAGGAACAGTGCAATGTACTCGCGGAAACATTTAACAAAAATATGTCACTAACTCTTGATTGGCCCACAAGTGTTCCTATAGCTAACGGTGTCTCTAGTTCCCTCGACACACTTGAAAAACACCAGATAGACTCTCTTGAAAATCCTACTCGTCCTAAAGAAGTGTGGAAATATTTGCGCTTACTAAAGTGTCGCAAATCACCTGGGGTCGACAGTATTCATAACATTATGCTAAAAAACATACCACAGAAAATCGTAGTGTTAATTACCAAGATTTTTAATGGATGCCTAAAGTTGGGATATTTTCCCGAGTCATGGAAGATTGCTAAGGTGATAGCTCTAAAAAAACCAGGTAAAGACGACACTATCCCGTCTAACTATCGCCCAATTAGTCTTCTTCCGACTTTGGGAAAATTGCTCGAGCGCGTTGTAAGGGACCGACTAAACAAAGACATTGACCACAAAATTATTAACGAACAATTCGGATTTCGCAGAAGTCATTCCACCATCCAACAACTGGCAAGAGTTAGCGAGCACATATCCCATAACCTCAATGGCAACTTTTCCACTGGAATGTTCCTCTTGGATATTGAAAAGGCTTTTGACACGGTTTGGCACGAAGGTCTCTTGCACAAACTGCAAACAATCGGTGTCAGCCTCGATCTCGTAAAAATGGTACAATCTTATCTACTAAGTCGTCAATTTAGGGTGCATATTTTAGATAACACGTCTGGACCATATCCCGTTCCTGCTGGAGTCCCACAGGGATCAATACTGGGTCCTAAATTATTCTTAATATATATAAATGATATCCCCAAACAGACTAGAACACATATTGCCTGCTTCGCAGATGATACCGCCTCGTATACTACATCTAACGATGTAGACCTTATCATAGACCGTTTGCAACTTTCCATTAAATTACTCTTGGAATATTTCCGCAATTGGAAGTTAAAACTTAACGCGTCAAAAACAGAGGCCATATTATTCACACGACAACGCAATCTACCAAGACGCCAACTTAAAATAGATGGTCACAGCATACCCTGGCAATCCTCGGTCAAATACCTAGGAATCTATTTAGACAGTAAAATGAACTGGACCCAAAATACTAAAAACCT
The DNA here is from genome assembly GCA_963457715.1 of Argyresthia albistria. Taxonomy (NCBI): domain Eukaryota; kingdom Metazoa; phylum Arthropoda; class Insecta; order Lepidoptera; family Argyresthiidae; genus Argyresthia; species Argyresthia albistria. The sequence continues at coordinate 6,635,072 of OY735281.1, forward strand.
ACATCTCAAAGGCACCAAAGCATTAAATGCTCTAAGTCCTGTTTTAAATAGAAAAAGTAACTTAAGCCCCTCGACTAAGCTTCGCATATACTGCACATTGGTTAGACCTTGCATCACTTACGGCGCTCCAGTGTGGAGCTGTACTCGATCGTCTAACCATGCTAAACTCCAAACAATCCAGAATAAAGCCTTAAAAAAAGCGTATAATACACCTTTCTATACAAACTTAAAATCATTGCATTCACGCATTAATCTTCCTAATCTTAAACAATTTATAATAAAGCAAACCAAACGTTTTTATCTTAATAAAAACCCCGGTCACTCAAATGTATTGATATCTGGCATAGGTCGTTCACGCTTGGGAGACTTAAAATACCTCGATAAGTACAGGCGGTATCGCTTGCCCCATCACTACGTGTTACAGTGAGCGCTGGTTGAACTGGTTCTCGACTCGACGACGATGCCTTGTTGTTACCTGGCTAGCCGCATCGCTGGCCGGCCGGTGTGGGCGCCTAGCGGTGCGACTAACCTAACAATATGTGAACTACCCGACATGTTATGTACCTTGGCTGTATAGTGTGTCGCGGGATTACTGTTTTTATAAATGCGTTGCCTTCAAGCATGCATATCAAAGACGTTATGGTGTGTTTGTTTTCACAATGTAGTAATTAGGTTATTTAGTTTTATACACATAGTTTATAAGCTTCAAAAAGGTTTCAAACCTGGTAAGTATGTACTTTATATGTATAGACACATTGTTATATGCATATCCCTGACTGTGTTTGGGCTATATGCAATATGTATTTTTATATTAATAAAGACTTTTAAAAATCAATCAATCACCGAGTTTTGGCTCATCAGACTCGTAGTTACAAGACCTTTGAGAATATGGTACGATCGAGCTGATCTGATGGAGTGTGAAAACCAGCCATTTTAATTGGAGGTGGGTCCCACACTTTATACATTTTATGTAATGTAGTCGTCAAGGTCTAAATGGCCTTAAGTCAACTCTAACGACATCCATAGGCAGAAATGGGTTGGTCCTAAACGTCGGTCCCACCCTCGAGATTCGCACTTCGTTAATAAAGCTACTACTATTATATTCTAAACTAAAGCTATTTCGTTCCTGTGCACCTACCTAGCTGGAATGTTTCTTGATGCACTTTTGGTGACAGAATTCGAGGACAGACCCAACGGGTGCTCCACATCGCATATTGAATTAAAATTTCAAACTCACAGCAAACCAAAAAGAGTTGCGAGAGATAGGAGACAATAGAAACGTATAAGCGCAGAACAACTAATAGTACTACGTACATAAGGTTCACTTCCGAACAAAAGTCAGGTTTAGTTACAAAAAAATGCCTACTGAAAGACCTTTATTTGCTCGCATGCGAAATTGAAACTTATCGTATGATACGAGCGTTCATATTCCATTAGACACGCTGACACGATGCCGATCACATGACAGCAACGCAGGGTTGCGACTCGCACTCGGTTGTTTACGGTATATTTGTCTTCACGCGGCTAGCGCGCGCACTGAGGGCCGAGCGGCGACCTTCTGACAAATTCCCCGCGGCGGCGGCGGCGAGGCACACCGGCCGTACCTATTCAGCGGAGTGACACCCCCCTGACCTTAGGCCTTTACCAACATGCATGCTTGACTCCAAAAATGTACAACAAGCACCAAAAAAAAATTGTTCGTTCTAAAAAATAAGTTGCCAAGTGCGAGTTGGAGTCGCATTGAGAGGGTTTCGTACAGCAATAAAATAGGACTAATACCAACAAAATATCCTAAAAGTACCCTAAAATTCAGTTTTTCACACAAACTTTGCACGCCAGATTTAGGGGGTTAAAGTTGTAAATTTTGGAGTTTTTATGGGATATGGGTGCAAACATGTGCTTGCATACCAAATTTCAGGTTTTTAGGACTTTGGGAAGTACCCTAGAGGTTTGATGACATGCGAATCGGTCATATTATTGAGCACAACTTTTTCAAAATAAGCCTTTAAAATATTATAAAAATACATTTAAGATCCTCGCACCATGCGCTTTTATTTGCTATGTCACACGGCATATTTAGTTTTTTTTTTATATTTTCTCATTTGGCCCCTCAAAAGTGGCGCCCATATTCCATATATAAATATTTACATTGCACATCTGTCTTTGGGTCACAGATTCATAATTCATAATTTATTTAATGCACACAGACATTTAAAAAAACAGTAATACTAAAAATAGTATACAAAGGCGAGCGAGCTCACAGATATTGATATGTGTACCAATTTTCAACTTCATCGGTCCAATATGTTCTGAGTAAATTGCCTGTGACGGACGGACGGACGGACAGACGCACCAGTGATCCTATAAGGGTTTCTTCTTCTGAGATACGAAACCCTAATAATAAAACAAATGCAATGCATCCCTCAACTTCCGAACGGGCGGTTGTATACAAAAATATTGATATTATAATTGACGTTGACTAAGCAATCTGTATGACTTTATGGTCAATTAAAAAAAAATACTTTGACTATGACTTTGCAAAAAATATAGATTCATTCAGCCTTGGTTTCGATACCAGTCCCTACAAATTACTTATCGCATATAAAATCGTCACCAGATCATGGTGGTAGATCGTTGGGAGATCTGTTGAGGATGCGCAGGTCATCGGCATATTGGAAGAGCTTCAGTCCACGTACCTATGCAGTCTCGTTGTATAATTCAAAGCCCTTCTCCGAATGACCTTATCTTTTTTTGCAATCGAATCCATGCTTCGGGTTAGTCCGTAGAACCCCAAAAACATGTCCTATAAACCCCAAAACCTGTTTTTAGTTATAATTATTTAACGGTAATGCAACTCGCACTTGGCCATAGAGGATTGTAAAAAGTACAGTCATCAACAGTAGTACAGTAACTTGTATAATTTATTTTCTAGTATAATTTGTTACCTTATTTCGGAAATTGTTAAATCAGATTCAGGTTGAGAAAAGTAAACATACCACCAAAACGTTTTCATTTAAATAAAAAAAATGTAGCCAAGAAGAGGGAAATAAAAAGTTATCAGATCTCAAGTAGAGCCAAGCTTCTAACTCTACACGCCCTAACTGTACAGCCCTAACTTCACAAACTCTAACACCTAACTCAAAATATGTGGCTTGGCCGTTTCACTACCGTCACATGAGCTTAAATTGGAAAATGCAAGCATCGGTTTTGCGGTTGTTTGTGTGCTAATCCTAGCCTACATACCAAATTTCAGCCTTCTAGGACTTCAGGAAGTGCCCTAAAAGTTTTGTTGATCAACAGTGAGTGAGTAAGTCAGTGATGAAATCGGGGTTTTTAGATAGCAATAAAATCTAAAGTATAAGAGCTATGCACCTGAAACTTTTTGGGTTTAATGTGTCTACTATTGACATCATATCCCAAGAATTTCGTCGATCTGGTGTAATCCAAACCCAAGTTCTGAGAGTTCAAAATAACGACGAAGCGTTACGAGAAAAGGCGGGTAGTGACCCAGTGCTTCGCGCTCTTCTTGGCGATATCGTTGACAGTTATAGGATGTACGTATTTTCTGTCAGTGGCAAATTTGCAAACCATTACTAAATAAGCTTCTAAACTGTCAGTGGCGCCACGTCTAAATTAAAATCGTGGTCAGTCATGCTGCAGTTCATTTCATTCGTTCAAATAGTGGATTTCTAGTTTGTGTAATGATTTAGTATATTCATAGTACGGAAACGTATCGTTTCAATGCAAGGAAAAACGTTTTAAAAATAGCTTTAATTTTAAGCAAAAACACTGTACAAACTGACAGTTTACTAAGATAAACTTTTAGGGGGGTTTCGTGAAACTCAGCGTAAGTCCACAAAATTGTGGCTAGGTGGGTAGCAAATGTAGCTAGGTGGGTAGCAAATGTAGCTAGGTGGGTAGCAAATGACCTCTTCTTGCTGCTGATTTCGTTTGGAAATTCATCTACCGAACACCCTGTATGTTTTTTTTTGCTGGCAATATTATAATTTCATAATTCATAAGTTATTCAGGTAAAAAGTTAGGCACATTTGGTTTTGTGGGATGTATGTGTAGCCTATAAGATTTTAATGTAATAAACATCTATTCTATTCTTCATAGTTGTTGGACCCCAGTCTCTGAAACTAGGTTTATCAGCTGTGTTTCAGGAGGTGGGGCTCTTCCATTAGTTGGTTTACTGTACTTCTGTGGAAATATGTCATCGGCCTTATTAACTGTATTTTGTTCTCTGTAATAATTTATGTGTATTGTGCTGTTGAAGTCCCAAATAAAGAAAATAAAATAAATAAATAGTGAAAGTTGCTCAGAATTATCTCCCTAACAACCCCCTAAAATATGACTACACCCTTCGATTACATCCTGTATAGTAAAAACATATAGATAGATAGATAATCACAAAAAACAAACAAACTGTAAAACATTTTACAAACAGACACATACATTGCTTCTGGCCCCACACTAGGGTAGGTACTTTGGGTTGTGGGAACCAGAAACAGGGACATCACAAACATGTAAACACAAGATTATTATTTTTTATTTCTTCCTTCCCAGCCGGGATTCAAAACTGGGACCTCTTGCTTGTGAGACACAGCCTCGACCACAACACTACAGAGGTTGTTGAATGGGTGTGACAGGCTAGGGAAGGTGCCCATACTATGTGACACATTTTTTTTATATTTTTGCCGTTTTGCCCCCCACCATGACCACTGTATTATGAGTTTATGAGACAAGCAAGACTGGTATTTTGTACTAGCAAGGTTTTTGAATCATATCGTGTAAATTAAACTCTCACCTCTACGTCACAGGTCTGCATCATGGAGTGCAGTGTGTCATGAGATTCCTTCACTCGCTCTCTGAAGTTGGTTGCACGGCGAAGAACTGAGACACATTCCCAACAGAGACGCGGAGAGATTCCACATTGGTACTGTAAGAAAAAAAATCTAATCATAGTCAAATCTACTACTAAACGAGATGAACTGAACCACAGAAGTCAACTAATTATACTGTGTAGCAATAACAGCCAGTACCTAAAGTCTTCATAAAATATAATTAAAACTAAAAGTAAACTTTAGAAAAAACCGACTTCCACAAACCCTATCTGATTAGATTGAGTCCATCCGTCTAGGCGCTGACAGAGGGGCATTGGGCAGCGACGAGACGTGAACTCAAAGCGGGAAACGATGGTTGACTGATCTACCAATAGTGTGGCTAGGCGCGCTCGATGCAATGTTCCTTCCGCACGCCGCGTCCCACACCCCATACCGCGGTGCCCAGTATCGGTTTCTGCGCATGCAAAATCATTTGTTCAAGTTGTTTGGCGTCTATTATACCCTTTGCTTGAACGGAACAGTTGGCTTTTATTACCATTAGGGGCTAAGACTTCATGGGCGTGAACTTTCAAAATGGGCCTATTATTTTGTGAAGACTTTAGATACACTTTACTATCATTCGAAACACAGAAAAACATGAGAAACAAATACCACATAGATACGGACACCCACCCAATCCATCTTGTGCCAGTCTCCCAAATGTTGCTACCCCGGTCAGTTCTGAGAGCAGGTTAATACAGGCGGTAATGTAATTATCATAAGAAATCTGTGGCTAGAAATGTGTGTGCAGTTCAAAACTCGTGGTAGTGTACACGCTTACCTGAGTGTCAGCCAAGATGTCCTCATAGGATTTCTTCAGCGCAGCATCAGTGAGTAAATGTGTAGTGCGCGTCGCACACAGACAAGCCGAGCACAGTCCTTGTACGTTCCAGGAATGCTCAGAGTCTGTATCAACCACTTCGATTTTGATGCTAATTGCTGTTAAACGTTCTGCCATCACGGAACGAAGAATACACGCTCATGCAGGCATAGTTTTAGTTATTAATTGGAGATTTTTGTGTAGCAGGCAGCGTGGTGTAACAGAATGACTAATTAAACAAGCAAAGTAGGTGAAAATTGAGACAAATTGATCAAGAAATTCAAGAAATATGCATTTCTTGTTCTTGACTTCTTGAAAATGTGATTGACTGATGACAGCTTCCCCGTTTCGTTTCACGAAAAAAACGACGATCGATAAGTAGAAGTTTCGAGCACGAGTTTTCATCCGTTCTCGCATCTCAACCAGTGTTGGGCATTAATCAATTGAAAAGTTAATCATCGTAGTAATTGATTAAAAAATTAATTGCAATTAATTTAATTGCAATTAATTTAATTGCAATTAATTTAATTGCAATTAATCTGTTAGTTGTATATTGCAATTATAATTAATTTTTAATTGTTGTAAAACTAACAATGGGGATTTAAAAAAAAAACAACTTCAGTACCTAGTTCCAAATTCGTCACTGAGGTCACTACATGTCGTAGGCCAGACATGAATAGCCAGTCCAAATAATAACAACCGAAGAACATACGTCAAAATGGACGTCACTTACTCTGTGCCAGCCAAATGATGATTTTTAGGGTTCCGTACCCGAAGGGTGCCAAACGGGACCCTATTACTGAGACTTCGCTGTCCGTCCGTCCGTCCGTCTGTCTGTCACCAGGCTGTATCTCATGAACCGTGGTAGCTAGACAGTTGAAATTTTCACAGATGATGTATTTCTGTTGCCGCTATAACAACAAATACTAAAAATTTAATATTAAGGGAGGCTCCTACACAACAAACGTGATTTTTTTTGCTCATTTTTGCTCGATATTGATAATGGAAGCAGGTGGACGCTTAAAATGTTCACAATATATCGAGTATATTATTTACTTAAAAAATTGGTTGCCTGTAAAGTCGGTATACGGGCGAAAGTTTTACGTGACAACGACTTTGAGTGGTAAAATAATTTTAATGTGAATATTCATTCGTATAGTAGGAAGAAGGATGAAATAATAGTAACAATTTAATTCTCGCTCTGTCTCTCTCGCTCTTAGGCGTGCTAACTGTGCTCGAGTGGAAGGGACGCGTGCCTTTCACTTTTTATGTCTGTCTCTCTCGCTCTTAGGCGGGCTAACCATGCCCGAGTGGAAGGGACGCGTGCCTCTCACTCGCTCTCATTGTGAGCGCATAACGTGAGCGGAGCGTAACGCAGTTTCTTGAAGTGTCACCCGGCAAACCAATTTATAAGACGTTGTCACGTCAAAAATAAATAATTAAATTAAAATTAAATTAATATTTAGGGGGGGGCTCCCATACAACATGTTAGACAAAGTCATCCATGCGGGTGGCTCTGAGCTCTTTCATGCATCTATTGACCTCTCGTTGGAGGAAGCACATTCGCTTTCTGGTTTGATCAGTGGGGCTGTTTTTTTTTGCGGGTTTTTTTATAGATAATGGTACGGAACCCTTCGTGCGCGAGTCCGACTCGCACTTGGCCGGTTATTATTACCTAGGTATTAGGGGTTAAAATTTTATGGTCGTAAGTGTCGTAAATTGTCAAAATGGGCCTTTTGTTTTGTGAAGACTTGAAGTATCTAATCCTCAGATCTAATCTAAGTATGTGACTACACAGTTTAGTTACTGTTGAAACTGATGTATTCTGTGAACCGCTTTACGATTTTTATACAAAAATTGTAAAATAAAATATTATGGGCGGGCTCCCCGTACATGCGATGGAACTAAGCAAAAAATAGTAGATTGTACAACAAGGGCATAAAACGCACCATTTTACCAGAGACGTAATATCCACCCGAGCCGCAGGCGAGGGCGGATAGTCATGTCGAGGGTAAAATGGGTTTTATGTAGGTACGAGTTATACACTCTGCTTTTCACTTCGATTGTGAGGAAATTAAACAGCAAAAAAAGTAAATATTATGAAATAATTGCAAATTGAAATTATCGAGAAAAAATAAGGACTTCCCGCCATTAAACTTTTTTTTTTGGACGTGCCTCCGCAGCCGGCTCTGGCCGCCGGCAGTGGCACTTAGCATAGGTGTAGTCTGAGATTTAGACGAAGATTTTACTTTATGCTCTAGGACATAAAATTTGATTTTATGCTGGCTATACCCGACATAAAGACGAACTTTACGAGCATGAGAAGTGAATAATATTTATTAATTAATGTGTGGGAAGTATATGTAGATAGATCGGGTTTCCTAGGTTATTTTTCCTCAAAGTCAATCAATCGTTAAAGAGACAGACCATTTCAAAGTTGAAAAAATTATGTGTGTGTCCCCCTACCTTTTTAAGTAAGAGAGTGAACAAACTTTCAATAAAAATTGGTTTGAACATAATTGAAACATTAAGTAAACTTTAGAAAAAACCGACTTCCACAAACCCTATTTGATTAGATTGAGTTTAATACAAACTGTTACCCCTTGTCCCCCCCCCCCTTGGGGACTTAATTTTGTCAAATCCCATCTCAGTGCTACCGCACGCTACTAAGGAACCCCTGTACAAAGGTTCATGGCTCTAGGTCCACCGGTTTAGGCTATGCGTTGCCTGCCCGTCAGCCACGCATTGTATTTGTACCTAGTATTGAGCAGTTCTGGTGGCCATATGTGGTCTTCATCAGCAGTTCCGCATCACAATATTATGCTTACCATGTGCATTTGCACGAGTTATTATGAAAAACACAAAAATCACTATAGGTCTGCCTATAATATTTGAAGAGTTCCCTCGATTCCTCCAGGATCCCATCATCAGATCCTGACCTGGTGTCAATGGGACCAATGGGAAGGTAAACCCTTTCAAACGAAAAATAATTTTCCAAATCGGTCCATCCGTCTAGGCGCTATCGGGGCACATACATAAAAAAAAACATCCTGACGAATTGTAAACCTCCTCCTTTGGGAAGTCGGTTAAAAATATAATAAGCAGTTAACAATAAGCAGAACATGATAAAAAGTTTCCTTTCGAAAGTTCGGTTTCGGTTTCGGTTTCAGTTTCGGCAGAAGATCCAGTTTCGGTCGGACATTATAGCCCTAACAGTCGATCGGATTTGGTCCGGTCCATCCATACCTACCGCGACCTTCGTGAGCTCCAGCTCCAGACCATTTATTCGATCGTGTGGAGAGCGGTCCGCTGCACATTAAAGTGACGTAGGAGCGCCGTGCTGACCGAGCGACGTAAAGACAATAATTCATTATTATCCGGTCAGTCCGCTTGTTTGCACACCAAACATGGTACGGTCCGGACCAAGTCCGGTCGTCTCTTAAAACTATCAGATTTTTTTTATATATAATAATGAAAAATTAAATGAAATAATAACTTAACATTGAAGGATTTTATTTGTAAGTTGAATAAATAAACCTAAAAAGGTTAAAAAAATAACAATATTTCATATAGAAGTGTTAGATAGACAGTACAATGCAATAACTGCGTCTCCATCACATAAAGCTATCTTAACTATAAACTGTGATGACATCTGTGGTGTTGTGGTTGAGGCTGTGATTCTCAGGTACCGGGTTCGAATCGCGACTGGGAGAAAGAAATAAAACTCAAGGTCTGTAATGTTTTAAATACGATTCCGTCATCGCTGTTTCAGGTTTCGTAGTGTAGGTCCATAAGCAATGTAGTCTTCACAAAATAAAAGGCCCGTTTGACGGTTCACGCCCATGAAGATTTAACCCCTAACGCGTAGGTAATAGAAGCGGTTATTAGGTGCAACTTGTACGCTTTGCTTGTTCGCAATAGTTGGTTTTTTGGGTTCCGTACCCGAAGGGTGCCAAACGGGACCCTATTACTGAGACTTCGCTGTCTGTCCGTCTGTCTGTCACCAGGCTGCATCCCATAAACCGTGGTAGCTAGACAGTTGAAATTTTCAAAGATGATGTATTTCTGTTGCCGGTATAACAACAAATACTAAATTACCGGCCAAGTGCGAGTCAGACTCGCGCACGAAGGGTTCCGTACCAAATAGTACCAATATCTATAAAAAAACCGCAAAAAAAACAATATTTTGTATGGGAGCCCCCCCTATATATTAATTTAATTTTAATTTAATTATTTATTTTTTATGTAAATAACATACTCAATATATTGTGAACATTAAGCGTCTACCTGCTACCATTATCAATATCGAGCAAAAATGAGCAAAAAAATCACGTTTGTTGTATGGGAGCCCCCCTTAATATTAAATTTCTTTTGATTTTTAGTATTTGCTGTTATAGCGGCAACAGAAATACATCATCTGTGAAAATTTTAACTGTCTAGCTACCACGGTTCATGAGATACAGCCTGGTTACAGACAGACAGACGGACGGACGGACGGACAGCGAAGTCTCAGGAATAGGATTCCGTTTGGCACCCTTCGGGTACGGAACCTTAAAAACAAAAGAAATTTAATATTAAGGGGGGCTCCCATAGAAAAAACGTGTTTTTTTTTTTTGCTCATTTTTGCTCGATATTGATAATGGTAGCAGGTAGACGCTTCAAATGTTCACAATATATTGAGTTGATTATTTACTTAAAAAATAAGTTATTAAATTTCAATTAAATTAATATTTAGGGGGGGCTCCCATACATGTTTTTTTTTGCGGGTTTTTTTATAGATAATGGTACGGAACCCTTCGTGCGCGAGTCCGACTTGCACTTGGCCAGTTATTATTACCTACGTATTAGGGGTTAAAACTTTATGGGCGTGAACTGTCAAAATGGGCCTTTTGTTTTGTGAAGACTTGAAGTATCTAATCTAAGTATGGGTCTGTTTATATAAGTAATCTACCTCAATCTAAGTAGGTACCTACTTGTAGTATACTGTATTGTACGTGAACTTTGTATATTATCTGCAACTGGCAATGAAGAGAATACAAAGACATCTAAATAAGCATACAAACTTCAGTCATCTTTCAGTCATCCTTCAGCATTCGATCAAATCAATCATACAAATACTATACATACGTCACAGCATGCTGAAGAGCGCAGCAAGGCGAGAGAGGTGCAGAGGGCCGCGGAGCGAGAGGGCTCAGCGACAACTTCACACACATCACTGCGAAATACCGACCAAGCAGGGTCGATCCATACATTTAGTCGTTATATTTTGTTAAATTAAGCAAAAATCATTGAAGAAAGTCAATATAAGTGCATGTCAACTCAAGCAGCTTCGAGTCTTCATTTCCATCCATTCAATCACCCATACAAAAGGATAGAAGCTCGTCATTCATACATCTCGTACTTACACGTCGGCAGTCAACACAGCATTCATCCAAAAGGCAACTAAAACCAAAAATAATCATGGTCCTTCGAGCCGGATAAGCAAGTTTACCAGCAGCCCGGAATACATCCACCATCGAGAAGTATCTACAAAGAAACGCATAGTGCAAGTGCATACCTAACTGCAATCCATCAGACATGTGCTAAGTGCAAGGATCAGCCTTCGGTGATGTTCAACGAATAAGGATAAAGCGAGCGAGTTTGTGAGTCCATTCCAATTTGAATTTCTTATTAAAATAATATCCAAATCAATAATTTCTTCGAAATACCATAGGTTAAAACAGTGACCTACTTATTTCGCCGTGCGGCACGGCCATATTGCATTTCATTTCCTATTATTCTTTCGTATCAGTAAAGTCAAATAACTCATCAAATTCCATACTTTAGATCATCAAACATTAAATTCAGTAATCAAAGCGTAAAGTTAGCCATCATAGTCAGATATTTCACATAATTACCGGGTGAATTAGGTAATAGGTACGCATACCAGCGCGAGTAGCGAATTATTTTTCTTTGTGCAGGTTGGTCAGGAATGTGGTAAACAACTTGTTTGCGTCGTATAGCGGATAGTTAGATTTATAATTTCAATATCACCTATTCATTGCTAATTAGGATTTGATTGTTTTACTAGATAAAACAGCCAACCTATAAATACAATTTATCAACTAAATAATTTATCGGTGCAGGTCAGCTGTAGTAAGTTTTGCTTATCACAAACCTAACTTGTATTGTTTGTATCGATAGCACTCCCGATCTCATAGTCTTTCAACATGGCAGAATTAAAAGAATTAATTCGTAAACGAGGTTCAGTTAAGGGTCGCTTAACGACCTTTGCAAATTATATACACAGTATACATTCAGCTTTAACTCCAATTCAAGTCGCAGAGTTGCGTTTACGTTTATCAAAATGTGAAGAAATTCACTCTCAATTTAACGAATGTCAGACCGCAATAGAATGTACAGTCGAAGAAAAAGATCTTTCGACATACACTGCTGAACGACAAGACTTTGAGAATCAGTACTTCTCGGTCGTGTCTAAAGCGCAGATGATTGTTGAAAGTACACAAGAAAGTAATGATGACGATGACTCATCTGTTCACTCATGCATTTCAGGAAAGGCAAAGTCTCCGGCGAAGGGGAAGTTGACCGGGACGACTCGTGGAATAAAACTGCCCACTATACAAATCCCTAAGTTTGGCGGTCGGTACGAGGACTGGCTTGAGTTCCGTGACACCTTCACGTCATTAATTCATGAAAATTATGGTATCACCGAGATTCAGAAGTTTCATTATTTGAGGGCTGCCCTGGAGGGGGAAGCGGTACAGGTAATCCGATCGTTGGAGTTCTCATCTAGAAATTACACCATAGCCTGGGATTTATTGTGTGAACGATATAACAATTCTAGATTATTAATTCAGAACCACATTCAATCGTTGTTTTCTTTAGAACAACTTAAACGAGAGTCCGCCCAATCTATACGCAAAGTAATAGAAACATTTTCGAAAAATCTGAGAGCTTTAGATACTCTTGGGGAACCTACTAAATCGTGGGACACCCTTATTATATATATTATGAGTTCAAAACTGGATGCTAGGACTTTGAGAGAGTGGGAGGAGCATAAAAGTAGGATAACAGATATTACGCTCGCTGAATTCACGTTGTTTCTAAAAAATAGGGCTGATCTACTAGAAACACTAAACATGAGTAACAAAGTAGACAAACCAAGGCAATACACTGAACATGTAAGGGGACTAGCTACCGTTGCAGATTCATACGCACTGTACACACAAAGCTGCCCTATATGTCAAGGTAATAGTCATCGTATATTTGGTTGTGAGATTTTCAGAGGTCAATCTGCAAGTGAGAGAGCAGAGTCTGTTCGGAGGCTGCGGTTATGCAACAACTGTCTCCGGCCAGGTCATCAGGCTCGCGTTTGTAGGTTAGGGCCGTGTATGAAGTGCAATGAAAAACATAATTCTTTGTTGTGCCGCCATAGGCAAAATACAGATGAACAAAGCAAGGAAACACCAGTCGATATCCATGCAACGTCGCTCTCAGTCCAAATGACAGAGCGAGTGTTGCTCTCGACTGCAGTGGTATACATAGCAGACAAAGATGGTCGCCGTCATGAAGCAAGGGCTGTTCTCGATTGCGGGAGCCAAGCATCGTTCATGACGGAGAGATTACATAATACATTGAAGTTAGAGTACAAGAATACACACACATCAATCACAGGTATAAACAATACAGTATCAAAGGATATAAAGCGATGCAGTGCATCGATTGAGTCACGAGTAAACCAATATAATGCGCAGGTAACATTCTTAGTGTTACCTCAAATAGCAAACTTATCAAACAACACGATGCAAATACAGAAGTTGAAATTATCCAGCGAAATACAATCCATGTTAGCAGATCCCGAGTATCATCGTCCGTCTAGTATCGATTTATTACTAGGCGCAGACATTTTTTGGGATCTATTGATTCAAGGTCAGATCCGTATCGGCGAGCACCGTCCTGTTCTGCAGCAGACACAGCTCGGATACATTGTGTCGGGACCCACCAGTGGTCTTGGTCACGAATACAATACAGGTAGAAAAAGAGACAATACAATTACATGCAATTTTATACAGAATGAAAACACAGGTAACATACACATAAATACACAAATACAAAATCAGTTAGAGAAGTTCTGGTCACTGGAAGAGATTCCATAATACATATTCAGTATATTCAGCCGAGGAAAAACAATGCGAGGACAACTTTGTACACAATTTAAAGAGACAAGAAGATGGCAGGTTTTCAGTTTCGATTCCACTGAAAAGGCCTGAAACATGTTTAGGAGATTCTTACGCAAGAGCTAGACAATATTTTTTCTCCCTCGAAAGGAGATTGCAACGATTACCAAAATTAAAGCAAATGTATACAGAATTTATCCACGAGTATAAAGATTTAGGTCACATGTCAGAAATAACAGATCAAAATGCAAATTCACACAATCAAAAGCGCAACACAAAAATTGTAGGTCCATTAACTTGTAATGAAATTGAAACAGCGTATACATGGTTATTAAAATGGTCTCAGATTCAGTCGTTTGATCAATACAACTATTTGTCAAACGGACAAAGCTTGCCAAATAAAGACGTTCTTCTGCACCTATCACCTTACATAGACGAGACAGGTCTAATCAGGGTAGGTGGGAGATTAGAAAATTCAAAGTTCGAGTACAACAAAAAGCATCCAGTTTTGATTTCATGTAAGCATCCAATTGCCAAACTAATATTCAGAGACGAACATATTCGAATGTTTCATGCTGCACCTCAACTATTACTTGCGTCAGTTAGAGAACGGTTTTGGCCGTTAGGCGGACGTAGCATGGCTCGTAATGTTGCACACGAATGTCAAAGGTGTTTCCGGATGAGGGCTCAAATTGTTAACCCTATTATGGGGCAGTTGCCTGAGCAGTGTCTCGGTCCAGGGTATCCCTTTCAGACCACCGGTGTGGACTACGCGGGTCCTCTTACCGCCGCTGACAAGAAGGGACGTGGGTGCAGGTTAATAAAGGTTTACGTCGCGGTCTTCGTCTGCTTCACTACGAAGGCAATTCATTTAGAATTGGTCACTGATTTGACCATAGAAGCATACATAGCCGCCCTACGCAGGTTCATAGGGCGCCGATCCAAGCCAGCTGTCATGTTTTCGGACAACGGCACTCAGTTTGTTGGAGCTAAGAATGAAATCAATAACTTTTTAAAACAAAACTCATCAGCGCTGTCCGAAAGCATGGCAAATGAAAGCATTGAATTTAAGTTTATCCCCGCTTACGCACCTCATTTTGGAGGACTATGGGAGGCGGGAGTAAAGTCTTTTAAATTTCATTTAAATCGAGTATTAGGAGAAGCACGCCTCACATATGAGGAATTAAACACGGTGTTAATACAAATAGAGTCAATCTTAAATTCACGTCCTTTATATCCTATTTCATCTGATCCTAACGATCTCACTCCATTAACCCCTGGTCATTTCTTGGTTGGACGACCTATATCCGCTCTGCCAAGTCCGAGGTTCGCAGACATAAATCCGAATAGGCTGCAACGTTGGGAGCGCGTAGAACAATTGCGCCAGCACTTTTGGATCCGATGGCAGAAGGAGTACGTCTCTGAACTACAACTGAAGAGAAAATGGAGATCTTCGAAAGGACTCTTAGAGAAGGGGACCTTGGTGCTGATCAAAGAGGAGTACTTACCACCGATGAAATGGTGTCTCGGCCGCATACAAGAAGTCATTCCCGGAACAGATGGAGTAGGACGAGTAGCTGATATACTTACAAACAAAGGCGTCATCAGACGCGCTTTCAACAGGATCTGTCCCCTGCCAGCAGCAGATGACCCAGTAAACAGAAATTTTGTTGAAAGCGAGACTTTCAACGCTGGGGGACATGAAGAGAATACAAAGACATCTAAATAAGCATACAAACTTCAGTCATCTTTCAGTCATCCTTCAGCATTCGATCAAATCAATCATACAAATACTATACATACGTCACAGCATGCTGAAGAGCGCAGCAAGGCGAGAGAGGTGCAGAGGGCCGCGGAGCGAGAGGGCTCAGCGACAACTTCACACACATCACTGCGAAATACCGACCAAGCAGGGTCGATCCATACATTTAGTCGTTATATTTTGTTAAATTAAGCAAAAATCATTGAAGAAAGTCAATATAAGTGCATGTCAACTCAAGCAGCTTCGAGTCTTCATTTCCATCCATTCAATCACCCATACAAAAGGATAGAAGCTCGTCATTCATACATCTCGTACTTACACGTCGGCAGTCAACACAGCATTCATCCAAAAGGCAACTAAAACCAAAAATAATCAGGCAAATAAAGACTTTTGTATTTTGTATTTGTATTTGTTTGGAAATTTTGGTTGTTTAAAACAGTTGTTTTATCTGATCCTACAACGTGAAGGTCTTCCTCGCATTTTCGAACCACACGACAAAGGTCCTGATCTGTGTCGGCCGCAGCGTCACAGAATACTCCTCGGGCTTCGACTCTTCAGAGTTCTCCGGCTGACTCTCTTCCTTGGGACTGGATCTGCAAAGCCAACTTCGGATTACGATATAACTGTTGAAGCGAAAATGGCGGAATATGACTTTATGTTAACCGACTGGATTTGGGTCTCTATTGTTAGCATGGTGTTTTAAAAGAGGAATTTGGGCCGCGCGTTCCCGCGTCTTTTGCTCAATACTAGGTACAAATACAATGCGTGGCTGACGGGCAGGCAGCGCATAGCCTAAACCGGTGCACCTAGAGCCATGAAACTTTGTACAGGGGTTCCTTAGTAACGTGGGGTAGCACTGAGATGGGATTTGACAAAATTAATTCCCCAAGGGAGGGGGGATAAGGGGTTAGAGTTTGTATTAAACTCAATCTAATCAAATAGGGTTTGTGGAAGTCATTTTTTTCTAAAGTTTACTTTTTGTTTCAATTATAATTAAACACATCGTTAGATATCCCTCTAGTTCTTTATAAATATTTGAAATAATAATACAAATCATAACTAGAAATTTGGACTAGAGTGAGAGAGAGAAAGTAGAGAGGGAGGATAAATCAGCTTATGGCCTCTCACAGCAAAGAACTACTCTTAACTCTTAACCTTACCTCTTAAGCCTCTCCCCTGCCCCGCGTGTCTCCTCCCCGCTCCCCGCCTCCCCCCCGACTCCCCCCTCCTCCGAGTCAGTGCGGCGGCTGCGGGGGGAGCGCGCATCAGCCTTTGAACGGGTTTTGGAAGACTCTACTTGATCTGTTGAAATGAGCACTTTCATTCAATGTTATTTATGATAGATTTATAAGGAATAAGAAAGAAATTGAATTCAAGATCTTAGCAACTCAATGGCTATTTCCTCACCTCTATATCTTCCTCTCCTCACCAAATACCTTTTCTCATATTCATGGTCTCTGCTCGAGTCATCTTCGATATCTTGCTTAATGGAGTCAGTCTTTTTTCTTCCCTTCCCTTTCATTTTTCTTCTAGGTTTTGTCCCTCCTGTGCCGTGTTCGTGCGGAGTGGGATGGTCGGGGAATGGCTGTGGTTTGTAGTACATCTCGTAAATGGATTTGGTGACGTCTTCTTCGTCATTGTCATCGGCTATTTCTGAAATAAATGCATCGTTTTTATGAGATTTTACTTTGATCGACTTGATTTTTAGCCGTAACTAATGAAACTTTGTAGTTTGGACCGAAACCGCGATATTGAAAGTGAAAGTTTTTTAAACAAATAATGTAAAATTCCCTAAAAAATACTGGTTGTTTTCTACAGGTAATTCGAAGCAGTGTAAGTTTTATGCTGAGCCAAACATTCTACCGGTTCTTGGTCGACACTTGGCCAAAACCGAAACCAAACCTTCGGTCGTTGTGTTTGGAAACCATGCTAAAACCATCTAACTTACCAAGTTCTTTTTTCTTCAAGTTTTTCACTCGTCTCTTCTTCGTTTCACTTTCCACTTTCTCTTCCGCCTCTTCACTAGAACCTTTTTTCTTTGCGACTCTTTTAGATTCTTTCTTGGCTTTTAATTTCGCCGCCTTTTTTGTTCTCAATTTCTCTTTCTCATTAGTTTCAGCCTTTTCTTTTATAATTTCTTGAATATCTGGATAGGCGGGTTGTTTAACGACGTTTCTATCAGACGGAATTGTTTTATTTATAACATTGTCGAATATATCTAGGGTTTCGTTAATGTATCTTTTCCTTCTACTGTAATGGTCTCCGTTCACGAGTAGTTTTTTTGTTGGTTTTCGTTGTCGGTTTCCTCTGCGTTTATTTTTTCTTTGGCGGGAAAAGTTGGCTTCTTCTGAACTCGAAGGATCTGAAGAAAAACAAAAAGTGGTCAAGTATGACTAGGGCCCGCACAGCTTTCGTCCGTAATAATAATATACCGCTCTATGTTGTAAGAAACGTCCATAGCCTAGCGGTATCTGCACATCGGAAACGATCGCGCGGATTAAGCAACATCTAGACATGGATGGGTAGACCAGAGTTGGAGATTAATGTGATCTTATGAACATACCCTGATGTTTCTCTCGTCTATTAGGTCGAAACTCGTTGCCATACTCCGCGTCCTCAGGCAACATGCCGTCATTACCTCCACTGTACATGTATCTGCAAAAAACACAGTAAATACTGTTTTAGAATCCGTTCAGCTGTGGCCTGCTCACTAACTTCAATCTACCAAAAAATAAACTGTCAAATGTGAGTTATGGACTCGCGCACCCAGGCCAGGGTTCCGATCACAATTGGAGAGCGTAACATGTGTAATTAGGTTTCCACATACAAAACTAAAGTATGATGTAATCCATGTAAACCAAACTTAAACTAACTAAACCTAGGACTAATTATGGAATAAAGACAATAGTATTTGAGGGTGCATAGATTTCTAATAATTTACCGAATAGTGTAAGATTTGCGAAAGTATAAACACTTTCAAAAATAAGTTAAAGCTGCACGTCACAACGAGTACTGTAAATTAATCTACCTATATACTTTTAAGCATATCTCATTTTAAGTGACCGACCGACCGACTTACCGATCGACCGACCGACCGACCGATTGACCGACCGACCGACCATCCGACCGACCGACCGACCGACCGACCGTACGACCGACCGACCGACCGACCGACTTACCGACCGACCGACCAAGCGACTTACCAACCGATTGACCGCCCCACCGACCGACCGACCGACCGACCGACGGACCTTTTAATTATAAAGTTTAATTGCAGGAACAATTAACAATTGATTATTTAACTAATAATTAGTCGCTGTTTCTGGTTCCCACGACACAGGGTATCCTAGTGTGGGGCCAAAAGCAATGTATGTGCCTGTATGTAAATGTTTATAGCATAACATAGCGTCACGCCTTTTTCCCATACGGGGTGGCAGAGGCGCCACTGTGCCCACTTTCAGCCAGTGATTCAATACTCCATTTTGCGTGACAGGGGGCTAGCCCATCGCCGCAGCTATGGAGTTTTCCTCACGATGTTTTCCATCACCGTTAGAGCGTCCGTATAACGTACTGATAAATGATTTATCTCACTGGTACATGGTCAGCACCGGGATTCAAACTTGCATCTCCTGCGTGTATAAATGTTTATGTTTAACCAGGGAACACTTTTAAGGCCTACGCAGACCGGGACGGAATGGCAAGTTTTTACCAATGGACATTCAAACGTATCGATGCAGAAATAAGACATAAATTGGTATGGTTTCATATTATGCCATGGCATTATTATTGTTAGCCATGTGAAACAGGCTCAGCAGGGGACCCCTATCGATCGCGGGGCCCTGGGCAACAGCCCAGAGTGTCCAATGGACAAGAGGGGCCTGACTTGTCGTGCAGATGCGCCAGTGGCTACTAATCTGCGCGACTGAGTTGGCATTCCGTTGTCACCCCTTGGCCGTTGCCAAAATTACGCCGCGGCATCCCGCGGGATGCTTGAAAGCATATCAATTTATGTCTATAGAGAACTAGTAGCTCTGTGAGCTGTAGTAGACCTCGCGAGTATGTCGGTGGGAAAGCTGAACTGCTAACACACAATAATTTTCTTTCAATAATACATACAAACTTATGAATGTACCTGGTTACGTACATGCAGTATGAAAGTAGCCGCACCAATAACTTTTTAACTACATTTTGCGATCTAAAATACAACCTATTGACTTTTTACTAAAATTATATAGTCTGTTTCACTCTCATGGTCTTTACAAATCCAACGACATCTCATTTGTTAATATCCATCGAGCCGTTTGGGTAGTAGCGATTTTTTTAAATTTTAAAACCCCATATCTCCACCATTTTGAAAAAAATCCAAAAACTGGCTCGACAAAAAAAAACTATTTAATTGTTCAACCTACTCACAAAATTTCAAGCGAATCGGTTGAGAAATGCGCCCTGCAGAGGAGAACAAACAAACAAACATACGAAAGCATTTTTGGCCAATCCTGAAACGGAGACGCCTTGGTCACTCCGCTCGCTTGGTCAAATATAGGGATACGTTTGAATGTCCGTTGGTAAAAACTTAAAATCCCTTGCCATGCCATCCCAGTGTGCGTCAGCCATTATCCAGTGAAGAGCGCATAGATACATTTTCCTTCGAAACACAACTTACGGGCGGCGGGGGACGAGGTAAGACTCGGTGAGTTGCCACGCCCTTGCCAGGGTCCATATTTGGTACTTTGTTAAATTTATACCATCTTTGTAAACCTATGGAGTGCAATAAATGATTGAGTATTGAGTATTGAGCTGTGATTGGATTGGATTGGAAACTGTCTGGCGGCCCGTCATCGTACATAGGATGCTACGTTGAATACAACTAATGTTTGGCGAGCCGCATTCCCCCGCGCCCCGCACGCGCAGGCAATTGGATACATAGTATCTGTGTTTAACCCAACCTGGTGCTCCAGTCCATCTGCCTGGCCTCGTCTAGCCACTGGTTGGCCGCTAGCGTCGTCTCCCTCACTCGCGCGATGCGGAGGTGCGCGAACAGACGGCGCAGGTCGACTGATATTGACGCGTCTGATTCGTCGGCTCCTGTTGAAGTTGTAGTCGTAGCAATAGTAGTAGTAGTAAATTATTAATTTTAATTAATATTAATAACAGTAGTACAGTACTAGGCCAATGTTTTGGCACGTCGGGTCTCGTCTCGCACTCTCTCTCCCGCTAAGTCAAACGAGTATATCATACATGGGTCCCGCCCCGACGTGCCAAAATAATGGCCCCGTACTGTATAGTAGTGTCTACCTAGTACCTATACAGTTTGTAACAAAAAGGGGTGTACAAGCCGAAAGAGGATTGTTAGGGACATCATTCTGAACAACTTTCACTATATGTGCGACCAACTTGATCAGAGCAACTTTATTTTTCACTCCACCATACAGATCAGCTGAGCGCTAGGCCCGAAATGGTTGATCTGATCAAGTTGGTCCCATACTGAAAGTTGTCCAGAATGATGTCCCTAACATAACAACCCTGATTCGGCTTTGTACACCCCTTTCTGTTACACCCTGTAGTTACACTAGAAATAGCAGTAGCAGTAGTAATAGTAGTTTAAATCTCTTTTTACATAAGCTCGTGTGTTTTCTTTGTAACTGTGTTAACCCTCTCGCTCCGTCTATTGTTCTCCATTGTAAGTTTGTCCGGCGAGAGTATACCGATTAATAAACAGTACCTACCTAATAAAGTCTTTACAAAATAAAAGACCTGCTTTGACAGTTCACGCCCATGAAGTTTTAAGTCCTAATACGTAGACGTAATAAAAGCCAACTGTTGCGTACAAGCAAAGCGTACAAGTTGCACCTAGGAAAACCGCTTCTATTACCTACGCGTTAGAGGTTAAAACTTCATGGGCGTGAACTGTCAAAACGGGCGTTTTATTTTGTGAAGACTTTAGTAGACTTGCAACAGAAGGAAAATAGATAGTTTACCTTCTCGATCAGTGTGTCCTTCCCTCGTGTTCTCAAGCCTCAGCAGCACGGCACCTGCCTTCCACGGCTCCAGCGTGAGGATGTGGATGTGACGTGGCAGACCAACTGGCTGCAGGGCTGAGTACTGTAACAAACATACTGGGTGGCAGAGTCAAAATTGTGTACACTTTTAGTCAGTCTTTTTAACCGACTTCCCAAAGGAGGAGGTTTACAATTCGTCCGGATTTTTTTTTATTTTTTTTATGTATGTGCCTCGATAGCGCCTAAACGGATGGACCGATTTGGAAAATATTTTTTTTGTTTGAAAGGGTTTACCTTCCCATTGGTCCCATTGACACCAGGTCAGGATCTGATGATGGGATCCTGGAGAAATCCAGGGAACTCTTCAAATATTATAGGCAGACCTATAGTGATTTTTATGTTTTTTATAGATAATAACTCGTGCAAATGCACACGGTAAGCATAATATTGTGATGCGGAACTGCTCATGAAGACCACATATGGCCACCAGAACAGCTCAATACTAGGTACAAATACAATGCGTGGCTGACGGGCAGGCAACGCATAGCCTAAACCGGTGGACCTAGAGCCATGAAACTTTGTACAGGGGTTCCTTAGTAGCGTGGGGTAGCACTGATATGGGATTTGACAAAATTAAGTCCTCAAGGGGGGGGGGGGGTAAGGGGTTACAGATTGTATTAAACTCAATCTAATCAAATATGGTTTGTGGAAGTCGGTTTTTTCTAAAGTTTACTTTTTGTTTCAATTATAGTCAGTCTTTTCATTACTCCATTTTGCGCCAGCCTTCTAATCCCGCGTGTTTCCGTAATATACAAGGCCTCAACTCAGGAGTCTGTAAATTATCGCGTATGCTTTGGAACGCCATATTTTTACTAACGTCTTCCGAACTATACATCAGCATTCCGCCGTAATCGTGTATATTTTGGAATAGACTACGCCAATAGTATGTTTCTGTTATATACAGTGCGATTACCCAGTAGATACTCGTGTATATGTTACGGCCAATTTTATAAATCCGGTCATTATTCATACTGCCCGGCCATTATTCATGCTGCCCGCGTCAATTGGGCAATGTGAATAAAACTGCATTATTAATCACTTTGCCCTGTCATTATGAATAATGACTACTATATCTTGGGCAAAGTAATAAAACAGATGCATTGTAGTGTTTTCGTGCATTTAACCCAAGCACTTAAAAAGTCTAACCTAACCTAACCTACTTAAACCTAGAAAAAGTGGAACTTAACCTACTCACAATTTCGCTTCGCACTCCCTTTAACCGTCACCTACCCTTACTCACCACTTCGCCCTGTTAATATTTCGGGTGTAATTTAGAAATTTCCAAAATTTTTCATAGCGTGCGTAAGTGACACTGTATACGTATAGTTTGGAACTGAACTTTCACACGCATTCACTACGAAGTATACACGAGTAGTTCGCAAAATTCTTGTATATTTCGCGGGCGGCCCAAGACTTTAAATTTTTAAAACCGGACAACATAAATGATTCCCCGCCCGGACGCTCCCCGGACGCCCTCTAAACTAGGACAAATCCGGGGAAACCCGGACGGATGGCAACCCTAGCTATGTCGAATTTCCGGGGCGGCTTTCGCCGCCCTATGAGTCCTTGTCACAAAGTTTATTGGATCGTGGTAGCGGCGTAGCTACTAGCTCGTATAATGGACGAAAATATGCAGATCTTTATTAGTTTATGTATATTATATTATATGTATGTATATTAATAGTATTTATTAGTTTATGTATATTATATAAATATATTTCATATTTATTTATATAAGTATGCACTGGTTTATGTAGTCTATTGATTTGTAAGTAATTTATATGTATTGTACACATGGGTCTACTCCTGCTCAGCAATCCACCTGTCTCATCCCTATTTGGTTTGCTGGAAGAGATCTCTTATTAGAGATAAGCTCGCCTTTGTACACGTTTTCTATGTTTTTTTCTGTCCTATGTAACTTTTTGTGTGCAATAAAGAAATTATGAATTATGTATCTTAAGTTCAGTTTTTTCATAGATTTTGAACTTTATCACGAAGTGGGTAGGCTGAAGATCGCGGGCCGTGATTGGTTAGGGCGTCATAATATGCATATTTTGTAAGCATCTCCTTTGTAAGAATACATTATATCGGTCATGCATGAGCGAAGTCATACTCAGATTCACACTTGGCAGATTTTCGGGTGACTGTGCCCACAACCTTATTTGAGGCCTGGATCCGCCCCTGACAGCCTCAACGCTCTTTTGGCTGCAGCACCAGCGAATGATCTGTTCGGTGATGCATGGAGGGACATAGTGCGAGAATGTGGCAGGTTCTGCGAGATGACTGTATGACAGTGTTGTCCTCAGATTATTTATTTTGTATATTTTGAAATTAATGAATTTTTAATTGAATTGAATATCAAATGGAATGCAATTAATCATGGAATACTATTAATTAATGTTTATTGTATTTGTCTAGCGTATTGGATTATTCTGTAATGCTATATAATTTAATTTGAATAATAAAAAAATAAAAACCCGGCCAAGTGCGAGTCGGACTCGCGCATGAAGGGTTCCGTACCATTATCTAAAAAACCGCAAAAAAAAAATGTATGGGAGCCCCCCTAAATATTAATTTAATTTTAATTTAATTATTTATTTTTTAAGTAAATAATATACTCAATATATTGTGAAAAATTTAAGTGTCTACCTGCTACCATTATCAATATCGAGCAAAAATGAGCAAAAAAATAACGTTTGTTGTATGGGAGCCCCCCTTAATATTAAATTTCTTTTAATTTTTAGTATTTGTTGTTATAGCGGCAACAGAAATACATCATCTGTGAAAATTTCATTTGTCTAGCTACCACGGTTCATGAGATACAGCCTGGTGACAGACAGACTCCGTGTCGTCCACTTACCTTCTTGTTCCTCATACTCCCCCACTTCCGCCGGTTGACCTTATCAGCGCTGGTGAGGAAGAGCCACGGCTCGTGTCGCCAGCGACGCGCCGCAGCCGCCGCCTGCTCCGAGAACGACATGTCGTCTTCTGCAGGGTTCCAGACAGGAAATATCATTCGACATATACATACAGGCACATACATTGCTTCTGGCCCCACACTAGGATATCCTGTGTCGTGGGAACTAGAAATAGCGACATCACAAATATATAAACATCCAAGACCTGGGATTTTAGGGTACCGTAGCCGAAGGGTGCCAAACCGGACTCTATTACTTACTAAGCCCACGCTGTCCGTCCGTCCGTCAGCGGGTCCTATAGCACGAACCGAAAAAGCTAGAAAGTTGAAATTTTCACAGAATGTGATATCTGTCCCCGCAACAACAACAAATACTGAATTACGAGAGATATTACAAATTAAAGGGGGGTCGTCATACAAGAGACTTGTTTTGATGCACCCACGCATTTCAATAGGATTTATATTTCGCGTCGACTCACATCGCTGTGGTGGCGCAGCCGGTATGTCGTAAGCCCTCAATCCATAGGTCATGAGTTCAAATCCTCGTGATCTTTTATTTTCTTTTCGTTTTATTGTTTTAAGTGCTTAAGTTTTGTTGTACGATGATGGTACGGTATAACGGTATACGGTATTCTTGTGCGATTCCGTCTCGCATTTGACCGTTTTTGTTTGTTTTCTTTACCAGTTCTCTCTGTTTGTGCTCAACTCACGAACTCACGCTCCGCCCTGTGAACTCACGCTTCTGCCTCTGGTCCCCCAGCAGTATCCGGTGCCGGCCGCGAGCCACCAGCCCCACTCCGAACTGCTCCTCATTGAGGGTCTCCTCCAGGCCGAAGCCGTCGTCGGTGAGCAGGCGTCGGTGGACCTGCAAGAAGAATGTTATAAAAACATCACACTTTGTCCCATACGGGGTGGCAGAGGCGTCATTGTGCCCAGTTTTAGGCAGATTTTTAACACCCGCCCGACGAAGGAAAAAGGGTTGTTTGTTATGAGTTTGACGCGTGAGTCACTCTGTGTGTCTGCCTGTCTGTCTGTCTGTCTCTCAGCACGTGGAGCGTAAGCGGGTGAACCGATTTGAATGTTGTTTTTTTATTTGAAAGTAGATTTCATGGAGCTGGTTGTTATGGTTGGTACCATCGAGCTAGTCTGATGATGGAGTTCGGAGTTACTAGTAAACCCGTTGAATTTGGGCTCATTAGGTTCGTTGTGACAAGCGCTTTCAGAATATGGTACTATCAAGCTGCTCTGATGGGACGCTTACTAGTAAACCCATCGAGTTTAGACTTATTAGATTAGATTCGTTGTGATGAGACCTTTCAATTTCACCTGATGATGAATCTGGAAGACTGGTTTTATGCGGGGGTTTTTTAATGCAAAGCTCATACAATACCCCGTTTTACATGACAGGGGGACTGGCCCATTGCCGCAGCCAGGAAGTAATAAATACTGTTAGAGCGTCCGATAAATTACTTATTGTTGCAAGGTCAGCCCCGGGATCCTTAGACCGCGGAGAACATCATCATCGTCCGTCCGTCCGTCCGTCCGTCCGTCCGTCCGTCCGTCCGTCTGTCTGTCTGTCTGTCTGTCTGTCTGTCTGTCTGTCACCAGGCTGTATCTCATGAACCGTGGTAGCTAGACAGTTGAAATTTTCTGCTACTACGGAACCCTTACTGGGCGGGACTGACTCGCACTTGGCCACTTTTTATTGTTTTGAGCCAGCTTTTCAATACAGGGCCTAGACCATAGCTCTGGTTACCATCAGCTCGATCTCCCCCTCATTGTAGCTGGTCCCTCCTTGTGTGCGGTCGGGCAGCACGCACACAGCCGCACTGCCGTTGTGTGCGTGTAAACACACGCGTGACGTCACTGGGTAGTAGCACGACGGTAGCGACTTTTTCGCTGAGTGGCCTGCGACAGACGAAACAGTAACACTACAGCTTTACAACGATCTTTTGTCGCACGATGGCAGATGGAACTAATGCTAATTGACCAATGAGGAATTAAAGGCCGGTGTTGATGACAGGTTCGTTGCATTAAGTTGCGTAGATGTGGCGCCCCCCTTTAAACGTCACTCATCTCATCACTATGTTTTGTAGTGTGGTTGATAGGTTGATTCCAAACACAATGACTGCTGTTTTGAGAATGCCATTCATTGTATACTTATTCTAATAAAGTTACCTCGGTCAGCCTAGACAAATATCTACAAACAATGCATAATAAATTAATGCTGTACGAGTGCTGACATAGCTTGAACATCCTGCCGACTCAAAATAATTATTATTATTATGTGTTTATGAATTTTTCATTTCACTCTTTTTAAAGAGGTTCTGACACACGGGCTTACGCCAAGTGCTATGAGACTATCTATCTATAGATCATGCTCCTTGAATTTTTTTACTATTCTGCAAGTATTCAGTATGGTCGCTTTTTGGAGACGAATGTGAGTGGATCTGGGTATATTGAGTGATTTAAGACTAGTGTGTAATGTGTATGGGATTACTCCTGTGGATGAAAGGACTGTTGGGATAGTTTTGACAGTTTGAACTTGCCATTGAGTTTTAATTTCAATGGCAAGGTCTTGTATTCTGTGTTTTTTTTCTGTAAAAGTCGTGGTAAGATTGTGTATATTTGGTATGGCTATATCAATGAGAAATGCTGTTTTGTTTTGTTTATCGTGGAGAGTAATGTCAGGTCTGACTGTGCGAGTAATCTGCAGGCTCCTGTGATGTGCTGTATGGTTTCTGAACTACTGCGGCAGTGTCTGCACATGTCATTTGCTATTGTGCGGTCATGTATTATATGTTTTCTGTAGTTACGAGTATCTATAACCTGATCCTGTATTGCCAACATAAACCCCTCCGTTTCTGGAAACAGCTCACCTTTCTTTAGCCACGCGCGTCAACTTCAAAATATGGCTACTAAATACTCGCTATCCGAAGCAAAAGTAATAATGGAACTAGATAAAATAGCAGCAGACAGCAACACTAATTTACAAAGAGTTCTCGAGCTTATGCGACAACCGCACCGATGCCTTCACGAGAACTGCCCGATATCTGAGGTCGAGTCTAACACCACTCCCTTCGAGATTACCACCGGAGAGCGCTCCATCATCACACCTGACACCGGTGACACGTCACAGCGGAGTCCGAGGCTGCCCCCTTACAGCAGCACCCCGCCCCGAGTGACGCCACCGAGCTCACATACGCGCCGCCGCCGCCGTTGGTGTTTTATTAAGTCTGTTTGGGACATTATACCGAATGAATATGTAAGGATTGGAATGGCGTATGTGTTTATGGCTTTAACAGTATTTTATTTTATTATTATTATTATTTCTCAAGCGTTAGTTCTACCTGTCACCGCGTGCCAAAATATCGTTGGAAATTGGAAAATTGGTGTAGCTGACCTGACCTCAAGAGATCCCCAAGACTCTAATAATTGCGATATTTCTTGTCCGTTGGTACGGAACCTTTGATGTGCAGATCCGACTCGCACTTGACCGGTTTTTATAAGCTCACCATTCGAGGAGTGATTCCAGCAGGACCTCTTCATCATCTGGCGCCCGTTGGAGTCTGTGAAGAAGTCGCCATTGTTGGAGATGTTCGTCTTGAAGCGGCTCACCACCTCCTTGCCCAGGTCGGACCTGGAATGAACTTCATTATCATCATTATCATCATCAATCATCATCATCAATCATCATCATCATCAATCATCATCAATCATCATCATCAATCATCATCATCATCAATCATCATCATATTCATTATCATCATCAATCATCATCATCAATTATCATCATCAATCATTATCATATTCATTATCATCATCATCATCATCATGAGCTCAGCTAAGTGCAACCCAATGCTGGGAATGCAAAGACATCTTAATCGAATCACCACCCCCTTGACCTGGACCTGGAATGACCATCAACATCGTCATCATCATCATCAACTCTGCTCAGTGTAACCCAATGCTGGGTAAAGACCTGATTTGACCTGGAATGACTAACATTCATCATCACAGCTAAGTCCAACTTACTGCTGGGTATAGGACTCTTGTATATAGTGCCAACCGCGTCTTATAGATAGAGAGATAGTGAGAGAGAGTGAGTGAAAGAGGGGGAGGAGATAGGGGGAGAGAGAAGGAGAGGGCGAAGGGAACAGAGAGAGACAGAGTGAGAGATATTAAGAGAGAGAACAAACCCGAAGGGCACAGGGCCTATCAGCCACTCGAACTCCACGAACTGTTCCCCCCTGTAGAGCCGGATCACTTGACTGGCCCAGTCGGAGAACCGCTGCCGGATCTCCTTCACGAGGGGGCCTGCTACCGTGTGGAACTGTGCACTCTCGGCGACCTGCAAACATGATCAGCCAGCGTCACGTGTCTTCTCACCCAATAACCCAAATAATTTTCTTACAATAACACATACAAACTTATGAATGTACCTGGTTACGTACATGCAGTATGAAAGTAGCCGCACCAATAACTTTGTAAACTACATTTTGCGATCTAAAATACAACCTATTAACTTTTTACTAAAATTATATAGTCTGTTTCACTCTCATGGTCTTTACGAATCCAACGACATCTCATTTCTTAATATCCATCGAACCGTTTGGGTGGTAGCGATTTTTTTAAATTTTAAAACCCCATTTCTCCGCCATTTTGAAAAAAATCCAAAAACTGGCTCGACAAAAAATTCTATTTGATTGTTCAACCTACTCACAAAATTTCACGTGAATCGGTTGAGAAATGCGCCCTGTAGAGGAGAACAGGAAAACAAACAAACACTCAGTTCTTGGATTTTTTTCAAAATGGCGGAGATATGGGGTTTTAAAATGTAAAAAAATCGCTACAACCCAAACGGCTCAATGGATATTAACAAATGAGATGTCGTTGGATTCGTAAAGACCATGCGATGGGCTAGCCCCCTGTCACGCATAATAGAGTATTGAGAAACTTGCTAATAGTGGGCACAGTTGTGCCTCTGCCACCCTATACAGAGAACGTGATCCTAGCCAGAAAGTATGGCTTAGATAGATTTTGAGTATGCAGATGTTTAGTGTGTTGTTAGTAATAAATGTGACCGAAATTTCAGCATTTGTTTGTACACGGCGGGGGCTGAAATATCGCACAAAAACACTTCCGGGTAGAATCCCGTTTGGAAACACGATCCTAGCCAGAAAGTGTAAAATCGAAAAATTTCACTTATATGAGTAGTTAGTGTGTCCTGAGTAATAAATGTGACAGAAATAAAAAAAAATTGTGTGTCCACGGGTTTCAGAGATATTGCATTTCCTCCTAGGATCACGTTTGGCAGAATGCTGGTTTGAGAAAAATACTGATAATTTAAAAAACTAATATCACACAAATAATAAACAAATTACCACTAATATTTACCTAGCTGGCCAGATTTGTGTGTCCAGTAGTTTTCTCAAACCAGCATTCTGCCAAACGTGATCCTAGCAGGAAATGGAATATCTCTGAAACCCGTGGACACACACCTTTTTATTTCTGTCACATTCATTACTCAGGACACACTAACTACTCATATAAGTTTAAGTCTTTCAGTTTTCCTCTTAATCCTATCCAACTGACCGGTTCAGGCTCCGTCTTGCTGGGTCTGAACGCGTACGCTCCAGAATGCAAGCTTGTCGCCTGACTCTGGCTGTAGAAGTAGAAGTTCTGAGAGATTTGAAGCCTGATGCCGTCGACATGTTGTATACTCTCTAGTAGGCCCGTTTCTTTATTAACTGTTACTTTTAGGTACTGGAACATGGTCAAATTGGGAAGTGAGCAAAATGGGAAGTGTACAAAATGGTCAAAATTTCTTAGAGGTCAATCTGTGAATTGGTTTATAAGTAATTGGTCATTGAACATGGCCGAATTGAGAAGTGGTCGAATTGGGAAGTGTTCAAAATGGGAATAGTAGTCATGATCATGATGGAAAATAGTAGAAATGGAACGTGGTCGAAATGGGAAGAAGTTAAAACGGGGAGTGGTGAAAATGGGATGTGTTAAGTTCTTTTTAAGTTACGAACCTAGAAATTGCTTGTGTTATTTTTTTTGCTTGTTACTATGGTTATTAATTACAATATTCACCTCATTCGTTATAAAGGGTTGTGAATTCGGGTCTTCCTTCGGAGACTTGGCAAATTCGTTCTCCCTCTGAAAAAAAATAAAAAAATGTTTATTTATATATTTTTCACAGGTCTCATATCTAAAGGTACAAAATCGGAAGGATCATTACTGAATGTCTGCTCTTTGCTATTGCTCCCTCGTGTGGACTAACTAGTTTACTGTTATCTGTCAATACATGTCAAAATATCATGTACACCACCAGAAAATAGTACATTATGCAACTAGTGAATAAAGGACGGATTTAATGCGAGGGCCATAGATGAATCGCGAGCAAGTGAAGGATTATTACAACTGAATCACGACCGTAGGGAGTAATTCACGATGATTGAATCGCGAGCGTAGCGAGTGATTCAAGTGTTATAATCCTGAGCGACGCGAGTGATTCATGGCACGCGCTTTAAATCCGTTTTATTCAAGAGTTATATACTATACTTTATACCATGATTACGAGAAAAAGAAAAAATTAAGCGAAAGATCATTTAATTATAAAATAAAGGAAGTAAAATTATCAAATATGTACATTAAAATTTGAACAATTACCAAAATTAAGCGTTATATTCTTAATGTTATTATTGGGGCGGTCAACTTGCGACGCGATATTTATTTCTTGCCGATGGTCAGAAGATTCAGCTGGAGGAAACTCTGGGGCTTCGTTGGACGTTGAAGGGCGTAGAGTCCATGGGTCTTCAGGTTTCTTCAGGTTTATGCTACTTGCTATCTGAAGGCTGCGTTTTGATTTATTTTCGATAGAATCTTCGATATAACCTTCAGCGACGGTAGTAGACTTCCATCCGCCATGTCGCTTTAATTCTGTCATATCTGCACCAGTATTCTTTACTCCCTTGGTAAACAATCTACTATTTTTGTGTAAATCCAATGCCTTTACAATATAAACACACATTTTCCCAAATGTCACGTGAGATTCGGGGATGAGGGAGGATAGACAGTTTAGTAAAATCTTACGAAATCTCACCAGGGGGGAGGGGGGGCCAGAAAATTGCCGAATACCCCTCACGTAATTAATGGACGCCCCCTTACCAGGATGTCATGAACGACAGTGACGTAGAAGGCCGAGTAGCCCAGCGGCGGAATGTTCTCGGCCTCGAAGTATATCTCCTGGATGGCACTGGACTTGCGCCCTGGTAGGTTGACGACGGCCGACGGCAACGGGACTAGCTGGTGCTGGACCTCCTCATCTGGGAAACGAAGGTTTCAACTAAATAATCAACGTGATAGGTACATACTAAAGAACATATTAAACAAGTCTTATTACAGTGTAAAATAATATTTAGATGACAAAACTGCGTGGTCTTGCCCTTCTTTGCTCCATCCCTAAGCCCACAACTTCCGAACGGGCGGTAGTATACAAAAATATAAATATTATATTGACGTTGACTAAACAATCTGTATGATTTCATGGTCAATAATAGTAGTTTTCATCACATCTATTAAAAAATATCTACTTTAGTCCCGGCAAACAGGGACTAAAGAAGGTCATTTAGTCCCTAGGGACTAAAAGTAACTTTTTAATTTTATTGCCAGTACAAAGGAAAAAAAATGCTGTCACTAATCAGTTTCACTACCACTCAGGCTGACAGACCCAATTATAAGAGAGATCGATTCTAAACGCAGCAAATAAAAAAAAAGTTTGTACTGAAATGCGTACTCGACACAGATTAGATAATCCGATCGACCGAATCGATTGACACCGATTGGTGACAACAGAGAAACAACCTTACAGAATTGATATCGAAACACGGACCAAATAATTAAAAAGTTGTGGAAAATTTGTAAACAATGCGCGCCAAATCTGAATGCTGTAATTATTTCAATTTCGTTTGCTGATATGAGTAAAGAATATGAGTGAAAGTGAGTGTCTAATTCCAGATGATAACAACAAACGCGAATGACAAATACAAGATCTGTTACCAATAAAATCACGAGGAATATAGGTATGTAATATAATAACCAGCCAAGTGCGAGTCGGACTCGCGCACGAAGGATTCCGTACCATTATCTATAAAAAACCGCAAAAAAAATGTATGGGTGCCCCCCCTAAATATTAATTTAATTTTAATTTAATTATTTATTTTTTAAGTAAATAATATACTCAATATATTTTGAACATTTTAAGCGTCTACCTGCTACCATTATCAATATCGAGCAAAAATGAGCAAAAAAATCCCGTTTGTTGTATGAGAGCCCCCCTTAATATTAAATTTCTTTTGATTTTTAGTATTTGTTGTTATAGCGGCAACAGAAATACATCATCTGTGAAAATTTCAACTGTCTAGCTACCACGGTTCATGAGATACAGCCTGGTGACTGACAGACGGACGGACGGACGGACGGACAGACAGCGAAGTCTCAGTAATAGGGTCCCGTTTGGCACCCTTCGGGTACGGAACCCTAAAAATCAAAAGAAATTTAATATGTATGGGTTATTTAATAAGGGGGGCTCCCATATCAACAAACGTGTTTTTTTTGCTAGATATTGATAATGGTAGCAGGTAGACGCTTAAAATGTTCACAATATATTGAGTATATTGAGTACTTAAAAAATTAATAATTAAATTTAAATTAAATTAATATTTAGGGGGTGCTCCCATACATTATTTTTTTGCGGTTTTTTATAGATAATGGTACGGAACCCTTCGTACGCGAGTCCGACTCGCACTTGGCCGGTTATTTCCTTTTAAGGATCGGAACCCTAAAAATTGTTATTGGTTGACATACATGGATGACCTATCATACTTTTCAGTGCGAGTTATACTTAATACTTTATTGCGCAGAAAAACATATACAGACACTTAATAATGGAAAAAAACATGTAGAAAAGCGAGCTTATCTCTAAAAAGAGATCTCTTCTAGCAAACCTAGGATGGAGAGGATATTTTGAAGTTCGAAATACGAGTTTTAAGTTACCGTTAGAGTCCTTAATCCCGTAGCTGAGTGCGACGGCCGGCAGGCGGACGTAGTGGTATGTCTTCACACTGGATGGGTTATACACCGCCAGTAACATCGTGTCTTGGGTCTCTGTAAACTACGACAAGTAGGTATTTTGTTATAAAGGTGTACAGTCTATTCGTGATAAGAATGCAGTGAAATTTAAATTTAAATCTGTTAACACACACTCACAGGACAGGAAACCTTCACGTTCGAAAGTTTGCCTTCAAATGGTCACTGTGAATTTGGCTTGATAATTTGATTTGATTGATAGTGACATCATTCTGAGCAACTTTCATTATGAAACCGATTTGATCAGAGCAACTCAATTTTTTACTTCCCAGTACATTTTGGCCTGAGTGGGTCAGCTGATTTGTATTGAGAAGTGAAACATAAAGTTGCTGTGATCAAATCGGTTTCATACTGAAAGTTGCTCAGAATGATGTCCCTACCAAAGTGGTTGCTCATTTTGCGTTAATTCATTTACATCTTGTAAGCCTGGTTTATGATCATAATCATAATCTTTTATTCATAACAGTATGCTACATGTCAAAATTATAGATTCAAAATATAGTAGATTAATTGATTGATTTCCTTAAAATTATGTCGATTAAATAATATGAAGATGATACCATGCGGGCAAATTAAATTAATACATAACCTTGATTACATTAATTTGTCAAAATGAAGCATTTGCACAACACAATAGGTACAGTGTGTATACCTAACCAGTGAAATATGGGTACTAGGACACATTTACCTCAACTAGAAATTCCTTTACAGAATAGTAAGCTTTCAATGAGAAAGTTTTTTAGTTTGTGTGTGAATAGTTGATCAGAGTTGGTTGTTTATGTCCTACTGTTAGGAAAAAGCAGCCTCCCCTTTCTTAATTAAAACACTGGCCAATTTCACCAACAATCCCTATATTTTAGGGGACACTTTACTTACTTTAAGGGGTCACCTAGCGCTTGTTTCGCTTTGACCTAGTGAGGGTCGTCTAGGCCTCAATTTAAGACGCTGGCCTCCAAACCGTTGCTAGACGGCTAAGCCTGGATTTTTCCAACGTAAGAGCAACTTTTACTTTTTCATAGACACTAGTGACTATGAAAGCATGATGGGGAGCATGATTCTCGCGCATTTGATATACGATATCTACACCTATATCGAGTGATTTTGTAGGGGAATCTGTCAATATAGGTCTCGATGCCATTTGGATGGATAAATATCGAATGTGATAAAATATCACCACAGTGAGAATCGCTACCCTGTACCCAGCAGTGGGTGAATGTGGACTGATTGATAATGGTGACGATGATGAGGGTTCTTACTCTGCACTGGCTGATGTTGAGCTGGTGGCACACCACGAACTGCTGGTGGCTCTTCGACCTTCGCGACCCCCCCCAGGTCGGAGTCAATGAACTGGAAATTCAATCTAAATTCAGAGTTTAAAGTTAAGAAGTTCTCAAAATAGCAATTTATCCAAACTAGCCTATAACCACCTCGTTGTCTCAGGGTTCATGGTGAGGTTTAAAGACTACTAAGCATTATGGGAGGCCTTTGCCCAGCAGTGGGACACTTTAATGGCTAAATAAAAAAATAAAAACCGGCCAAGTGCGAGTCGGACTCGCGCACGAAGGGTTCCGTACCACTATTTATAAAAAACCGCAAAAATTTGTTGTTATAGCGGCAACAGAAATACATCATCTGTAAAAATTTCAACTGTCTAGCTACCACGGTTCATGAGATACAGCCTGGTGACAGACGGACGGACGGACGGACGGACGGACGGACAGACAGCGAAGTCTACTTACTTCCGGTTGGCCTAGGGTCATGAAATTTGGAATGAAGGTAGGTCTTATAGCACAAGTAAAGGCAAAAATCTAAAAACTGCAAATTTTGGTCTTTCTAAAAAATATTCAATTTAGTTTACATGGATGACATCACACTTTAGTTTTTTTATGTGGAGACCTAATTACACGTGTTACGCTCTCCAAGTGTGATCGGAACCCTTGGTGCGCGAGTCCTACTCGCACTTGGCTGGGTTTTTTTTGAGAATTAAACGTAAGACCACAGAACGTTCATGTTGAAATATATTTTAATATTAATGATGGCGTCCCACCTCAAAATTCCACTCAATTTCTTGGAACAACTGTCGACGGCTTCTCTGATGAGTCGGATGAAATCGTTGCTGACATGCTGCTGACTCGTTCCTGGAAAATAATAACTAAATCATAAACAACAACAACAAATGTAGCACATTAATGTCCCCACCGCGGGGCATGCGCCGTTACCCAGATTCAAGTAAGATTGAGCCATACTCCACCACGCTGGCTCAGTGCGGGTGTGTCGGGCTGGTGACCAACGCGATCTGTAAGTGATCGTAATGGTAGTGATGAAGTTAGCGATCGCGATAGGGATTGCGATGGCATTGGCGATGGCATTGGCGATGACGTCAGTCATGGCAATGGCCATGGTCAGATTAGGTTATTGGGGGCTTCTCTCCTAGAAAGGGAGCACTTATCCAGCGGAGAGCGCATAGATACATTTTCCTTTGAAACACAACTCACCAATTTACGGGCGGCGGGGGACGAGGTAAGAGAGCTGTGATTGGTCAGCCGCTGCGAAACTGTCTGGCGGCCCGTCATCGTACATAGGTTGCGTATGCGAACGTTTGTTGAATAAAACAAACGTTTGGCGAGCCGCATTCCCCGCAGCAGGCGGAGGCAATTGGATATTATAGTGTCTGTTCCTGGACCATACAAATGTTGAGCTGACCAGTGATCGCGTCGTGGTGGAACACCAGGCTGACTGCATTCCGCAACAAGTGAAGCTCGTACGAGTCGCCCGTGCGAGCGATCACCGTCAGCTGTTTCATCACCTGCAATATACATTTATACTTACTAGTAAATATATAGATAAAGACTGGAAGGAGACCGCTCATGATCGAATGGAGTGGAAGAGGGGGAGAGAGGCCTTTGCCCAGCAGTGGGATATTACAGGCTCATAATAATAATAATAAATATATAAGAACAACTAATAGATATATAAATATACTAAGTAAAGTAAAGTAAATGAAGCCCATTAATGTCCCCACCGAGGGGCACAGGCCATTACTCGGATCCGCGTAAGATTGAGCCATACTCCACCACGCTGGCTCAGTGCGGGTTGGTGGAGGGGTTTTTACAATAATAAATACACTGGCACATATAATAATACATTGCTTCTGGGGCCTAATGCTACTACTAAGTACAACCACAGGGTGCTCATCCCATACAAATTAGAATTAGTAACCCTTCGTAAAAAAGAGATGGCGTGAGGAGTATGATTTGTACTTCAAACGCCATGGTTTCAGTTTACATACTTCTAGGTGGCGCTAATCTTAGAATAAATCCTGTATCTTAGACCCATCTCGTGGTATTTGCAATTTTCGATGGTGCAGCACCAAGCGATAATGACCTCGAGCTATCTTCAGCTTCCGTAGCATCTCAGTTTACGCCGGTGTCATATTGTGTTCTAGGTGGTCTATCTGTATTAGTATAATATTGTACTATCTGTGGTACAAGATAATTTCCTCAGGCGATACTACTGTCATTCCAGCGTAAAGTCTCGTGGGAGCCAGCACAGCTACTGACACCACAAACCTGTATCGTTCAAACAGTACATCCGTCTGTAATCTTCATCTCCATACCACAACACAAACGTCCGTCCCAAGTCCGCCCGCGACTTTCAACCTACCCACATAGAGATAACACCACATTGCTTTTACTCTCTAGCGGTGGAGTATGAATCTTACTCGGATCCTGGTAAATACAGGGTGGGGACATTAATGGGCTACACATAAGCACATAACTCGAGCACAGTTTTACTTTACTGTACTTTACCTAGTG
The DNA here is from genome assembly GCA_963457715.1 of Argyresthia albistria. Lineage (NCBI taxonomy): Eukaryota > Metazoa > Arthropoda > Insecta > Lepidoptera > Argyresthiidae > Argyresthia > Argyresthia albistria. The sequence goes on from OY735281.1 coordinate 6,672,664, forward strand.
TGAGGGCCGCCGGTAATCCATGCTATTCCTTATAAAATTTAGTTAACAAGTGAATCTGTATACCCTTTTTGTTAAATAAACGATTCTCTTATCTATCTTATCTTACCTAGCTATTACGGTTCGTGCGATATAGCCCGCTGACGGACTAACAAACAGACGGACAAACAGACAGACGGACAGCGAATGCGAAAAGATTTCTAAAAGCAGTTTCAGTTTAAACACCTGCAAGAACTCCCGAGCTTTTCTCGCGAAGTGTTTCAAGGTCGGTCTAGAGGTGTAGTAGCCGGTCCAGTATGTGCCCGCGTCGCTGCCGTACGGGAGGTGGTCGTTCTGAAACGTGCATAATTCAACAAATTAAAAACTTATGACTTCATGACCTACTCTCGAATACGTTTATTTACATACAGAATTACATACACATATATTGCACACATATATTAGCATATAAAAAAAATCGGTTAAGTGCGGGTCGGTATCGCACACGAAGGGTACCGTACCATCGTACAACAAATCAAAAGCACTCAAAACAATAAAAAATAAACAAAAAGAAAATTTAAAAAGTTTATGCCTTCACGAGATTTGAACCGACGACCTCCGGATTGAGAGTCTACATCATACCGGCTAACCACAACCATGTGGGTTGACGCGAAATATGCTATCATATTTAAATGTGTAGTATATGTGTCTATGACATGGTTGCTATGACAATAAATAAACAGTTTCAGTCAAGATCTCCATTTTGAAATGCGTAAGTGTATCTAAACACGTCTCTTGTATCGGGGCCCCCTTTAATTTGCAATATCTCTCGTATTTCAGTATTTGTGGTTGGTGCGGCAACAGATATACACATTCTGTGAAAATTTCAACTTTCTAGCTATTACGGTTCGTGCAGACGGACCCGGTGACAGACAGGACGGACGGACGGACGGACGGACAGACAGACGGACAGCGAAGTCTCAGTAATAGGGTCCCGTTTGGCACCCTTCGGGTACGGTACCCTAAAAACATATGTATTTCACGTCATCAGGCTGTCACTTGCTCCATCTTCACACTGAAAGGCCCTGACCTGACATGTTTTCGAGTGCCTCTTATTCTCATTGAAACTGCTCTCATACTGAAATAGGTATTTTCACTTTCAGCCAGAACACTATTTGAGAATATGCGTTTCCCCATTTCTCATTAAGTTTTATGCGTTTTAAAAAAAACTGTTATATTCAGTTCCTAAGGCTCCGTCGTATGAAATGACTAATGGGGTGAATGAGGCTCTCAGGTCTTCAGCTGCTCGGTCGTATTTTGAGTGTTTCTCTCGGCTGTCCCTGTGCTGTTTTTTGCCAGGTGTGGTTACTGTGACTTTTTGCCTATTGCTCAATCCTCCCTACTACTACTGCAGTACTTTATCTAGTACGACGGCACGGAACCCTTCGTGTGAGAGTCTGATTCGCACTTCAGTGACTTTTCCATTATTAGGGTTCCATACCCGAAGGGTGCCAAACGGGACCCTATTACTAAGCCTCCACTGTCCGTCTGTCCGTCAGAGGGCCCTTCAGCACAAACCGTAATAGCCAGAAAGTAGAAATTTTCACAGAATGTGTTGCCGCTTCACCAACAAATACTAAATTACACGAAATATTGAAAAAATAAAGGTGTCTTCATACAAAAAACTTATTTTTTGTACTTTTGGTACAATGATGGTGCGGAACCCTTCGTGTGAGAGTCCGATACGCACTTGAGTGACTTTTCCATTTTTTATTCGTATTTATTTTACACATGCGTCTAAATGTTTTGCAAATTTCTCAAACAGCTTCTTTAAACTCGAGACATCGCTGTTAAAAGTTTTCGAAACTCGGGGAGTCAAAAGTCGTGGAATCGATAACCCACCAACCGCACAACAACCCACCTTCTCGGTGTGTAGAGCCTTGTCTCTCTTGCCGTAGAGATAGATCGCCTTCAGATAGCACGACGGGGTGGAGTAGAAGATGTTCACGTCGGACAGGTTGGCGGGGTGAGCGTTCACGTGGCTGTGGGCAACGGGTTAGTCTCTTTATATAAAAGAGTAAGTCCTGACTGATCAATAATTGAAACAAAAAGTAAACTTTAGAAAAAACCAACTTCCACAAACCCTATTTGATTAGTTTGAGTTTAATACAAACTTTAACCCCTTATCCCCCCCCCCCCTTAGGGAATTAATTTTGTCAAATCCCATATCAGTGCTACCCCACGCTACTTAGGAACCCCTGTACAAAGTTTCATGGCTCTAGGTCCACCGGTTTAGGCTATGCGTTGCCTGCCCGTCAGCCACGCATCATATTTGTACCTAGTATTGAGCAGATCTGGTGGCCATATGTGGTCTTCATCATCAGTTCCACATCACAATATTATGCTTACCATGTGCATTTGCACGAGTTATTATGAAAAGCACAAAAATCACTATAGGTCTGCCTATAATATTTGAAGAGTTCCCTCGATTTCTCCAGGATCCCATCATCAGATCCTGACCTGGTGTCAATACGACCAATGGGAAGGTAAACCCTTTCAAACAAAAAAATAATTTTCCAAATCGGTCCATCCGTCTCAATGACAATTTTGACGATGCTCACATACTTGATAAGCTTGTCCATGTTAGCGAACCAGCCGGCAGCGCTCTGGTAGGTGAAGTCTCCTCCCATCAGCACGACTATGTTGTCGTGGTCGTAGTACTTGGCTTGCCTCTCGACCTGGCTGATGAAGTCGTTCACCTGCAACCGATCATCACTGTCAGCCCGCATCAGCCCACTGTTGGGCAGGCCTCTCCCAGAGCGCGCCACTCGCGTCTGTCCCCCGCCATTCTGTCTATAAATCCAAATTATAATAATCCCCATGTCTTGGATGTTGACATGTTTGTGATGTCGCTGTTTCTGGTACCCCGACTCACGACACAGGGTATCCTAGTATGGGGCCAGAATCAACGTATGTGTCTGTATGTAAATGTAAATACCCTACGTAAGGGATACCCTAAGGGAGAAGTTAGATTTTGATTGAATGTGTGTTTGTTTTTGTAATGTAACTTGTCCTGGACTTGTAACCCCTGAATAAATAAATAATTGAAACAAAAAGTAAACTTTAGAAAAAACCGACTTCCACAAACCCTAGTTCATTAGATTGAGTTTAATGCAAACTGTGACCCCATATTTCCCCCCCCCTTGGGGAATTAATTTCGTTGAATCCCATCTCAGTGCTACCGTGGTGCTACCCCACGCTACATAAGGAAACCCTGTACAAAGTTTCATGGCTCTAGGTGCACCGGTTTAGGCTATGCGTTGCCTGCCCGTCAGCCACGCATTGTATTTGTACCTAGTATTGAGCAGTACTGGTGGTCATATGTGGTCTTCATCATCAGTTCCACATCACAATATTATGTTACCGTGAGTAAATGCACGAGTTATTACTAAAAATACAAAAATCACTATAGGTCTGCCTATAATATTTGAAGAGTTCCCTCGATTTCTCCAAGATTCCATCATCAGATCCTGACATGGTGGTCCATAGTACCTTTCCATGCCGTCCCGGTCCACGTAGGCCTTAAGTATGTTGCAATAAAAGATTTGTGTTTGGATGTGCACCCACCCGCTTGTCAGCATTATAGACCCGGCTCTCCGGGTCGTCCATGACTGGCTCGTCGTTGCAGAGGAAGTCGAAGCAGAACCCATCCGGCGGGTTGTACAGGTTGAACAGCGTGTGCGTCATTATGTCGGACATCTTACCTGCACAGAGCAACATTATGTCGGACATCTTACCTGCACAGAGCAACATTATGTCGGACATCTTACCGGCACAGAGCAACATTATGTCGGACATCTTACCTGCACAGAGCAACATTATGTCGGACATCTTACCTGCACAGAGCAACAATTATGTCGGACATCTTACCTGCACAGAGCAACAAACCGGTTCAACTCAAGTGGTTGTAACTGCTCCTTGTTATGTCCGACTACAAACTTTAGGTAAATTCACACCTTCGATCCAATCCCTATAACAAACGTTTGGCGAGCCGCATTCCCCCGCAGGCGCAGTCAATTGGATATTATTATAGTCTCCGCCTCCGCCCTTTTGTGCCAACGTCTCCGGTCCTGTGCCAATCGAATCCAGGTCTTTCCCGTAATATATAGGTATGATAAATACCCCATTTTGCGTGACAGGGGGCTAGCCCATCGCCGCAGCTATGGAGTAATGAAGGTTTCTTGAAGATGTTTTCCACCATCGTTAGGATGTCCCTATAACGTACTTTTATATGATTTCGAGATACAAGCTAAAGGGTGTAACAGAAAGGGGTGTACAAGCCGAAAGAGGGTTGTTAGGGACACCATTCTGAACAACTTTCACTATGAGACCGACTTGGTCAGAGCAACTTTATTTTTATTAACTCAGTACATTTCGGGCCTAGCGCTCAGCTGATCTGTATGGTGAAGTGAAAAATAAAGTTGCTCTGATCAAGTCGGTCCCATAGTGAAAGTTGTTCAGAATGATGTCCCTAACAACCCTCTTTCGGCTTGTACACCCCTTTCTGTTACACCCTGTATGACTTTATACCCTCCTCCCCACCGCCGGATCACCTCCCACCCTCTTTACTTTTAGTTCTTCATCTGGACACTTCGACGATTTTTGAGCTAGATTTCGTGTTTGCCTCAGTATGGCATGAAGTTGGAACGAAGTTGGCAGGGTGGAGGAATACCTAGGTATATCTTTTGCCCCTCGTTAGGGATATTAATAGTCAATGTTACCCACTTACCCAACACATCACTCCCGCGCCACATAAACTCGAGCCTGTCATCGTCGATCATGTTCTCTCTCTCTGACCACTCCACTCTTCCCAAAAAGAGGCCGTCGAAACCCATTTGTGCTAGCAGCGAGCTCTGTGGGACAAACGATAATAATTAGAAAAATCCGTCAAGTGCGAGTCGGTCTCTCACACGAAGGGTTCCGCGACATTGTACAAGAGAATCGGTTAAGTGCGGGTCGGTATCGCACACGAAGGGTACCGTACCATCGTACAACAAATCAAAAGCACTCAAAACAATAAAAAATAAACAAAAATAAAATTTAAAAAGTTTATGCCTTCACGAGATTTGAACCGACGACCTCCGGATTGAGAGTCTACATCATACCGGCTAACCACAACCATGTGGGTTGACGCGAAATATGCTATCATATTTAAATGTGTAGTATATGTGTCTATGACATGGTTGCTATGACAATAAATAAACAGTTTCAGTCAAGATCTCCATTTTGAAATGCGTAAGTGTATCTAAACACGTCTCTTGTATCGGGGCCCCCTTTAATTTGCAATATCTCTCGTATTTCAGTATTTTTGGTTGGTGCGGCAACAGATATACACATTCTGCGAAAATTTCAGCTTTCTAGCTATTACGGTTCGTGCAGACGGACCCGGTGACAGACAGGACGGACGGACGGACGGACGGACAGACGGACAGCGAAGTCTCAGTAATAGGGTCCCGTTTGGCACCCTTCGGGTACGGTACCCTAAAAAAGTAGAAAATATCGCGACTGACTCGTAGTCCCCCCGTGTTGTCCCCCTGGGGGGACAACGAGGAATTTGAATTTACTTATCGTCCCCCCAACTCAGACTTGACGGCATATGAAGTAATGTGGTGAGTAGTACGTAGGTAGATCACTTTTCTAGTGCGGGACATCCTTTTTTAGGGTTCCGTACCCGAAGGGTGCTAAACGGGACCCTATTACTGAGACTTCGCTGTCCGTCTGTCCGTCCGTCCGTCCGTCCGTCCGTCCGTCTGTCACCAGGCTGTAACTCATGAACCGTGGTAGCTAGACAGTTGAAATTTACACAGATGATGTATTTCTGTTGCCGCTATAACAACAAATACTAAAAATCAAAAGAAATTTAATATTAAGGGGGGCTCCCACACAACAAACGTGATTTTTTTGCTCATTTTTGCTCGATATTGATAATGGTAGCAGGTAGACGCTTAAAATGTTAACACTATATTGAGTATATTATTTACTTAAAAAATAAATAATTAAATTAAAATTAAATTAATATTTAGGGGGGGCTCCCATACATTTTTTTGCGGTTTTTTATAGATAATGGCACGGAACCCTTCGTGCGCGAGTCCGACTCGCACTTGGCCGGTTATTTTACGTAGTTCTATTTGCGGCATCAGATATACAAATTCTGTGAGAATTTCAATATTCTACAGTACTCTACACGGCTTGTGAGATACAGCCCGCTAACGGACAGACGGACGGACTTAGAAAATCCCGTTTGTTATTTTTTATTATTTTATTTACTGGCATCTAATTACGAACAGAGTTTCATTTTCTTGATCACCACACCACTGAGGTTTGAGTGTGGTGTTATCTACTCCTTATACAGTTTTTATGTTTAAAAATAAGTAATGAATTGTTGTTACCCTTCGGATACGGAACCCTAAACACTAAACGAGATAGAAATTACCGCCCTTCCTTTAATTTAAAGATTTATACCTACCTGTTCTCTAGTATGTCCATAAGAGTCAATCTGCCACGCGGCTCGTGGCTTGCCGCAGGGGCCGATGGTGTCATTTATCTTCCTGAAAATGCAATAAGCATTAACAAGAAATTACTTATTTAAGACCAAATGTAAAGAATGTAGTGCTTAGTTATTTTTAAACCGCTACCACATCTCTCATAAGCAGGGATCGTAATTGAGGTGTGAATTTACCTAAAGTTTGCAGTGAGACATAACATGGAGCTGCTACAACCACTTGAGTTGAACCGGTACGAATTTAACCGGTTAAATTTCGGGTTTTTTGTTTAACTGGTTAATTTTAGTTTTTTTTTTAACTAACTATAAACATTTTCAAGCTGCTGATTCCACAGCTTGAAAATGTTTAAAGTTCGGTGTTTCAAAAATGTAAGGAAGGAATCTACATGTTCCTTGAAAAATAAAAAGTTATGATTTTTTTGGAATCAGCAGCTTGAAAATGTTTAAAGTTCGGTGTTTCAAATGTAAGGAACATGTAAAACTAAAAAATAAATTAAAAAAATAACCGGTTAAACAAAAAGCCCGAAATTTAACCGGTTCAATTCAAACCGGTTCAACTCAAGTGGTTGTAACAGCTCCATGTTATGTCTCACTGCAAACTGTAGGTAAATTCACACCTCAATTACGATCCCTGCTCATAAGCCACCGTCGCAAGTTAGCCCTTGACGCGACCTCACCTCAACCCCCAAGTATACAGGTCGATCACGGCCTCATAGCCGACAGTGGCCTCGTCGTTCTGCACCCAGCCGCCGCCTGCAAACTCGACACGGCCGGCCTGCACCAGCTGTCTGAAGGTGGCTCGAGTATTGGATCGCTGCTCTTTCCACCAGCGCCAGAAGTAGGCAGTCTCGGAGAAGGTGAACCTGGAAGGGAACATACATTGCTTCTGGGTCCACATGATAACAAAGTAACCCGTACCTTATTATCCTTCGTGTTAGGCGGTTCATATAAGAATAAAAAATTCAAAGTCGTTCATTCGTTGACCGAGCGAGCGAAGCGTCTCCGTTTCAGGATTGGGCAAAAATGCTTTTGTATGTCTGTCTGTTTGTCCATCTGTATGTTCTCTTCTACAGGTTGCATTTCTCAACCGATCCTCGTGAAATTTTGTGAGCAGGTTGGATAATTAAATGGTTTTTTTTGTCGATTCAATTTTTGTTTTTTTTTTCAAAATGGCGGAGATATGGGGTGAAATGAAAAAAAATTGCTACAACCTAAACGGCTCGACGTAGATTAACAAATGAGGTGTCGTTGGATTTGTAAAGACCGTGAGAGTGACACAGACACAATGGACACAGACTATCTAATTTTAGTAAAAAGTCAATAGGTTATATTTTAGATCGCAAAATGTGATTTACAAAGTTATTGGTGCGGCTGTTACTTTCATACTCCATGTACGTAATCAGGTACATTCATAAGTTTGTATGTGTATTTCTTTGTGTGTCTTTCAATATAAAGAAAATGCGGTCGGGTTATCTGGGGGCACGGCAGTGCCCCCGCCAAGAAGAGCGCGAAGCACTGGGGCACTACCCACCTTTTCTCGTAACGCTTCGTCGTTGTTTTGAACTCTCAGAACTTGGGTTTGGATTATATCAAATCGACGAAATTCTTGGGATATGATGACAATAGTAGACACATTAAACTCAAAAAGTTTCAGGTGCATAGTTCTTATACTTTAGATTTTATTGCTATCTAAAAACCCCCGATTTCATCACTGACTTACTCACTCACTGTTGATCAACATAACTTTTAGGGCACTTCCTGAAGTCCTAGAAAATGAAATTTGGTATGTAGGCTAGGATTAGAACACAAACAACCGCAAAATCTTAAAACTTGGAATTTTCACCCCTCAACCCCCTAAACTAGGGGATGTATGAGACTTCCGCAAATTTCGAAGCTACAGGTCTGAAAATTTATACAGTGACTGCTTATTATAAATACTAACTTTACATAACCTTCAATACTCCATAACTGCAGCGATGGGCTAGCCCCCTGTCACGCAAAATGGTCACCCAACTTACAAAAAGAAATGAAATCCCACCAAAACATTTTCATGTAAAAAATGTAGCCAAGAAGAGGGAAACAAAAAGTTATCAGATCTCAAGTAGAGCCAAGCGTCTAACTCTACACGCCCTAACTGTACAGCCCTAACTTCACAAACTCTAACACCTTACTCAAAAACGTCGTCAGGAAAACGTGTGAAGCTATTCTATGTTAGTGCAAGAAACGATGGTTAAACCTTGTAACAGCTACGGAATACTAACCATATTCTGTGAATGTCTGAACTGATGACTGAACCGATTTCGATGAAACTTACTTTCGTCTCGGATCGTGCAGCAACTCCGACAGCACCGAGTGGTAGATGAGCTGAACACTCGCCGTGCTGACCGAAGTTCTAGCTGTAAGACAATCAAGTATCAACATCGTGTTACCACGCTTTTTTCCCAAATGGGGTGATAGAGAGGTACAAGAGGCGGTTAAGGGCAGTTCTCCTCAGGAGTCGAAATCTTCTCACTTTCGTGTCACTTTTTTTCTTCACTTTTATAGTTAATTTAGTAAATACTAAGAAAGAATGCTGAAAGAAGAACATAAATCTGTTGTTGGCGCACCTGGACATTTAGTTCTTCATGAAATATGAAGACCACGATTATAAAATGACATGAAAGTGAGAAAATTAGACACGATAGTGAGAAAATTAAGTATTTTATATAATTGTCGAGGGAAAAAAATACACAGTATTTTCATAATCAACGATAATCATGTTTATTGCAGTTATTTACTTACTGTTAATTTTTGGAAAACTGTGTATTATAAATAATAAATTACGGTTTTCCATATTATTTCAGACTTCTTGGTACCGTATACCGTATAATAGTAGTTTATGAAACTGTTTTAATACCTAGTTATGTGCAGTTTCATAAAGAAGAAAGTTTTTTTTTTTATCTGAATAAATTATGAATTATCAATTAATTTTACCAACGAAGAGTAACTTTTTACTCGAGAGTATCTTCTATTTTTCCTAAGAATGACCTGATTTTGAACTGTCATTGTGGGCTATTCTTGAGGTGTCAAAACCACTAAACTAGAGGAACTAAAGGCACTAAACTAACAACCTTAAAATCCGACAGCTCTTGCGCGGTGGCCACAGATTCCATTTTCAAACACACTATTTTAATTAGTTTAGTTAGTATAGTTCGTGTCGCCTTCGGAATCGCAGGCATTGTCATACAAATAGGCTTGTGGCCTGTCAAGTCAAAATAGATACTTCTTATGAACTGTCAAAACTGAACTTTTGTTCCTGAGTTCTATGAAATAACCACAGAGTGACGTCATGTAAAAGTGCCATCAAATGCTGTCTTTTTTTGCACAAAATTGACTTTGTAAAATGTATCTGCTGGAAATATACAATTCTGAGAATGTCAAGCCATTTTGTACATAATGCTTCAACTTATGACTTGTTCCTAGATTTATTGGATTACCCTCAAGGGTCGCAAGCCTTTTATCTCTGGGATAGTTATTCTCGCATAACTTTTATCTCTGGGATAGTTATTCTCGCATAACTTTTATCTCTGGGATAGTTATTCTCGCACAACTTTTATCTCTGGGATAGTTATTCTCGCACAACTTTTATCTCTGGGATAGTTATTCTCGCACAACTTTTATCTCTGGGATAGTTATTCTCGCATAACTTTTATCTCTGGGATAGTTATTCTCGCATAACTTTTATCTCTGGGATAGTTATTCTCGCACAACTTTTATCTCTGGGATAGTTATTCTCGCACAACTTTTATCTCTGGGATAGTTATTCTCGCATAACTTTTATCTCTGGGATAGTTATTCTCGCATAACTTTTATCTCTGGGATAGTTATTCTCGCACAACTTTTATCTCTGGGATAGTTATTCTCGCATAACTTTTATCTCTGGGATAGTTATTCTCGCACAACTTTTATCTCTGGGATAGTTATTCTCGCATAACTTTTATCTCTGGGATAGTTATTCTCGCACAACTTTTATCTCTGGGATAGTTATTCTCGCATAACTTTTATCTCTGGGATAGTTATTCTCGCATAACTTTTATCTCTGGGATAGTTATTCTCGCACAACTTTTATCTCTGGGATAGTTATTCTCGCATAACTTTTATCTCTGGGATAGTTATTCTCGCACAACTTTTATCTCTGGGATAGTTATTCTCGCATAACTTTTATCTCTGGGATAGTTATTCTCGCACAACTTTTATCTCTGGGATAGTTATTCTCGCATAACTTTTATCTCTGGGATAGTTATTCTCGCATAACTTTTTGTTGGCAAAATCCAGCCTAATATAAATTACTTATCTCATTGGTACCGGGATTAGAACATGAATCCTGAATCTCCTGTGCGAGAAGCAAGCGTGAAACCCACTAGACCCGGAGCTCTTGAAATGGCCTACGCCCCTTGGTGGGGATACCAATTACTTTTTATTTTAACTTACTCCAGATGGTCCGATGGCAGCGAGGACAGCAGGGAACCAGGACGTTATGTCTTGCTCGGGGTGTACCTATCTATCCAGGGAGCACTTTCCAGTGGAGAGCGCATAGACACATTTTACTTTGAAACACAACTCACCAATTTACGGGCGGCGGGGGACGAGGTAAGAGAGTTGTGATTGGTCAGCCGCTGCGAAACTGTCTGGCGGCCCGCCATCGTACTAGGTTGCGTATGCGAACGTTTGTTTAATACAACAAACGTTTGGCGAGCTGCATTCCCCCGCAGGCGCAGTCAATTGGATATATAGTCTCTGTATCTATCTATTCTTCTGAGTTCCGGGGTAGAATGTTTTTCAAATTTCTTCTTGAAACTTTGAGTACTTATCGCATTGTGGAATGGTGCAGCATGTTTAGGACAAAACATTGAATTGTTTTGGATGTCCTAAATTAAGAACATACTCAACAGTTGGCTCCCAGACAGACATGATGCTGATGATGATGATAAACTTACTCCCATAGTAGTACTCGTCGAAGGTCTTCACCCAGCCCGCGTCCATGTGTGAGTGTGCAATGAGATGCACATTCAGCGCCCCCTCCTTCGGTTGTGGGCATTGCTGGAAACATCATCATCATCATCATATAGTAAAAAGTGAAAGGGAATTGAAACAAAAAGTAAACTTTAGAAAAACCGACTTCCACACACCCTATATTTGATTAGAATAAGTTTAATACTAAACTGTAACCCCTTAAATTGGGGACTTAATTTAGTCAAATCCCATCTCAGTGCTACCCAACGAACCTCTGTAAAAAGTTTCATGGCTCTAGGTTCACCGGTTTAGGTTATGCGTTGCCAGCCCATCAGGCACGAATTGTATTTGTACCTAGTATTGAGCAGTTCTAGTGGCCACATGTGGTCTTCATCAGCAGTTCCGCATCACAATATTATGCTTACCGTGAGTAAATGCACGAGTTATTACTAAAAACACAAAAGTCACTATAGGTCTGCCTATAACATTTGAAGAGTTCCCTCGATTTCTCCAGGATCCCATCATCAGATCCTGACCTGGTGTCAATGGGACCAATGGGAAGGTAAACCCTTTCAAAGAAAATAAAACAAACAAATCGGTCCATCCGTCTAGGCGCAATCGGGGCACATACATAAAAAAAATAAAAAACTTCCGGACGAATTGTAAATCTCCTCTTTTGGGAAGTCGGTTAAAAATATAGACTTAGGTCAAAGCGAAACCACCGGTAGGTGGCCCCTGAAAGGAAATAAAGTGTCCCCTAAAGATAGGGATTGTTGATAAAATCGGCCATTAGTCACCCCTAAACACTTCTCACCTTATACCCACATTCAGGTTTACTCATAGCACCGTCAGCCTTTTGTAAAAACTGCACGAAAAAATATATTGTCCATAATATTTTTGACATCATTTTCTATTTCATTTCACAAATTCAGTCACAGTACAATAGGAGCTACCAGTATGTGTGTTGTTTTGCCATAGCTATACCTAGAGGCTGTTTAAAGATACTATAGAGCTATACTTAAAACAAAGCTGAGTTTACACTGCATTCTTGACCATCTCTGACTAAAAGCGGGCACAGTTGTGAAAAGGGGCTGATACTATGATATGTATTGTTTTTGCTAAGTTATTGTTCGCGACATAGTGTAATATTTGTTAGTTTAATATTGTGTTTGTAATATTTTAAGTCGTCTACTATGTCTTTGCTATGGTTTAAGTCTTGTAAATAGCCCTGTAAATATTTCGTAATAAAGATTCACTTGTTTGTGTGTTTTCTTGGCGCGGTCAAGTAGAGAGAGAGAGAGAGAGACAGATAGAGAAAAGCGTTCCATCCCGCTCGCTGCTATTTCCTCGCCGCCACAGCCACGCACAGTGTGCGCCAGGTGATCTTCGAGTGTGTTCTCGAAGATCACCCGGCACAGTGTGCGCCCGCGAGTATAAATACGGGCGCAAAGCAAGCGGCGACTCAGTCCACTTCAGTCCGGCGGAGAGTTAACAACTCAGTCCAATACAGTCCGCCAGAGAGGAAACAACTAGAAGCAGCTAGCGGGAAGCCGGGAGCACTGTCCACTCTCTCCCTACCGCCGAGCCAAGGAAGCTGCAACCTGCCTACTGAAACTCTGCGTGTTCTTTATCCACGTCCGGACCAGCCACCCTCGAGCGTCAAATGATTGGTTGCCATTTAAAGCAGCCTACGAAGAGACAGCAAGCCGCCTAACAGAACAAGAGAACCTGTCACGCCTACGCCGCTGCCTTCGAGGAGCAGCCAAGGAAGCTGTTCAATGTCTCTTCATCGGATCGACAACATCCGCTGCCGTTATGAAGATGCTGCAGACTAGATTCGGCCGCCCAGACGCACTTGTGGCCGTAGAACTCAATAAACTACGGGTCCTGCCGAAGCTTCAAGAGAACCCAAGAGACATCTGCATCTACGCGTCAAAGGTCCTCAACACAGTCAGCACCATACAGGCGTTGGGCAAGCCGCACTATCTTTACAACGCAGAAGTAGTGCGCGGCATAGTCGAGAAGCTTCCGGCAACGCTGCGATACAAGTACTACGACTACGATGCTGAGCAACCAGAGGAGCAGCCGGATCTATTGAAGCTGTCACACTTCCTGTCCGCTACGGCAGAAAGATGTGGTACTTTCGCCCCAGCGGAGAACATCACACCTGAAGACCGGCGGGAGCCACCCGCCAAGAAAGTCGTCCGCACCTACGTTGCTGATGACACGCCGCCGTTGAAGAAACGCACGCCGCAATGCCGCCTGTGCGAAGCCGATCACAAGCCGGCAGACTGCGATGTTATGAAGAAGGCCACGGTATCAGAGCGGTGGGAACTCGCCAAGAAGCATAGACTGTGCTTCCGCTGCCTGTGCACCAGGAACATACGGCACGTCTGCAAAACTACCCAGTGCAACATCAATGGATGTACATACCGCCATCACAGACTGCTGCATCAAGATGAGCCGGAAGCCCAGCTGCACCATTGCGAAGAGATACCAACCACCTTCGTCGCGTCGTCACAAACATCAATGTCAGCTGCATTGAAGATCATCCCAGTACAAGTCAGCGGGCCAAATGGAAGCGTGGACACATACGCTTTGATGGATGATGGATCGACCTGCACAATAATCAACGCCGCCACAGCTGAGAGCATCGGTGCCACGGGACAAGCAGAGCCATTTCACATTGAGGGTGTCGCCGGAGTGAAGATTGACAATCCACAATCTCGACGCGTCAACTTCAGCATCAAAGGAAGAAATCAAGAGCGAAGCTTCGACATTTCAGCGAGAACAATGGAAGATCTTCATATCTCATCACAGACGGTGTCGCGACAACTCATCGCAGAATGCAAACATCTGAGGGATCTCGAAGACCAACTCGTCTACGACAAGGGGCAGCCAACGATACTTCTGGGGCAGGACAACTTCCACTTGTTGTTCTCCATGGTGACACGCTTCGGAGCCCGCAACCAGCCTGTCGCGTCACTGACTGAGCTGGGTTGGGTCTTGCACGGGCACGTTCCTCGGCAAGCGCTAGTACATCGTGTCAACCATGTCGTCGTCAGCGCTCCAGAAGAAGAGTCAATGGAGGCTCTTATGAAAGAACACTTCGCCCTGGAGTCCTTGGGGGTGCAGCCACGCAACTCAGTCACCCCGGACGAGAGCCGAGCGCTGAGTATCCTGAAGAAGACAACGCAACGCACTCCCGAAGGCCGCTACGAGTCCGGTTTGCTGTGGAGACACGACGATTTCACTCCACCTGACAGTTACGACGCCGCCTATCGCCGACTCCTCATGATCGAGAAGAAACTCGACAAGGACAAGAATCTCAAGATGCGATACGAGACACAGATGGCAGCGTTCCTGAGCAGCGACTTCGCGGAAGAAGCGCCGACTACCAAATCAACGAAGACTTGGTACCTTCCGCATTTCGCAGTCATCAACCCACAGAAGCCAGAGAAGCTGCGCATCGTTCACGACGCCGCCGCCAAGTCCAGAGGGGTCAGCCTCAATGACCTACTGCTGTCGGGACCGGACTTACTCCAATCTCTCCCTGGGATCCTGATGCGGTTCCGCCAGCGACCAATAGCAGTCACCGGGGACATCAAGGACATGTTCCTACGGATCTACATACGAGAAGAAGACAGAGACATGCAGCGCTTCCTGTGGAGAGGAAGCCGACGCGAGGGCCCGCCAACAGAATACCGAATGAAGAGTGTCATCTTCGGTGCGAAGTCGTCACCATGCACGGCGATCTTTGTGAAGAATGCGAACGCCGAACGCCACGCCGAAGAATATCCAAAGGCCGTCGATGCGATACTACGCAACCACTACATGGACGACTACCTGGCAAGCTTCAACACAGAAGAAGAGGCGCTCGAGATCTCCACAGAAGTAGCTAACATCCACAAAGAGGGAAGCTTTCATCTACATAAATGGGCGTCCAACTCAGCGCGAGTCAGACTTGAATTGGAACCGGAGTCAATCAAGAACGTCGTCGAACTTGCGCCGGAGAAGATCCTCGGGATGATCTGGGACACCAAAGCCGACACGCTTGGCTTCAACACCAATCTGACGAAGGTCCCAGCAGCCATCATCATGGGCGAGAGAACACCGACGAAGAGGGAGGCGCTCAGGGTAGTCATGTCGATATATGATCCCCTGGGCCTAGCAACGCCGGTCACCGTACAAGCCAAGAGAATCCTGCAAGACACTTGGCGTTCAGGAACGGGATGGGACGACAAACTGCAACCGAGCGAAGCTGAGGCCTGGAACATATGGGCCAACAACATTAAGAGAATGGGACAGCTGTCAATCCCGCGCTGCCACCCATACTTGGCACGGGAACGAGCAGCCGAGATGCACATCTTCGTCGACGCCAGCTCAACCGCCTATGCCGCTGCCGTCTACTGGAGAACTACAGATGAAGAGGGGCTGCCGCAAGTCTCATTGATCATCGCCAAGGGACGCGTCGCTCCACTGAAGACAGTCTCCATCCCACGCCTGGAGCTTCAAGCGGCTGTACTGGGCTGCCGCCTAGCTCAGACAGCCGTTGAAGAGCATGACTTCAAGCCCACACGCCGGGTCTTCTGGTCAGACTCAAGCACTGTGCTGACGTGGCTGCGCACAGGTCCGCGCAGCTACAAGCCGTTCGTCGCACATCGGGTTGCAGAGATCGCCGAGACCACCAGAACCAATGAATGGCGGTGGGTCCCCACCAAACTCAACGTGGCGGATGACGCCACAAGAATGATGCCGCATGACTTCGACTCAAACCACAGATGGTTTGCCGGGCCCGACTTCCTACGTCAGCCGGAAGAAGATTGGCCGCAGCAAGAGTTCGCCGACAAGTTGGAAACCGGGGAAGAGCGCGTGAACGTGGCAACCACGCCACCACGCTTTGCCGAAGCTCTCCCAGATGTCGCACGGTTCTCCAGCTGGTTACGACTGATGAGATCCACTGCCAGAGTCCTTCAGTTCATCACTCTGCTGCGCACCAAAAGAGAGCGGACACTGGCCACTAGAAAAAGAACAAAGAAGTCGGATGATGCTGACCCGAGCTGGAAGGCTAATGCACCACGACCAACCAAGAAGACGGACGCCGTAGCTCGCCGCAAGCCCAGACTGCAAGCTATCCATCTGCCAGCGGAATACATGCAGCGCGCCGAGCTCCTATGGGTCAAAGCCATCCAGCATCAAGACTTCGAAGCCGAGATAGCTGCCTTAAGAAAAGGAAACCCAGTCGCCAACGACAGCCGCCTCAAACAACTGTCGATGCGACTGGACCAAGACGAAATCCTGCGCCTCAAGTCTCGAATCGCCGCAGCCGAAGACATCATGGCCACACAGAGCGAGCCAGCCATATTGGACGGCGGTCATCCCTGGGCACGGCTATACATCACCTCCGTGCACACCCAACTGCATCACGGAGGGTTCGAGACAACCGCCAACGAAGTCAGGCAGCGATTCTGGATGCTGCGCCTACGAGTCTCCGTCAGAACGGCAATCAAGAGGTGTCAGCCCTGCAGACTTCGGAAGGCGAAGCCCGCCTGGCCTTCGACTGGCAATCATCCGCCAAGTCGACTGGCCCACCATCGCCGAACCTTCACTTTCACCGGGCTTGACTACTTTGGCCCGATGACAGTCACCGTCGGTCGCGGGCATCAGAAAAGATACGGCGCATTGTTCACGTGCCTTACAACACGCGCTGTACACCTGGAGCTCGCTGGGAGCCTGAGCACGGACTCGGCAATCATGGCAATTCGTCGTTTCATCAGCAGACGAGGCTGCCCTACGGAAATATGGAGCGACAACGGCACCAACCTGCGTGGCGCAGATAATGAACTCAAGAGGATGGCGCAGGGAGCGATGGCAGAGGAAGCCTCAATACGAACCATCAAGTGGCGCTACATCCCACCGAGCGCGCCATTCATGGGAGGCGCTTGGGACCGCATGGTGCGCAGCGTCAAAAACGCGCTAAACACAACCCTGCAGGAGAAAGCGCCCAGGGAAGAAGTAATTGCGACGCTGCTCATCGAGGCGGAACACACCATCAACAGCCGCCCGCTGACCCATATCTCCATGTCACCGGAGGATGACGAGCCGCTCACGCCAAACCACTTCCTCATGGGAGGGCCGTCCAGAGTGCCGCTGCCAGGCGCTTTCGTCGAAGGAGACGACATCAGCCACAAGACTTGGATCGCTAGCCAGCGACTCGCCGACGTCTTCTGGGCCAGATGGGTACGCGAGTACCTGCCGGAGCTGCAGCACCGGCGGGAGCCCCACGCAAGAGGCGCCATAAAGATCGGAGACTTAGTCCTCATCGTCGACGGGACACTGCCTCGCAACGTTTGGCCGAGGGGACAAGTCGTAGCTGTCTTCCCAGGACCAGACGGAGAGATACGCGCTGTAGACGTCAGGACGGCGCGTGGAATCCTGCGACGTCCCACGAAGAAGCTGATCATCCTGCCTGTGAACCGCGAACCGCAAGAATTACAGCTCAAGGAGACTGCGGCGGGAGAAGATGTTCGCGACATAGTGTAATATTTGTTAGTTTAATATTGTGTTTGTAATATTTTAAGTCGTCTACTATGTCTTTGCTATGGTTTAAGTCTTGTAAATAGCCCTGTAAATATTTCGTAATAAAGATTCACTTGTTTGTGTGTTTTCTTGGCGCGGTCAAGTAGAGAGAGAGAGAGAGAGACAGATAGAGAAAAGCGTTCCATCCCGCTCGCTGCTATTTCCTCGCCGCCACAGCCACGCACAGTGTGCGCCAATCGAGTGTGTTCTCGAAGATCACCCGGCACAGTGTGCGCCCGCGAGTATAAATACGGGCGCACAGCAAGCGGCGACTCAGTCCACTTCAGTCCGGCGGAGAGTTAACAACTCAGTCCAATACAGTCCGCCAGAGAGGAAACAACTAGAAGCAGCTAGCGGGAAGCCGGGAGCACTGTCCACTCTCTCCCTACCGCCGAGCCAAGGAAGCTGCAACCTGCCTACTGAAACTCTGCGTGTTCTTTATCCACGTCCGGACCAGCCACCCTCGCCGCAATAAGTGTGGGTCGTCGAAGGGGCCCACAGTTATGTTATTGATAATCGTGAGGAAACCTTCATTAATCCATAGCTGCGGCGATGGGCCAGCCCCAGGAAAAATGGAGTGTTGAATACTAAACGTGGACACAACTGTGCGTATGCCAACCCGAATAGGAAAGCCATGACGCTAAGCCTCTGCGCTAATCGTTTCGGGCTTCGCAGTTCATATAAGGTCTTACGACAGCAGGCGTGAACGGTTCTCGATAGAAACCCTTGAATCGCGTCGCAAGCTTCAGGACCTGATCCATTTGCACAAAATAATCAATGGCACCATTACAACCTCTGTCCTCTCGGACATTCACTTCTATGCACCCAGCAGATCAGTTAGAAAGCCACGTCCCTTCTTCATTCCACGGTGCCAATCCAACATCAGTGCTAACAACCCCACCCCTCGTATGTGTCGCTTCTACAACGAGCTTGCTGCCAGCGAGGACGGCGTCCCTGATATCTACCACGATTCGCTGGCTTCTTTTAAGTTTAAAATGCGTCATGTCCTCAATTCTCTTTAAATTGTTTTAAATTCTGCTTTAGATATTTTTTTAATTGCTAGTATTTTCTTTAGATTACACAATTGTTTGTGTGATTTGTGTGCATAAGTTGGATAATCGCTTTTTTATATAAGTAAATGACGTGATTTGTGTGCATACATTAAATAATTACTTTTTTTATACATAAGTCATGCTGTGTATACATATTTTGGCGCTGAAGACAGCCGTTCACCCGTTTTAATGGTATATTAATTTAAGTGTATTATCTTCAATGCTGTTTTGTATACCAAAGATAAATAAATAAACGTTCTCTTGTGCACTCCGCCTTATTTCAAGTTGACATCAAACTGGAACAGTGAGCAGTTTCATAACATAACATGATTGTGTAATAGGAGAACTATTCCTTCGATACGTTGTTTATGGCAGCGTCTTTCAACTGGTGGGTTGCGACCTTCTAAGAGGTCGCAAGCCTGTAGGGGGTCGTGTTATTCGATAATTTGGTATACGCCCCTCATACCATGATTT
Organism: Argyresthia albistria; assembly: GCA_963457715.1. Classification (NCBI taxonomy): domain Eukaryota; kingdom Metazoa; phylum Arthropoda; class Insecta; order Lepidoptera; family Argyresthiidae; genus Argyresthia; species Argyresthia albistria. The sequence continues at coordinate 6,692,299 of OY735281.1, forward strand.
AGTTACTCATTTCATAATTTAATATCTGGGTTACCGAGCTTTGCTCGGCGGTTGGTGGTATAAAAACAATAAAACATTATATTTCATATCATCAGACTGCAATCGATTAATACGCTGTTCTGTTTTTGAACAGCTGCAAACGAGAAGCAAACAGGCATTTGTTTTCACATAAAGTGCCTGTTTGCTTAGTAGCATGAACTTATATTCGGCCTTACTTGAACTAAACCTTTTTGTGTGAATTTTCCGAAGATGCGCCAAAAAGTGTCACGTGATATTCTGAGGTCGCTTTTTTATTGTCATTGGAATTTATGCCTTATTTTCATTGTACTAAAGTGAAATTGCCAATCCTATTGCGCGGCAATGAGAAAAGCACGAAAACTCTGAAATACGCGATTTTTCAGTTATGAGACCTAGCTCGATCGATTTTTTACCCCCAAAAACCCCTACATTGCAAATTTCATCGAAAACTACAGCGCCATTTTGTAGAACACAAAACATATATCGTTACATACAAATACTGACGCGGCTGCTCCTCGCCACGCAGACACCAATTGGGGGATTTATGATTGACGCAAACAATTGAGAAAACAAGAAGTAGAAACAGTGTATACGGCGAGTTCATTTGTAATAAGAGATCTCTTCCAGCAAACCATTTATTATGGCTAGCAGCCAAATTCAGAGTGGCTTTCACCCTTCGTGACGTCTATTATTTGATTGCATCGCATGACATGCAAGACAATATGACATTTCAGGGGCTTCATAGCGCCGACTGCCATGGCAGCTTTGATTTGGTAGCTCGAGTGTTTATTTTTAACCGACTTCCAAAAGGAGGAGGAGGTTTAAAATTAGTCGGGATATTTTTTTATTTTTTTAATGTACATTACTTATTTACATTGTACACCGATTACGCCTAGACGAATGGATGAAATATGTTAGGCAGACCTATAGTGATTTTCGTGTTTTTCATAATAACTCGTGCATTTTTGAAATAGATGAACAGTTTATATACATAACAAATTAATAATTATAACTTAACTAAACTATAGGTAAAACACCAACTAAACTAGATCAAAAATTTAGCCCAGATCGCTGCCGGGCGGAAGGGTGCCCAAAACGATGGCATCGTTACCTCGCTGTATCGCAATGCTGATGCGTTGTACATTCACTCATGGTAAGCATAATATTGTGATGTGGAACTGATGACGAAGACCACACATGGCCATCGGACTGCTCAATACTAGGTACAAAAGCGTGGCTGACGGGCAACGCATAGCCTAAACCGGAGTAGTTTTGTAATTTTGCCTTGACTTTTTTGTTTTTGTTCAGTTGAACGTAAAAACTTTGCCGTGGGGTGGGCGGGACAGATAATCCCCACCATAATAATGGATCTAGCTGGAGCCATGAAACTTTGTACAGGCGTTCCGCAGTAGCGAAGAGTACGCAGCACTGAGATGGGATTTGACGAAATGACTCCATTACGACTGTATGGTGCTGGATCCGCTCTTTTGTTTAAGTACCAAAAAGGCGTCATGTACTTAAAAGCTTGAGCAACACTGCTTTACAGGAAGAACAGTAATACACGGAATTGGCTGCGCCACTGGAACGAAGCCAGAGACTATATATCCAATTGACTGCGCCTGCGTGGGAATGCGGCTCGCCAAACGCATACGCAACCTATGTACGATGACGGGCCGCCAGACAGTTTCGCAGCGGCTGACCAATAACAGCTCTCTTACCTCGTCCCCCGCCGCCCGTAAATTGGTGAGTTGTGTTTCGAAGGAAAATGTATCTATGCGCTCTCCACGGGATAAGTGCTCCCTGGCCGCAAACATAGCGTCACGCGCTTTCCCATACGGGATTTCAGAGGCACAATTGTGTCCACTTTTACCCAATTCTTCAATACCCCAATTTGAGTGACAGGAGGCTAGCCAATTGCCGCAGCTATGAATGTTTCCTAGCGATGTTTTCCATTATCCGAATGATCACTTTAAAAAAAATACTTTCTCTGTGATACATGGTCAATCAGCACCGGTATTCGAACCTGCATCTCCTGAGAGAGAAGCAAGCATGAAACACACTAGACATTATCATGTAATCTTAGAATACATTCATATTCATAATAGGAAATAAATAATATTTGTGTCGTATTTGGTCATAAATAATGTTATTTTATTGGACATAAAAAGCTATACAAATTATTTATACGACAGTATTGTAGCCTTCATGAACCAAGACCTAAACTCAAATCTAGAATACTAGCCTACGATCACTTATTTCAATGTTCTTACAGAATAGTTTAGCTTGGCACTAGACTGAGATAATTGTTTTCATTCCTATGGCTTCTACTTACTTATTGATTTCTTTCTCATTTACGTGTCTGACATTGTACAGATAAGTCTTTACTAATAAACTACTCAGGTTTATAAGAATTCTACATCTGTTTTGGTCCTCTCAATCAAAACCCGGGGGGGGTAGATAAAATTTTAGTAAAACGTGGGTAGTTGTGATTCAGAAATAGTGCGGTTGAAACATGTGAGATAGTTTGTTGTATTTGTGTTAAATTGCAAGATATAATAATAGTGAAAGTGTGAATATGAATTTTTATTTTTATTTTATTTATTGCAAAACACAACAGATATAATACATTGCGTTTCTTAATATAAAAATCTTAATATATATGTAAAACATGTAGAATATCCTACTGGGTGTTTTGACAGCATTTTTTATTTGTGGACAGTGTATTTGTATTTAAGTTAAAGTAAAAACTAAACTAAAAGAAAGGAAAATAACTAAAGGTACTATGCTCAAACCGCTTATTAATTAATTAGGTAAATTAGCCAAAGATTCATAATTTCTTTATTGCACACAATTAATTGCAATGACAAAAAGTAAATAAAAACAGTGTACAAAGGCGAGCTTATCTCTAAAAAGAGATCTCTTCCAGCAAACCAAGTTCCGATGAGAGAGTTTGATATATCAGCAAGGGTAGACCTTTGTGTACAACAATATATTAAAGATAAACGTACAAAGATTTACGTTTGAAGGCTGACAGTTTCATAAAGATGTCCAAGTCGTGAGAATAATAAGCACAATAATTTGTAGTGGATCTTCAAGTATTCGCCGAGTGCGCACAGGCAAATAAATATTCGTCTACGTGAGTGATTACTGATGAGGAATTTCGCATAATATTTTAAATTAATTTTTCTCGTCCGTGCCTCCGCCTTTTTCCTGACCTGGTGTCAATGGGACCAATGGGAAGGTAAACCCTTTCAAACAAAAAAATAATTTTCCAAATCGGTTCATCCGTCTAGGCGCTATCGGGGCACATACATAAAAAAAAAAAACAAATATCCGGACGAATTGTAATGTAAACCTCCTCCTTTGGGAAGTCGGTTAAAAAGGTGTGATGTTGTGTGAATGTAAATACAAATAAATATTGCTTCATACATTGCTTCTAGCGCCTTGTGTCGCGTGGGAATCAGAAACAGCGACATCACAAACATATAAACATCCAGGACCTGTTTTGTTTCTCTTGTTTTTAGGGTTCCGTACCCGAAGGGTGCCAAACGGGTTCTTATTACTAATAAGACTCCGCTGTCCGTCCGTCTGTCTGTCTACCCCCAGGTTTTTTTGTCCCCAGTAGGGATTTGAACCCGGGACCTCTCGCATGGCTCAAACAACAATAGCGTAAAAATTCTAGCTTATTATGAAATTCTCTTCCAGCAAAATAAGTTTGGGAGACGGAGGTGGATTGCTGACGATCTTTAGAGTTTCGTATCTCAGAAGGAGAAACCCGTCACAGGCAATTTACTCAGAACATAATTAGAGCGATGAAGTTGAAAATTGGTACACATCATATCAATATCTGTGACCCAAAGACAGAGGTGCAATGTAAATATGGAATGTAAGGGCCACTTTTAGGGGGCCAAATGATAAAAATGAAATTTAAAAATTCAAAATATGCCGTGTGACATATCAAATGAAAGCGCATAATGTGAGGATCTTAAATGTATTTTAAAAGCTTTTATTTAACTTGCACTGTATGTTTGTTTGTTTGTTTGTGGGTATCACGGTTCGCGTCAAAAATGTCGGCTTGAAATTGACCCACTTCCCGTTATCCGATTGAGCTGAAATTTTGCATACGTATGTAAGTTGGATGACAATGCAATATTTTTTTGACTTGGAGCTGATCTGATGCTGGAGCCGGAAGGTGGCCATGGGAACCCTGTTACCAAACGACGCAATCCTATTGTGTTTGGGCTCATTTGATTTATGTTGACAAGTACTTTGATCCTAGAATATTTTTTATGACATGGAGCTGATCTGATGCTGGAGCCGGAAGGTGGCCATGGGAACCCTGTTACCAAACGACGCAATCCTATTGTGTTTAGGCTGATTTGATTTATATTGACAAGTACTTTGATTCTAGAATATTTTTTATGACATGGAGCTGATCTGATGCTGTAGCCGGAAGGTGGCCATGGGAACCCTGTTACCAAACGACGCAATCCTATTGTGTTTAGGCTGATTTGATTTATATTGACAAGTACTTTGATTCTAGAATATTTTTTTATGACATGGAGCTGATCTGATGCTGGAACCGGAAGGTGGCCATGGGAACCCTGTTACCAAACGACGCAATCCTATTGTGTTTGGGCTCATTTGATTTATATTGACAAGTACTTTGATCCTAGAATATTTTTTATGACATGGAGCTGATCTGATGCTGGAGCCTGAAGCTGGCCATGGGAACCCTGTTACCAAACGACGCAATCCTATTGTGTTTGGGCTCATTTGATTTATATTGACAAGTACTTTGATCCTAGAATATTTTTTATGACATGGAGCTGATCTGATGCTGCAGCCTGAAGCTGGCCATGGGAACCCTGTTACCACACGACACAATCCTATTGTGTTTGGGCTCATTTGATTTATATTGACAAGTACTTTGATCCTAGAATATTTTTTATGACATGGAGCTGATCTGATGCTGGAGCCGGAAGGTGGCCATGGGAACTCTGTTACCAAACGACGCAATCCTATCGTGTTTGGTCTCATTTGATTCGTCTTCACAAGCACTCTGATTCTAGATTAGATTTTTTGTCCAGGCCCCCGATTCTCGCGCTATCGAGATCATCTCCCCAGTCAAGATATCTGTTTTGATACCGCCTAAATCCGTCGAAAATTATCTCGATTTATATTTATTATGATCGAAAACGGGTCGAGATATCTCGGTTGGTCGAAAGGCTAGTCGTAAGAATAGCTTTTTCTTGTTTTTGATAGAGATTTCGGTATCTCAAAATCGATATTTCGACCATGGACATGATCTCGCTAGCGCCAGAATTGTCTCGCTGTAATGATAAAGACTAAAAAGTTAAAAATAAATTAAAAGTAAAAAAACATTTTAAACAAAGCTTTTATTTAATGCCCTAAAAAGAAGAAAATAAAATTTCGATTCAATCAAATGCGTTATTTTATTAAATTACACAATTAATACGATATAAAAGCTTGTTGCGGGATTTATCTCCAAGTCTGTGCAAATAGTCCCTACCACCTGATTAAGTCTACACAAGTAAATCTCGCAACAAGCTTTGTTATAGTATTAATTGTGTAATTTAATAAAATAACGCATTTGATTGAATCGAAATTTTATTTTCTTCTTTTTAGGGCATTAAATAAAAGCTTTGTTTAAAATGTTTTTTTACTTTTAATTTTTTATAATATTTTTAAGACTTATTTTGAGAAAGTTGTGCTCATTAATATGACCGATTCACATGTCATCAAAACCTCTAGGGTACTTCCCGAAGTCCCAAAAATCTGAAATTTTGTATGCAAGCACATGTTTGCACCCATATCCCATAAAAACTCTGAAATCTACAACTTTGACCCCCTAAGCCCTAACCCACTAAACCTGGTGTGCAAAGTTTGTATGAAAAACTGAATTTTAGGGTACTTTCAGGGTATTTTGTTGGTGTTAGTTCTATTATTGTTGTACGAAACCCTCTCAACGCAAGTATAACTCGCACTTGGCAGCTTATTTCTTAAAGGGTTCCTCTGTAGGTCGAACCTCGATCGCTGCATAGACCCTGCTGATGATGATGACGATGGGTTTGGCCCCAGGTGCAGCCAACCTCAGGATGGAGAGGAACTCCTCGAGTGAGTTCACAGTCTCCTCCTCACTCTCTTACGACTCCAGCGTCGAGGAGGAGAGGGAGAAGAAGAGGAAACGGAACTTCTTCAAGTAAGTTGCGATGTTTTATTCTTGTACGGGACGGAACCCTTCGTGTGTGACTCAAATATAGAACGATATGTCTATGGTATATGTATGGATATGTCTATGTATATGGCCATATGTGGTCTTCATCAGCAGTTCCGCATCACAATATTATGGTTACCCTGAGTAAATGCACGAGTTATTACTAAAAACACAAAAATCACTATAGGTCTGCCTACTATATTATTTGAAGAGTTCCCTCGATTTCTCCAGGATCCCATCATCAGATCCTGACCTGGTGTCAATGGGACCAATGGGAAGGTAAACCCTTTCAAACAAAAAAATAATTTTCCAAATTGGTCCATCCGTCTAGGCGCTATCGGGGGCTAAAAAAAACATCCGGACGAATTGTAAACCTCCTCCTTTGGGAAGTCAGTTAAAAATAAATAATTGTTCACACATTAACTTATCGTGTAAACGTGCTGAGATACAAAACTGTTGAATTGCAGTTGAGTTGTACTTATTATAAATTATGTCTGAGTTGCATTACGTGACAATAAAATGCACTTCACTTGCGATCTTTACTTAGATTACTGATCCTGTAGCCAAAAGGTAAACAAACAGTACAAAACCTCTCGCTCTTATTTTTAATGTTTGTTACATCGAAAGTGGTACTATTTATGAACCGATTTCAAAAATTATTTCTGTGTTCGAAAGGGAAGCCCGATAGTTTGGTCCCATTTTTTGAATATCAGGAATCGGTTTAGTAGTTAGGTTTCTACATGAAAAAACTGTAAAGTTTAATTTGGTTTTACCTGGATGACATCATACATCCAGTGTTTTTTGGCGTTTATAGTCATTTCTCGAGATAAATTCTGGCTGTTAGGATCGTATATTCGTTTATATTACTGACCGAGCGAGCGAAGCGAGCGAAGCGTCTCCGTTTCAGGTTTGGGCAAAAATGCTTTCGTATGTCCGGTTGTTCTCCTCTACAGGTCGCATTTATGAACCGATTCTCGTGAAATTTTGTGAGCAGGTTGGAAAAATAAATAGAATTTTTTACTCGAGCCAGTTTTTTGATTTTTTTCAAAATGGCGGAGATATGGGGTTTTAAAATGTAAAAAAATCGCTACCAAACAGCTCGATGGATATTAACAAATGAGGTGTCGTTGGATTCGTAAAGACCATGAGAGTGAAACAAATTATATAATTTTAGTAAAAATTCAATATGGTTGTATTAAAGATCGCGAATTGCTTTCGTATGTCCGGTTGTTCTCCTCTACAGGTCGCATTTAAGAACCGATTCTCGTGAAATTTTGTGAGCAGGTTGGAAAAATAAATATAATTTTTTACTCGAGCCAGTTTTTTGATTTTTTTCAAAATGGCGGAGATATGGGGTTTTAAAATGTAAAAAAATCGCTACAACCCAAACAGCTCGATGGATATTAACAAATGAGGTTTCGTTGGATTCGTAAAGACCATGAGAGTGAAACAAATTATATAATTTTAGTAAAAAGTCAATAGGTTGTACTAAAGATCGCGAAATGTAGTTTACAAAGTTATTGGTGCGGCTACTTTCATACTGCATGTACGTAACCAGGTACATTCATAAGTTTGTATGTGTTATTGAAAGAAAATTATTTGGGTTATTTTTTTATGTGTGTTAGCAGTTCAGCTTTCCCACCGACATACTCGCGAGGTCTACAGCTCACAGAGCCACTAGTGTAATCCGTATTGACTTCAGTCAGGACAGGAGACACATTTCGTAGGCTCGTTTTCGGGTCTTTAAAGACGACATTTGTGTACCGAGCGGGGAGGACCAAGTGATAGGTCATGAAGTCGGTTTTTTTAAGTTTTTAACTTGGTGAATTATTCATTGTGCCTCAGCTTTTGCAACCTCAAACGGGGAAAGGCGTGACGCTACGCGAATACTACACAGGCAAGAAGCCAAGACCTGAGAAATGCGATTATAATGCGTGCACCAGGGCTGGTATTAGCCCACTAGAGCACACACACTCTGTCGATACTTGTTTAATTAATTATCCATAATTATACCCACCATTACAGGACAAACATAAGCGGGACTAATCTAACTTTGTCTCACACTTCGTCGAAGTATTACGGGGACAGTCCATCACTAAACATTTTTTTAAATCGCTTAAAAGAAAACTATCTTTCTCTACCTTAATATACTTAAGTTTATATGTATTTTTGTATTATTATTTTTTATTGTTTTTATTAGGGTTCCGTACCCGAAGGGTGCCAAACGGGACCCTATTACTGAGACTTCGCTGTCTGTCCGTCCGTCCGTCTGTCTGTCACCAGGCTGTATCTCATAAACCGTGGTAGCTAGACAGTTGAAATTTTCACAGATGATGTATTTCTGTTGCCGCTATAACAACAAATACTAAAAAACAAAATAAATTTAATATTAAGGGGGGCTCCCATACAGCTAACGTCGATTTTTTATACATAATGATACGGAACCCTTCGTGCGCGAGTCCGACTCGTACTTGGCCGGTTATTTATTATATTATGTATGGTTTTTATGCATGTACTTATTAGTATGTAGTCTATTAATTTAATATTTATCGTTGTGCACATATGTAGGTCTATCTTTTGTTAATTAATCCTGTCCATCCTAGGTTTGCTGGAAGAGATCTCTTATTAGAGATAAGCTCGCCTTGGTACATGTTTTTTCCCAATATTAAATGTCTGTATTCTGTTTTTGTGCAATAAAGTATATAGTATAATTGAAACAAAAAGTAAACTTTAGAAAAAACCGACTTCCACAAACCCTATTTGATTAGATTGAGTTTAATACAAACTGTACCCCTTATCCCCCCCCCCCCTCTTGGGGACTTAATTTTGTCAAATCCCATCTCAGTGCTACCCCACGCTACTAAGGAACCCCTGTACAAAGTTTCATGGCTCTAGGTCCACCGGTTTAGGCTATGCGTTGCCTGCCCGTCAGCCACGCATTGTATTTGTACCTAGTATTGAGCAGATCTGGTGGCCATATGTGGTCTTCATCAGCAGTTCCGCATCACAATATTATGCTTACCATGTCCATTTGCACGAGTTATTATGAAAAACACAAAAATCACTTTAGGTCTGCCTATAATATTTGAAGAGTTCCCTCGATTTCTCCAGGATCCCATCATCAGATCCTGACCTGGTGTCAATGGGACCAATGGGAAGGTAAACCCTTTCAAACAAAAAAATAATTTTCCAAATCGGTCCACCCGTTTAGGCGCTATCGGGGCACATACATAAAAAATAATAAAAAAAAAAACAAACATCCGGACGAATTGTAAACCTCCTCCTTTGGGAAGTCGGTTAAAAATAAGTATAAAGTAAGTAGGTATACGGATCGGAGCACACATACAAATGCATTTCTTTGTTCCCAGGACAGTACTTGTGGGTGGTATTGGCGTCATTATATTTGTTTGGGGCTATGAATAAACAAATACTTGTTTACTATTCAAAGTATATTTTCCAACTGAAGGTAAAAACACTATCACAATATATTCAAAATAAATATGACAGTGACAGGCTTGACACAATGTTCCAAGTAGTTTTAACACCCCCCCGCAATGTGTACAGCCTGTATAATAATAATACCACAAACACCCTGTATAAAAACACCTCACATGACAAAATAAAACTAATAAACTTTATACACCAAAAAACATATTAAACACACAAAATTCATATACATACCTAACCTAACCCTAAGCTATTTATACACTTGTAGTGCTTCAGTTTTGGCAAAGGTTTGGTGAGGATGTCGGCAGTCATTTCTGTGGTATGAATGTATTTGAGTATGAATCTATGTTCGGATAATGATTGGCGTATGAAGTGATGTTTGATGTCGATGTGTTTGGTGCGGGCGTGGTATGTGTTGTTTGTGGCCAGTTTGATGGAACTCTGATTATCCGTGTGTATGATGAGGGCGTTCGTGAGATGGAATACTTCAGTGATAAGTTTATGAAGATATATGGCCTCCTTGCAAGCCTCGCCCAATGCCATGTACTCCGCTTCCGTACTGGAGAGGGCTACTGTGCGCTGCTTGCGGGATTCCCATGACACTGGAGCTCCACTCATCATGAACACGAAGCCGGTATATGATCGACGGTCCACGAGATTATTGCCGTAGTCGGCATCCACGTACCCCAAGGGGTAAAGTTCAGATTTACGCGAGAAGTTAAGAGCCATATCTTTGGTCCCTTTGAGGTAACGAAGGACCCGCTTAGCGGCCTTCCAGTGTACCCCCCCGTAATGTGCATTGAATTGCGACAGGTAGGAGACCGTGTGAGCGATGTCAGGTCTAGTGCATATTGCAAGGTACATTAGCGACCCGATAAGCTCTTGGTATGGTACGTCTACTTCTTCTTCCTTGCTAGGAAGAGTTAGCTTTAGACCTGATTCCATGGGTGTCGTGACTGAAATTGCGTCTTGCATACCGAACTTTTCTATCAGCTTCTCTATATATTTTGTTTGATCGAGTTTTATTCCATCTTCGGTCTGAGATACTCTCATTCCGAGGCAGTCTTTGAGTTCCCCAAGATCCTTTATGGTGAACTTTTTCTCAAGGTTGCTCTTGAAGTCTGCCTTCATTTTATCATTTGTGCTTAGCACGAAGAAGTCGTCCACAAACACTGCAACAATCAGTAGGTCGTTGCCGCATCTTCTGTAGTATATACAGTGCTCTGATTGAGCTTGAGTCAGTGACATCTCTGCCATTGCCTGACTTACTTTTAAGTTCCACTGACGTGGAGCCTGCTTCAAGCCGTACAGGGCTTTTTTCAGTAGGCATACTTTTTCTTTTGGGTTTGTTGAAAATCCCTCTGGTTGCTCCATGTAAATCTCCTCATCTAGGTCTCCGTTCAAAAAGGCGGTTTCCACATCTAGGTGGTCCATTTGTAGTCCATGGTGGGCTGCGTAGGCCATTAATAGTCGAACCGATGATAATCTGGCCACAGGAGAGAAGGTTTCACCATAATCCACACTAATTTGTTTGGGGCTATGAATAAACAAATACTTGTTTACTATGCAAAGTATATTTTCCAACTGAACACTATCACAATATATTCAAAATAAATATGACAGTGACAGGCTTGACACAATGTTCCAAGTAGTTTTAACACCCCCCCGCAATGTGTACAGCCTGTATAATAATAATACCACAAACACCCTGTATAAAAACACCTCACATGACAAAATAAAACTAATAAACTTTATACACCAAAAACAAACATTAAACACACAAAATTCATATACATACCTAACCTAACCCTAAGCTATTTATACACTTGTAGTGCTTCAGTTTTGGCAAAGGTTTGGTGAGGATGTCGGCAGTCATTTCTGTGGTATGAATGTATTTGAGTATGAATCTATGTTCGGATAATGATTGGCGTATGAAGTGATGTTTGATGTCGATGTGTTTGGTGCGGGCGTGGTATGTGTTGTTTGTGGCCAGTTTGATGGAACTCTGATTATCCGTGTGTATGATGAGGGTGTTCGTGAGATGGAATACTTCAGTGATAAGTTTATGAAGATATATGGCCTCCTTGCAAGCCTCGCCCAATGCCATGTACTCCGCTTCCGTACTGGAGAGGGCTACTGTGCGCTGCTTGCGGGATTCCCATGACACTGGAGCTCCACTCATCATGAACACGAAGCCGGTATATGATCGACGGTCCACGAGATTATTGCCGTAGTCGGCATCCACGTACCCCAAGGGGTAAAGTTCAGATTTACGCGAGAAGTTAAGAGCCATATCTTTGGTCCCTTTGAGGTAACGAAGGACCCGCTTAGCGGCCTTCCAGTGTACCCCCCCGTAATGTGCATTGAATTGCGACAGGTAGGAGACCGTGTGAGCGATGTCAGGTCTAGTGCATATTGCAATTGTTTGGGGCTATGAATAAACAAATACTTGTTTACTATTCAAAGTATATTTTCCAACTGAAGGTAAAAACACTATCACAATATATTCAAAATAAATATGACAGTGACAGGCTTGACACAATGTTCCAAGTAGTTTTAACAATTATTACGTCATTACCGTTATTCATGGCCAGTGCAGGTCATTGGGTCATTTGTGTCATCGGCGGCGGTGACACTGACACCCCCCACTCCCCCATCCCCCCGCTTAGTTATAAACCCTAGAATGGCAGCGTAACGTCAAAGATCGACAAGAGAGCTATCTATCTATCTATCTATCTGTCCGTCCGTCTGTCCGTCCGTCTGTCTGTCCGTTCGTCCGTCTGTCTGTCTGTCTGTCTGTCTGTCCGTCTGTCTGTCTATCTGTCTGTCTGTCTGTCTGTCCGTCTGTCTGTCCGTCTGTCTGTCCGTCTGTCTGTCTGTCTGTCTGTCTGTCTGTCCGTCTGTCTGTCTATCTGTCTGTCTGTCTGTCTGTCCGTCTGTCTGTCTGTCTGTCTGTCCGTCTGTCTGTCCGTCTGTCTGTCTGTCTGTCTGTCTGTCTGTCTGTCTGTCTGTCTATCTATCTATCTATCTCTATCTATCTATCCAGACTGCAGCACCCACTGTTGAGTAAAGGCCTCCTCTTCATCACGCCGTCTGTAGCAGTCTTGAACCAACCTGAGCCTCGATCACGAACGTTTTCGAGAACGCAGGAAATTATATTTTATGTCATAGAGAATAAGAATCACTGACATTTGGCTTTTCGATAGTTTTCTATCGAAACTTTGTTCGTGATTGGGCTACTGATCCACTGTTGCGCGGCAGTTTTGGCAAGAGAGCTATGATTATCAAAATCGATCAAATCTCTCAGGCGCATTAGGGAACGTACCCATACTACTTAAATGACTTTTTTATTTTTTTACTGTTTTTGACCCCCCCCCCCCGTTCCCCCTCCCCCCTCCCCCCTCCCCCCTTCCCCCATCCCCCCTTCCTTTCCCCTTTTTAGGGTTCCGATCCTTAAAAGGAAAAAAAGGAACCCTTATAGGATCACTTTGTTGTCCGTCTGTCCGTCTGTCACGACCCCTTATCTCAGGAACGCCTTGAGGTATCATGTTGAAATTAATATCAATTACTCAAGTCTATGGTCCCATGGAGCTGTGAAAAAATTAAACTTCTAGGTCCACGCAGTCAAAAGATACCATTTCAATTTGGTTTACATGGATACAAAAATACAAAAGTCTTTATTTGCCAGTTGCAGATTATACAAAGTTCACGTACAATACAGTATATGCTAGATTGAGGTAGATTACTTGTGGTATCCACACTAGGTCTAACCTGTATCGTGGAGACCGTACAGAGATTGCTGTCAGTTATTTATTAGCTGTCGGGTAGCGGGATGACATCACACTTTAGTTTTGTATGTGGAAACCTAATTACACGTGTTACGCTCTCCAAGTGTGATCGGAACCCTTGGTGCGCGAGTCCTGCTCGCACTTGGCCGGTTATTTACATAATGCTTCAACTTGTTCCTAGATTTATTGGATTATCTTGGACAAAAACCTATGAGAAAAGTGACGCTATGTTATGTGTTGTGTTTGAATTTTATAGTAATTAAGAATGTGTTCTCTCTCTCTCTTCCATGTGTTAGAAAGAGTCGGCCGCCGCGCGCGAAGAGTACAGAGAGCTGCGACGCCGACGTCTCCAATGTTGATGTCGAACGGTGAGTCACGCCACAGGACTAGCCCCCTATCACTCAAAAAATAAATAAGACTTATACAGGGTGTCCCGAAAGTCAAGTGAACCACCAGTAAATTTTTAGGTGTTATGGAATAACATTACATGAACAGGATGAAAGCTCAAGTGATCAAAGGTGACTATTTTTTTATTTTTTTTAAATCCTATTGTTTTTGAACGTGACATATAATAAATATTATTTTTTTACAGGCCGTTTATGGGCTAGGCTTTTACTTGGTGCTCGATTGACGTTGAGTTTCGGGACATCCTGTATATAGAATCCTTAACACCTAGAAATTACACTGGTGGTTCAGAGATCAAACCATCTAGACTAGAAAATAGTCCGGAAGGTTTGATCATCCGAACCATATGGAAATGGTCCAAGTGGTTCGATCAAACAGATTACTTAGTCCCCAGTGAAGGAACTTGCCAGTGCCACACACGCACGTTGTTGAATGAGCACAAAAATAAATATGTAGGTATTTGCTATTATTTTATTCGTACTCGATGTTTCGAATTTTTTACAAACCTACATTTTTGTGGAATATAAATGTAATTTTAGTTTTTTTTAAATATAAAATACCTACCTATATTAGATTCCCATATTCCTCCATATTTAACCCCGAGACAGTTTCAAGTCCAGGTATGACCGTCAAAATAGGAATAAATATTCCTAGCGCAGCTTATCCCTACTTAACATTACTAACACCATATGAAGTATGCTTGGAGTATGCCAAATTGGTTGCAGACGGGTAGCCTAACAAATAATAAAATATTAGCAGATGAAGCCTTATAAACAAAAGGGTCCGTCATGGTCCGATCATTAGAATCGTATTTTCAAAATAATTTGTTGATAAATACCACCATTTGTCAAACAATGTGTTTTCATATAGGTTGTTAATTGTCCAAAAAATGGCTTTGTAGATAAAATATGTCTACAATTCTTCATTATATTAAAAGATTTTTATAATAGCCATTCACATGGTTTTATCTAAACACATATCTAAAAAGAATACTTTCTTAGCGGCGACATAATCGCGTAAGATGGCTCTTGTTTTTGGTACTATTGTTACTTGTTACCATGAAGGAAGAAGTAAACATGTTATGATTTTATGGACTGGGAAATATATAAAAAACTCTTAATTCTGTCGTATAAAAAAATACTCAGAAAAAATATATTGGTGTCATAAGTTCAATTAGCAGTAAAATACCAAACCACAGTACAGTACTAGGCCTTTGTTTTGGCACGTCACGTCGTCGGGAGTATGATACTCGACGTTTGACTTGGCGGGAGAGAGAGAGAGAGAATGCGAGACGAGACCCGACGTGCCATAACAATGGCCTAGTATTGTACAAAAAAAAATTAGTCAGAAATAAGTATAAATATATTTTATGTGTCTCGTCACGAAACCGCAATATTCAATTCAATCGTCAACACAGCTGATGCTTTCAAACAAAACCCTTATTGATATTCAATTTGCAAATAACAGTATTGTATTAGTAGAAAATCTATTAAAACCATCTGTTTCAGTAACTAGGGCGCAGAAAAACCAACTTTACTGATACGGGATACGACTCACAGTACCAATTAACGGATAACTGTGGATTTTTATCAACAAAAGAAGTTTATGTTTAGTATGAACCGCGCCGGCCGGTTGCGCAGACGCCATTTTAGATATATAATATTTTTAAGTTCGTATTTTCACGCGTGATTTGGTTGTTTTGTTCTGAAGTGTGGTGTGGGGGGATGCATTTTGGTTGAGTTTTTATGTGGCTGTGATCATTTAAACATGCATCTATTGAGTGGTCGTGGAAAACTTCAATTTTCTTTATTCCCTGCAAAAATCAAGTCTAGGAATCTAGGCGTTGTATGACCGAATAACAGAATCTGCAGGCACATATAATATTTATTATATTTTTGAAAAACAAGTCTCTATCAACGAAATCATTAAACAAAATAGAGTCAAATAGTGATAGTGAGTAATTTTAGAGTTAATATGGTACATATTTCATTCCCTGTTTTGGATTTGTACTTTTTCACAAGAATTTAATTATATCAAACAGATGAATATTTTCTGACAATTGTTTGAAAAAAAAATGTGTGACCTTATAGTAAGTAAGTATATCAAGTAAAAAAACATGATAAAATATCATAAAGAGAATACTTGCTGAATCGTTTGAAAAAAGTTATATAACGTGCGATTTTATATATGTAAATCTAGTTTTACCGTTACAGTTCCATTGTTTCACAAGTGCAGTGCAACACAATCGCAATTATCTAGGTATCCAACCAGACATGTTTTTCTGTTCACTGAGATTATCTCAGTAGACTTCAAGTTCGCTCATGTTTTAAATACTTTTAAATGACCATTAAATCAAATCAAAAAGAAGAAGTTGAGTTTGTAAACACTGTGAACAAATCTTCGCTTAAAATTAAAAATAAACACTTAAGAAAATGAAACACTCAGAAAGGAATAAAGGAACCCTTATAGAATCCCATATGTCCGTCTGTATGCCTGTCCGACTGTCCATATGTCCGTCTGTGTGCCTGTCCGACTGTCCATATGTCCGTCTGTGTGCCTGTCCGACTGTCCATATGTCCGTCTGTGTGCCTGTCCGTCTGTCCATATGTCCGTCTGTGTGCCTGTCCGACTGTCCATATGTCCGTCTGTGTGCCTGTCCGACTGTCAAGTGTCAACACCCTTCTTAGGGTTCCGTAGAGAAACAAGGAACCCTTATAGAATCCCATATGTCCGTCTGTGTGCCTGTCCGACTGTCCATATGTCCGTCTGTGTGCCTGTCCGACTGTCAAGTGTCAACACCCTTCTTAGGGTTCCGTAGAGAAACAAGGAACCCTAATAGTTTCGTCAAGTCTGTCTGTCCGTCCGTCCGTATGTCACAGCAACTTTATTAGGACTACACAGTTGAAACTTGGTACGTAGATGTATTCTATGAACCGCTTTACGATTTTTATACAAAAACTGAAAAAAATAAAAATTTAAGGGGCCTCCCCATACATGAAACTGAAACTATTTTCTTTTTTCAAAAAACCTACATGTGTGGGGTGTTTATAGATAGGTCTTTAAAAATGAAGTGGAGGTTCCTAAAACAATTTTTCCTCAAAGTCAATCTTTAAAGAGACAAACCCATCCAAAGTGGAAAAAAGTGTGCCCCCCCCTCTAACTTTTGAAGTAAGAGAGTGATAAATCTATATGCTGTGTATCTCAATATAAACTTTCGATGAAAATTGGTTTAAACAAAATATAATAAGCAGTTTTTAAGATATAAAACATTAATTAAAACCGCAAAGATAATTTTGTCATTCATACAAACACCATGAAAAACAAAGTTACAACACAAACAACATCCAGTCTTATAATTACTTGCTACTACGGAACCCTTCATGGGCAAGTCCGACTCGCACTTGGCCACTTTTATTCAAAAACTCGTGGAGGAATAAAATTGAAATCAATTGCAATTACTCAGACCTGTAGTCCCTTGGAACTATAAAAACAAACTTCACAAACAAACTTTAACTTTCCCACGACCTAGAATCATACAATTTGGCACGAAGCGAAAATCATGCGCCTCTGAAGCGTATGGTTATCTTTTAGGCAAGTTTTACTATGGTTATCTTTCTAGGGTTAAAGCACAAGTAAAGGATACAAATCTAAAAACCGTAAGCACGTAGATAAGTACAGTACGGGGTCTTTGTTTTGGCACGTCGGGACGAGACCCGAGGTGCCACTAGTATGATTTCGGGGCGTTGGACTTAGCGAGGAGAGAGAGAGCGAGACGAGATCCGACCCGAGACCGTGCCAAAACAAAGGTCCTGTACTGTTCCTTTGTAGTTCCTTCTCTTACTACATACATGAATACTATCAATATTTCTGTAGACATTATCAAATATACATAGAAAATGTAATTTTTGCCTCTCTCTGGTTTGGACAGAACTGTGGTAGAGGAAGGGCAAAGAAACTACCACAAATAAGTATATTAATTTACTCACATAATATATTCATATTCCTATCTATTTTATTACATAAAGATACTGTATCATCGATCAGGTATTTCGTGATGGTCACTAGGAAGTGTCGCAGCTGCAGATAAGTTGATAAGATAAGGGATCCAACCAACTGATAAGTGCGGTGTCGAAGTGAGTAGGCGATTTGCGCAGTAATGACAAAACGCCAGTTTGAAACAGTCTGTAATGATAATGATTATAATTAAGCGATTCGGTGGCGACATTTTTTTATTTTTTTTTTCCAATTAATATTAAATTATACATATTGCTCTTCAGTACGAAATGCATTGTAGTTTCTTCAATATTTTACCTTTTATTCCGTTTTCTACCGCTTTTATTTATCTACATAATATAAATATACATAAAATAAAATAAAATACATAAAATAAAAAATAAATAAAAAGCAAAAGAATTGATATACTAAAATTTACATTTGCAATAACGATGAATAAAAATACAAATATCCCAACACAATAATAAAACCTAAGTCAAAAGTGCTAAGTTATCCTAATTCATAAATAAGGCATTGCTCACACTCCACTCGTTTCAATTAACGAGTACAAACTACAGATATACTTATTGCCAATTTTGTGAGCAAACAGACGGACTGACGGACAGCAACACGCGTGTAACGGAAACGGCTAATTATCACGAGTTACCGTGTACAGTCGAGTATAGCACACGTGTAATTAATATAACAATATACTTAATGTAGAAAGTAGAAAAATTTAATGGCAATTTGAAATGAAAAAAATGTAGCAAATCGTACATTCTGAACTGTCTATTGCTAGTTTTATGAGACAAAATATAATGTATATTTAATTAAAAATAATAATAAACCAATTCTTAACCGTACTCAAAAATGTAATAGTTATTGATAACCTACTATTGGGAAGAAACTGTCTCTCAAGACACAGCTCACGCTAATTTGAGGGACAGGGCATTCCATCTATGATGTACATTTGCTTGCAAATAAACGAAATTTAAATATAAAAAAAGAATTATTTTTGTCGTTATCTATCACTCTTTTACTGCTAATATATAGTAAGCTGATTTACTGTCACTGGGTATGTAAATCTACCCCCTTATTAATAAGAAACATTACTCAGGGGGTAAATTAATTAAAAGAAATCATTTGAATAAACATTTTTGCTCGCCTTTGTACATATTTTTTCTATGTTAAGCTATTTTTACTGTCATGTGAGTACAATAAAGAAATTACGAAATTACGAATATAAAAAAAAACTATAATAAAGTAGATACACTTATCAAATAAAAACTTGAAGTCAGTTATGTACTTAATTATACTCAATTGATAAGCAGACAATTTTTCAAAGGTAGCACATTACCACCGGCCAAGGGCAACTCAACAATTACACATCTTCTAATAACTCAGAATGGAAATATTATTTGGATATATATTGGGCGTTGGAACCATTTTCGTCACTATTGTGAATTCCATTGTGTCCGGCTCGACACTTAAATCACCAGGAATTTTCTAATGTATTATCGTGGTAGTTCCAGTGTACTACTGTATTATTTAATTTAACAATTGATGTATGTACAGTACAATTAAAATAATTTAATTGTACACACATAAGTTACTATATGGTACATACATAACTGCAAACTAATTAGCTGACCCATTCTCAAAATCTTTTGCTAAAAACCGATTAAAATTTTGCAAAGTTTTCTTTTTCTTTATCATGCGGTAGCCCTGAGCTGATTTGCACGTTAGCCGCTCACTGTTTCGCTGTAAATGTTACAAATAGGTACGTATTCCCCATCGACATATACAGAGGATAGGCCCTCCCGTACTAAATTTCTTACCGTTTTGAGGCCAGACAGAATAGCGCCTCTGTTGGAACTTATCGGTACTATGTCGGTCGTCAGTCGAATGATTGATTATCCTGTTTTTACTTTGAGGAATTTTTCGAGAACAAAATTTTATGAATAATCAATTTACAGCCAATAGTAATTGTAAATTATATAACTTACTTGTTATACGATACTCCTTGTTTATGTGTATTGCGATTTCGGTATGATTTACAAGTTTTTACCTCGCAGGACACCATTTTTGTACTGCCGATACGTCACGCGGCTAGCACCGTCTAAGCACGACTGATTTAAATCGGTTCACTTTTCCCGTTTTGACACCGTTTTGATAGCGACACTTTCAAGCGCCCCGTGCCTTGTCCCCTACTATTGAAGTCTGTGGTATTCCCCAATAAATTAGTCCGATGAACATGAAAGATATTGAAAGCTTTTAATAAAACCACAGAGGTTTATAAAACGAAAATTAACTCAAAAGTAAGATATAATGCACTACTTTTATAATTTTTAACCGTTTTAACTTTGATAAAGTTCATTGGTTTTATCAAAATCATAAAATACCTTCCTAGGTCAACGGGCTTATTTGTAGGGAAAACTGTATTATATGTTTGTTTTTTATGATAAATATTCATTATTTCATTATGTAATACAAATTAATATACATTTATTATTTTACAAGCTGATTCCAAATGGGGTATACCGGGTGATTGGAGTATAGTGCGACAAAACATTTTGGAGAACTAAGGACATCATGTAAAACAACATTCACTATAAAACCGATTTGATCAGAGCAACTTTATTGTTCACATCTCTATACAAATCATCTGATAACCGCTCGGCCTAAAATGTATTGAGATGTCCAAAAAAAGTTGCTATGACCAAATCGATTTCATTGTAAAAGTTGTTCAAAATGATGTCCTCTACTCCCCAAAAATTTTGTCGCTCCATACTCTAAACACCCTGTATATGTATAGTATACCTTCACTTTAGTTACAGAACCAGCAAAAGTACAGTACCTACTATCAGCCAGCAAAAGTCAGTTTTGCGAGTGTGCTAGGGGTGAACGACCTCAGTGAAACCAGTTTATTCTGCTTCTAGGCGGATCCGCCCGACGGGAACTGGTTCCCAAGGTCTTTTAGCAACACTCGTTCAAATTCGCGACCTTTTATGGCTATTTTAAGGCTATTTCAACATTAATAAAGACTAATCTAACCTCTCAGACAAATAGATATGGGTGACCGAGCTATTCTTGGTGAATAGTTAAATCATCTTACAAGAAAACAACGCAAAAATAACACGAAACTGGTATGGCGACCCTTTTCATTCTATAATTTGCGTGAAGTTTATTATTTGTTTTTGTAGCGTCAACAATAACAACAGAACCAGACAGATAAGGTACCGTATAGTACGCTTAGAAAGAAACCCTTAAAAACCATAAAAAAAAAATGACTGGACGGACAGGAGATCGAACAGGATCGAACCGACAACGAAATTGCAGGAAAAGTCTGGATATTTTATCTACAAATTGTGGATGAACCATCACTTTCAGTGCTGCCAATTTTGCGACTTCTTTTTGTGAAATCACAATGGTCATCAATCAATTTAATTCTACCGTGCAAATTTCTTTATAATTTTTTGTATCGGGTCTAGATTTCCGGGCCTGGATTAAGAGTTGGTAACACTACTACACCTTGTTATTGTAGTGTAAACAAACCGAAAAGCAGTGTAAAACCATAAATAAAATGCAGCTATTTACCAAACACTGCACTTACACCGGATTCAACTGGACACCGGATTCAACTGGTTCAATGTTTGGCTTATGGATGTCTGTTGTTATTAGCTGTTACGTCTGTCCGTCTGTCCTTACTTTACTTTCTCATAACATGGGATGATTAATAGCAAATACTTAAGTAATTTAGTTAGTACTCCTATTGCAGTCTATACAGTTGGTTCATTGCTTGAGGTCAGGCACCTAGTTAAAATATGTATTTTATTATAAATATATTATATATTTGTGAAGTGTGCTATGTTAGACCTCAAGAGCGACACAAAAAATTATCTTCCTTGCGTTGACCTATGATTGTAAAAAGCACTAAGCATGGTTGTATAGGAGGAAAAACCCGAAATTATATTTTTAGTTTTTCTACAAAAAATTATATTTGAGCTGCACGATTCGCACTTGGCTGGATATTTTATAAAGTTTTAGTTTTTTTTTAAGCATACAGAGTATACAGAGTATAGGCTGTCCCAAAACTCAACGTCAAGCGGGCACCAGGTAAAAGCGCAGCCCATACATACTTAATGGTTAACGACACTTTATTTTTAAGTTTTTGAAGGGTCTTGTTTTGTTATTGGCATTTCACAATTTGTTTTAAAATATTTTCATTTTACGTTGTAAACTGCTGTGAAACAACTAATAAATATATAAGTAAATAAATACACTGTCTGGTAAATTAAATACCCTTTCAGTCGAGAGATTGTCATTCTCCTGGCCGAAAAGGAAACAAAATTGACATTAAAATTAGGGCAAATTACGTTCTCATCCCCTTGCAATAGACATTAATTAACGTCTTGGTAGTCACTGTCAAAGTCAAGCACTTTTTAGTGCTTCTGTGAGCAATAGGGTTAAATAAAAAATCTATGTCAATTGGTAACAAAAATAAAAACTTAGCAATTTTCCTACGAATTATTTACTAGCATGATTCGAGTTCATGAGTTTCGGGACACCCTGTACATTAAAATTTAAAAGTAAAGTAAAGTATTTATTAAAATTTACTCATAGAAGGCAGATGTTACCTATCGTTTTCACGTTTATAGACGAAATTCGCATCCCGAACGGGATGGAAGAAATGAATGGGCTTGAAATGTTATTTTTTATGATTATAATTTGGTGAATTAATGTTCATATTATTTAATCTGCACAGGGTTTTGCTCGTAATTCTAGACCGCGTGCCTAATTACTCACACACTCGACTGCACTTCAACTCCCGGGCTAGGTTACCTGGGACTTGCACAATGCACTTAGTACTTATCTTGATACCTAGGTAATCTAACTATGTGGAGGCTAGCTGTTGAAATGTGTCATTTTCGGTGGGAAGCTATATAGCCACGTCTTATTCATCCTAGACCTCCAAGATCCTATACTCAGACTAATCAAGATCCTATACTCAGACTAATCAAGATCCTATACTCAGACTAATCAAGATCCTATACTCAGACTAATCAAGATCCTATACTCAGACTAATCAAGATCCTATACTCAGACTAATCAAGATCCTATACTCAGACTAATCAAGATCCTATACTCAGACCAATCAAGATCCTATACTCAGACTAATCAAGATCCTATACTCAGACTAATCAAGATCCTATACTCAGACTAATCAAGATCCTATACTCAGACTAATCAAGATCCTATACCACAGGGTTCGCCATTTTTAGGGGGTAGTGAACGTCCCTTGTTCTTTACAATGTAAACACAAGAAATTCAAATAATTGTTGTGAATAGGACTTACTATTAATATAATCTATGATATTACTATGTCAATATTACTATATTTTAATGTAAGTACCAGGATTAGCTAATGTACAGTTACATTATATTTTTGATGTTCACACAAAAATATAATCAAAACGGGTAAAAAATATGGAGAATCACGGAAGTCATGCATAATTTAACTTAACATAATAATAGGTATTGTCACATCAATATAATGTGTCGAACAACAGCTAGAAACTATTATTATGCGATTACGAGTAGGTACAACCTATCTGCTCACGTGAACAATTTTTGGGATAATCACGATAGTATTCAGCAAAAACGTCAACCAGTTCAGTTCAAAATTTTTATTGACCATAAAATCATACATATTACTTAGTCAACGTCAATATAATATTAATATGTTCGGAAGTTGTGGGCTTAGGGATGGAGCAAAGAAGGGCAAGAAACTCCCCCGTACCTCTTTTAAAATATCAGAGCCTTAAAAATACAATGTTATGTATTTCTACTTAAGTCTAAGGAAATACACCGAGGAGAGACGTACTGACTCAGTCCATCGCCCCTCTTTGGATTTCTGTGCGCTGAGATGGTAAAGACCATGCAGTTTTGTCATCTAAATATTATTTTACACTGTAATAAGACTTCTTCAATAGGTCTCTTATATAGGTACTCTTAAGACTACTCTTGAGTAGATCTCAGATTAGAGATTCATTCTAGAATACGACCCGTGTTCTAAATTCAAATTCAAACCAGTGAGCAAAAGGACTCTTTACGCGTGAGTAAAGGACTCTTTACGCGTGAGTAAAGGACTCTTTACGCGTGAGTAAAGGACTCTTTACGCGTGAGTAAAGGACTCTTTACGCGTGAGTAAAGGACTCTTTACGCGTGAGTAAAGGACTCTTTACGCGTGAGTAAAGGACTCTTTACGCGTGAGTAAAGGACTCTTTACGCGTGAGTAAAGGACTCTTTACGCGTGAGTAAAGGACTCTTTACGCGTGAGTAAAGGACTCTTTACGCGTGAGTAAAGGACTCTTTACGCGTGAGTAAAGGACTCTTTACGCGTGAGTAAAGGACTCTTTACGCGTGAGTAAAGGACTCTTTACGCGTGAGTAAAGGACTCTTTACGCGTGAGTAAAGGACTCTTTACGCGTGAGTAAAGGACTCTTTACGCGTGAGTAAAGGACTCTTTACGCGTGAGTAAAGGACTCTTTACGCGTGAGTAAAGGACTCTTTACGCGTGAGTAAAGGACTCTTTACGCGTGAGTAAAGGACTCTTTACGCGTGAGTAAAGGACTCTTTACGCGTGAGTAAAGGACTCTTTACGCGTGAGTAAAGGACTCTTTACGCGTGAGTAAAGGACTCTTTACGCGTGAGTAAAGGTACTTTACCTTTAGGGAGTAAGTGGTATAAAATAAACGACGTCTTTTAAAGCATCGCATCGCCACATTCAAAACAAAACAGGTCAACAATGTATCAGTGCAATGAATTTCAAAAGCTTTCTGGCCTTCGGAAAGCATTACTACAAGTGCCATTTTCAATATGAGCTTTTAGGTCGCTAGCCACGCAAGGGGGACTTACTCGTAGCTATAGTGACTTATTTCGTTAATTAAATAAAATTAACCCTTTTTCTCTCAGAAGCACACCGCTCGAACGTCCGAACAATGGCGAACTATTGTTATACATATAAGATTTGTCGGCGAACCAGTTCATGTTACTAGCCCAGTAC
Organism: Argyresthia albistria; assembly: GCA_963457715.1. Classification (NCBI taxonomy): domain Eukaryota; kingdom Metazoa; phylum Arthropoda; class Insecta; order Lepidoptera; family Argyresthiidae; genus Argyresthia; species Argyresthia albistria. The sequence goes on from OY735281.1 coordinate 6,717,254, forward strand.
CCTGTGGCCCTGTGGCTAGCCTTAAAAGTTGTGTGTTTTGGAATTGGCGCAACTTATTCCATTAGCTCCAGGTTCACGCAAACCAAACACCATCTTGCTAAAAGTGATCCCTTCAGAAAATAGCCAGCCTACTAACCAAAAAAAAGTGGCCAAGTGCGAGTCGGATTCGCTCATGAAGGGTTCCGTAGTAGCAAGTAATTATAAGACTGGATGTTTCTTGTAACTTTGTTTTTCATAGTGTTGGTATGAATGACGAAGTTATCTTTGCGGTTTTTAATAAATGTTTTATATCTTAAAAACTGCTTATTATATTTTGTTAATACAAATTTTCTTCGAAATTTTATATCGAAATTTTTTGGTTTCAGTTTCATGTATGGGGAGCAGCCCTTAAATTTTTATTTTTTTCAGTTTTTGTATAAAAATCGGCGGTTCATAGAATACATCTACGTACCAAGTTTCAACTGTGTAGTCCAAATAGTTTTGGAATAAAGTTGCTGTAACATACGGACGGACGGACGGACGGACAGACAGAATCGACGAAACTTCCTTGTTTCTCTACGGAACCCTAAAAAACCGCACGCGTCAACCCAAAATTCCCGCCGAAAAATGTTATGACTGGCCGTACGAGAACGGGTGACGCAATGTTTCCCAACGGGAGGCCTAGGCCGAGCTCCAACAGCCTCTACTCTATGGTTTCCTGCAGTGACCTGACGCCGGGCAGCCTGGAGGTCTGGGTCGACCTGCCAGATGAGATCAAGTACGACCCCGCCCTGGCCCCGTTCCGGAACCAGTATGAGCATCATCATGGTAAGCTTTTAATCATCATCATCATCAGCAGCAGGTTTTCAACCCACTGCTGATTTTCTGCGCGTCCTGCTTTTTGGGACAAGTTATTCTGTGCCAGTCGAATCCAGGTTTACGAATACAATAATCAATCAATCAGCCCACACCTACCCACTGCTGGGTATAGGCCTCTGCTCTACCACGCCATCCGCTCCGGTCCTGTGCCTCCCGCGTCCACTGCCTGCCGACTATGGCGGTGATGTCATCCGTCCATCTGGCCGGTGGTCTGCCTACTTGGCATTTTGTGGTTCTGGGTAGCCACTCCGTTACCGCTTTGGTCCACCTTCCGTCATCCCTCCGTGCCAAGATAAAAACAGCTATAATGTCCAATTTCTTTGTCGGATTGGTCCGACCAGGAGAATTTTAGTTTCCTGTTGGTTCGATTGAATCGAACCATTAAAACTATTATTTTCTTAGACCACGTCATCAGTTGAGGTTTCGGGTTGAACTTGAGGTCCCGAGGGCCCTATTGTGAGTAAAGCCCTATGCCTCTCGGTGGGGACTCTAAAGGCTACATGTACTTATTATTCTTCTCAGGCAAACTGGATATTCAGAGCCCCACCAGCCGCGAAGGGGACAAGTCTATCTTGCAGAAGAGAATGCCAGAACTCATTCCCATCGGCGAAACCACAGAGCCGTGCGAGTCCCCGACCGAGGAGAGTGGCGGCAGGTTTGTTACACTCCTCCCATGTCCGATTTTATCAACCGCTAGGGGACTCTTAGCTCTATTTCTTAGATTGCTAGCGAATATTACGAAGGTCGGCCCCTTAAATTTAGGGGGTCCTATAGTAGCATAGATGACCCTTAAACTTAGGTCAAAGAGAATCAACCGCTAGGTGGCCCTAAAATATAGGGGTTGGTGGTGAAAACGAACATTACTTACTTTATACTTTATATTGCACAGAAAACATAAAACAGACACTTGCTTATCTCTAATAAGAGATATCTTCTAGCAAACCAAGGAAACCTCCTATACGTACATTATGAACACGCCTTTACCCGGAAGAGGCGTAGGCAGAGACTAAAGTTGTCCACTTGCCACGATCCTGGCAGAGTTCTCCACTTGCCACGATCCTGGCAGAGTTCTCCACTTGCCACGATCCTGGCAGAGTTCTCCACTTGCCACGATCCTGGCAGAGTTCTCCACTTGCCACGATCCTGGCAGAGTTCTCCACTTGCCACGATCCTGGCAGAGTTCTCCATTTGCCACGATCCTGGCAGAGTTCTCCACTTGCCACGATCCTGGCAGAGTTCTCCACTTGCCACGATCCTGGCAGAGTTCTCCACTTGCCACGATCCTGGCAGAGTTCTCCACTTGCCACGATCCTGGCAGAGTTCTCCATTTGCCACGATCCTGGCAGAGTTCTCCACTTGCCACGATCCTGGCAGAGTTACCCACTTGCCACGATCCTGGCAGAGTTCTCCACTTGCCACGATCCTGGCAGAGTTCTCCACTTGCCACGATCCTGGCAGAGTTCTCCACTTGCCACGATCCTGGCAGAGTTCTCCACTTGCCACGATCCTGGCAGAGTTCTCCACTTGCCACGATCCTGGCAGAGTTCTCCACTTGCCACGATCCTGGCAGAGTTACCCACTTGCCACGATCCTGGCAGAGTTCTCCACTTGCCACGATCCTGGCAGAGTTCTCCACTTGCCACGATCCTGGCAGAGTTCTCCACTTGCCACGATCCTGGCAGAGTTCTCCACTTGCCACGATCCTGGCAGAGTTCTCCACTGGCCACGATCCTGGTAGAGTTCTCCACTTGCCACGATCCTGGCAGACATCTCTCGATTCCGATTCATGAGTCTCTTGCGACATGAAGATTGAAGATATTCTTGTGATAAGTGTCAAGCGGTTTGTTTCTTGTACGACTATGGTGCGGGAATCTTCGTGTGAGAGTCCGACTCACACTTGACGAATTATTAAGGTTATGAGAAACTAAATGTTCTTGCATATTTGGACCAAAATACAAACCCTGATAAAAGTTTAGTTGGATTATTTTTATGGACTAAAGTCTTCACAAATAAAAGGCCCGTTTTGACAGTTCACGCCCATGAAGTTTTAACCCCTAATGCGTAGGTAATAAAAGCCAACTGCTGCGTACAAGCAAAGCGTACAAGTTGCACCTGGGAAAACCGCTTCTATTACCTACGCGTTAGGGGTTAAAACTTCATGGGCGTGAACTGTCAAAAGGGGCCTTTTATTTTGTGAAGACTTTAAGTACTATTATATTTTAACTATACTATTTTATCTCCAGATTAATGCAGTACTTGAATAATGAAGAACAAACTAAAATACGGCCAGCGAGACGGAAACGAGTGAGTATGATCTTCATTAATTAATTCATCAAACAAAACAACTACGAGGCAAAAAACACATATCTGAATCACCTACTTATAATGTATTTAGTAGGTACTGTTGAGGTGATGCGGTGTAGGTATTAAAGACAGTGAATTTGTTCTGATATTTTAATTTATATTTCCGATTGAAAGCTTACGCGTGACTGAGTACATTTGCTTGTTGCTAATACATTTATAGATAGTAGCTATGTGCTGCTACATACATCCCCCTCTACAAAAAAATAAAATAAAAATTGAAACAAACTTACACATATAAATATACAAAAGCAATACAGTAAAAAATTCACGACATACATGTTTTACATGTAAAACAGTTTCTAAATAAAATAAATTGGTATCCCATTTTCAACCGACTTCAAAAAAAGGAGGAGGTTGAGAGATCGCCAGCAGCGCATTAAGTCTGAGGAAACCGATACTCAATGGTGTGATCTTACTGCAGGAGTGCCACAAGGCGGCATTCTCTCTCCTCTCTTGTTTTCAGTCTTTATCAACTCCATCTCCGATGTATTTTCTTCTCTATATCATCTCTACGCAGATGACCTCCAAATCTATCGCCACTTCTCACCCTGCGATGTGGTTTCAGCCGTAGAGGCGTTGAATGCTGATCTCGAGAATGTGAGACTGGGCCTCGTCGCACGGACTATTGGTTAATCCGACCAAATCGCAAGCAATGATTATAGGAACCAGGCACACTCTTTCCCGGTTGCAATCACCCATTCCTGTTACTTATAATGGCACTACAATAGAGTATACTGCTAAAGCGAAAAACCTTGGCGTCATATTTGATAATCAGTTTTCATGGTCTCCACATGTCTGCGAGGTCAGCAGACGGGTCTTTGCGTCTTTCCACTCTCTCAGGCGACTCCAGAACTTCTTGCCGCGGCAAACCAAAATTACCCTTGCGCAGTCCCTTCTCCTGCCGCTGATTGACTATGCCGATGTTTCATGGGCGAGCGCAAACGAAGGGCAACTGGACAAACTCGAGCGACTCCAGAATCTCGGGATTCGGTTTATCTTCGGACTGCGCAAATTTGACCATGTCTCTCAATACCGTAAGGAGTTGGGGTGGCTTCCGATTCGTCGTCGCAGAGATTCGCACATTCTTCATTATCTTTTCAATATATTGAAAAATCCGCGCTATCCTAACTACCTTCGAGACCGTTTTGAGTATCTCTTTTCGGGAGATCGGCTTCGTAGATCTCACTCTGTCTCACTTTTGGCCACTCCTCGGCATAACACCGCTGCGTATGAGCACTCTTTCAGGTTGCGAGCGGTCCGGCTTTGGAACGAACTTCCTTGCACTATTAGAGACAGTCCTACCCTTTTCTCTTTCAAGAAACGTATTAAAGAGCACTACCTCTCTCTTTCGTAAAAGTTATTGTATGTATATATTTATTATATGTAAAGTGTATGTAGTATATCAGTATGTATAAGTAGTAGTAGCTCTTCTGTATTTAGTATTTGTTCGTTTATATTTTATTTAAACTTGTTATTGTGCACTGCCTACCCTTTCATTATATAATTTTTCCTTTCACGCCTGGTTTGCTGGAAGAGATCTCTTTTTAGAGATAAGCTCGCCTTTGTACATGTGTTTTCTTTTAATGTAACTGTTTAAATTATTGTGTGCAATAAAGAATTGTGAATTGTGAGGTTCTCAATTCGACCCGTATGTTTTTTTTTTCTATGTTTGTTACGCGATAACTCCGCCAATTATGAACCGATTTGAACAAATCTTTTTTCGGCGTATAGGTAATACCTCAAGGGTGGTCCCATTGACACCAGGTCAGGATCTGATGATGGGATCCTGGAGAAATCGAGGGAACTCTTCAAATATTATAGGCAGACCTATAGTGATTTTTGTGTTTTTCATAATAACTCGTGCAAATGCACATGGTAAGCATAATATTGTGATGCGGAACTGCTGATGAAGACCACATATGGCCACCAGAACTGCTCAATACTAGGTACAAATACAATGCGTGGCTGACGCGCAGGCAACGCATAGCCTAAACCGGTGGACCTAGAGCCATGAAACTTTGTACAGGGGTTCCTTAGTAGCGTGGGGTAGCACTGATATAGGATTTGACAAAATTAATTCCCCAAGGGGGGGGGGGGGATAAGGGGTTACAGTTTGTATTAAACTCAATCTAATCAAATAGGGTTTGTGGAAGTCGGTTTTTTCTAAAGTTTACTTTTTGTTTCAATTATTACATACCATCCTGCATTTGACGATGACGATTATGTAAAGCCTTTCATGATTCATTTTCCTATAATGCTTTGGTTTGCTGGAAGTAATTTCTTTGTGAGGGCCTAGCTGTGTCCATGTTTTTTTTTTCAATGCAACTGCTCAAATGATTGTGCGCATAAAGCTTAAATGGTGGGTTGCCTTTCTGGCCACACACCACCAGTCAAATGCGGGGTCCCAGAGAAACTTCGCCTGTGCTTATTTCGTCTAAATGGATTTTTACTTACCAGTCATGGTGTAATGTTGCAGAATACGAACTGCTCCCGAGCGACGGGCGTGTTTCACTGCTGGTTAAGTTGACCGGGCCGTTTGCCGGGTCCAGTAGAAACACGTCGTTGGATGGCGACCGCCTGCAATTGTGGCTGTATAGGCGGTGGTACAGCAACGATAGTCGGATGATCGAACAGGTGAATTTATAAATAAATAACCGGCCAAGTGCGAGTCGGACTCGCGCACGAAGGGTTCCCGTACCATTATCTATAAAAAACCGCAAAAAAAAATAATAGAAATGTATGGGAGCCCCCCCTAAATATTAATTTAATTTTAATTTTATTATTTATTTTTTAATACTTAATATATTGTGAACATTTTAAGCGTCTACCTGCTACCATTATCAATATCGAGCAAAAATGAGCAAAAAAATCATGTTTGTTGTATGGGAGCCCCCCTTAATATTAAATTTCTTTTAATTTTTAGTATTTGTTGTAATAGCGGCAACAGAAATACATCATCTGTGAAAATTTCAACTGTCTAGCTACCACGGTTCATGAGATACAGCCTGGTGACAGACAGACGGACGACGGACGACGGACAGACAGCGAAGTCTCAGTAATAGGGTCCCGTTTGGCACCCTTCGGGTACGGAACCCTAACAACAAAAAAACAGAAAACAAAAAAAAAACAAAACAAAAACAAAACCCCTAATGATCCACCTTGTCGGCGAAGCCGAAGCTAAAGATCCTGGTGGTCCAACTGCGGGGTTTTGAACCATCAGACATTTTTCCGAGTGATTCGAGTCATTTTTCCGGGTGGGTTCGACAGATCGTACCATCAGGATTTTTCTTCCGGGTGGTTCGATAAGTCGAACCACCAGGACCAAGGAAAAAAACGGGAAATGTTTTCGACGAAAACTTTTCGTCAACGCGGAGAATGTGCGATCAATCAATGATTATGCTGTAGGATGAACAATTACCATGTACTGAGGATGAATGGTCGATACATCATAACTTATTTATGTGCTATCGGCATATGGTCTTGTACTACGATTTTATAGGGTCCGTTAATAAAACAATAGTTTCGTTATGTGCCGTATGTTGACAATTTACATGCATAAATATGCATTAGATAAGATCACAGATTCCACTGCCTTAGGTCACGTTTCAGTCGATACAGTATGCTGTTTTGATTAGATGCAATGTTCGCCGAAATAACACAAAAGACTTGCGGTAGTAAATAAATTGACTAGCATGTAATCAAGCAAAGTAGCGTCCGTGACCGAGCGGTATCCGCACATCGGCAACGATCGTGCGGGTCAAGCGACAACTGGCCGCGACGGATATTAGATGGGTTGACCCGGTTCGAACAATGAACTGCAACGAAACATAAAAAATCGGTCAAGTACGGGTCGGAATGACCACGAAGGCTTCTGCACCATCGTCGTCTGTGCCTAAAACAGCAATACCTTCAATCACGTGGTCGATCGTCTCTTGCTATTAAAAAATATCAGGCGCAATTGTACTGTTTTTTTTAAATTATTTTATTGCAGAACATAACAGTAAAAATCACATTGCATTCCTTAGAGTATAGGTTTTACATACTAAACTAGTGATTAAACCTTAAGATGTGCTGACAGCATGCTTAGAAGACATATGTCATCTGCTACACCTATAACTTAATTATTTCAATTAAGACTATTAAGACTAATCAGTAATCACACAAACAGAAATAGAAATAGAAAGTAGTGAAAAGTATTCTAGAAAAAAAGTAAAATAAAATTAAATTCAAACGTGTTTTCTTTTTTTATAAATTGATTTAATACAATTCTAAACACCCTTTTTCGTGTATTTCAGTATTTGTTGTTGTGGCAATAGAAATACATATTCTGTAAAACATTTCAACTCTGTAGCTATTACGGTTCGTGCTGAAGGGCCCTCTAACAGGCAGACGGACGGACAGACGGACAGCGGAGCCTTAGTAATATTGTCCCGTTTGGCACCCTTCGGGTACGGAATCCTAAAAATAAGGTCAACCAAGGATCGTGCTTTGTTGAACTTTTTCTTCTACGATGGAACCCTTCCTAATCGATATTTTTTTCAGAATTCCACATTCTGGCTGATCAACCTGCAGCCGCAAGAAGTGATAGACTTCTCTCCGAGTGTGACGGAGGAGAGGATCCTCATCTTAGAGGAGTGGAGCCGTGCGGGGTTCGTGAAGACAGAGGGAGATGAAGATTGGTACGAGAGAAGGAGGGGGGATGATGGTGGGGATAGGAATGGTAAGTGTATCGGATTTAGTATGAAGTTGTCTAATGTGTTCAACTGGTTGGATGGATGGTTGAACATTGGGATCAGAGGAATGTTAGTTACTTACATACACAGAATAGACCTAAACAGGGGAAGCTAAAGTTCGAAGCAAAACGATAATTCCAATCAAGGTTGGACTATTTCGCAAATCGCTTTGGTTCACTCAGACTGACAAAGTTGTTTTTTTTAAGTCTTTCCCTGAGTTACACTAAACTATTTTGAGTATTAAGTTGTCACTCAACAAATTTTTCATAGGATAGAGATTTGTTTGTTTGTTTGTTTGTTTGTTTGTTTGTTTGTTTGTTTGTTTGTTTGTTTGTTTGTTTGTTTGAACTTATCACTGTATGAGTAACGTCCCCAACTATGCGGTACGAGACTCCCATACAAGCTTGCCATGCTCCTTTCGTGCAAGAGTTGGTGACACAAGTATGAATAATCTTAGTCAGCTTTCTAGTCGTGACATCTGCAAATGATTCTTGTGCAGAAGCCTACAGAAGATAAGCTCGCCTTTGTAGTTTTACTTATTTATTTATCCACAGACACAACAGTGACGCTTCGGATGCACACGAGCAGCGACACAGTGCCTCTCACCGTGACCTACCAACGGAGTCCGTTGGAGGAGCAGGACGGCATCATATATGCGGCGCTTCTACTCTGTGTTCTGTATGCGCTTATTATCTTTGAAGTACGTATAAAAAAAAAAGATACAAAATACTTATTTTCCAAAAAAACTTTCTCGGATATAGATTGAACAAAACACGCCGCATGAACTGGCTAAAAGTGGTTTCAGGCATTATGCGTTTCTGGCATAGTGCGTGCAAACGACTCTTTCTTGAACGCTCGAATCTTGGAACCTTTTAAAAATATCTCTAAAGTAACTTCTACATTAATTGTGTCATATATAAATCAAATGGTTGTCATCTGGGGGCGCGGTAGCGCCCCCAAGCCAAGTCGAGCAAAAAGCAAAACATACGGGTGCAGCAGTAACATCCTTTACAGGAAGCCATTCAGAGCATATTTGACCTACCTGTTACTCCGTTGTGGATAAAGATAGAAACCTGAATTCCCGGCGGCTAAAAGGCACCATGTCATTAAACATATTCTCAAAATTTCAATAAATTTGAACCAGTAGAGTTGAAGGTACAGCAATTCAAAGTTCCTCAATCAATTTTGACACTCACTGACTCACTGATTCACGATCATGAAAACTCTAAAGGTTACTTCTAGCGAACCCACAAGCTTAAAATTTTGAGCATGGTTAGAGTTTAGCCTGCAAAGCCAAGGAAAACTCAAACATTGCGCAATTTTAGCCCCAATTTCATAATATATTAATTATCAATAAGCTCAGTACACGACTACTTCGATTCATCGCTATTCCCCATTAGATGTCGCTAGTCGCTATGTGTATCTTGAATCGCGGTATGGTTTGGTTCCAGCTATGATTTAAATAACCGGCCAAGTGCGAGTCGGACTCGCGCACGAAGGGTTCCGTGCCATTATCTATAAATAAATAACCGGCCAAGTGCGAGTAGGACTCGCGCACCAAGGGTTCCGATCACACAAGTCGAGCAAAAAGCAAAACATACGGGCGCAGCAGTAACATCCTTTACAGGAAGCCATTCAGAGCATATTTGACCTACCTGTTACTCCGTTGTGGATAAAGATAGAAACCTGAATTCCCGGCGGCTAAAAGGCACCATGTCATTAGACATATTCTCAAAATTTCAATAAATTTGAACCAGTAGAGTTGAAGGTACAGCAATTCAAAGTTCCTCAATTTTGACACTCACTGACTCACTGATTCACGATCATGAAAACTCTAAAGGTTACTTCTAGCGAACCCACAAGCTTAAAATTTTGAGCATGGTTAGAGTTTAGCCTGCAAAGCCAAGGAAAACTCAAACATTGCGCAATTTTAGCCCCAATTTCATAATATATTAATTATCAATAAGCTCAGTACACGACTACTTTGATTCATCGCTATTCCCCATTAGATGTCGCTAGTCGCTATGTGTATCTTGAATCGCGGTATGGTTTGGTTCCAGCTATGATTTAAATAACCGGCCAAGTGCGAGTCGGACTCGCGCACGAAGGGTTCCGTGCCATTATCTATAAATAAATAACCGGCCAAGTGCGAGTAGGACTCGCGCACCAAGGGTTCCGATCACACTTGGAGAGCGTAACACGTGTAATTAGGTTTCCACACATAAAAAACTAAAGTGTGATGTCATCCATGTAAACGAAATTGAATATTTTTTAGAAAGACAGAAATTTGCAGTTTTCAGATTTTTCCCTTTATTTGTGCTATAAGACCTTGCTTCATGCCAAATTTCATGATTCTAGGTCAACGTAAAGTACCCTCTAGGTTTTGATTCCCTTGCGAATATCAGCAATATCAGCAAAATTGAGACATATGCGGTATCTTTTGATTGCGTTGACCTTTAAGTTTGATTTTTTCACAACTTTAAGAGTTCACAGACTTAAGTAATCGATATTAATTTCAACTTAATACCTCCATGCGTTTCTGAGAAAAAGTCTTAACAGACGGTGAGACAGACAGACAGACAGACAGACAGAAATTTACAGTTTTCGGATTTCTTCCTTAACTTGTGCTATAAGACCTTCCTACATTCCAAATTTCATGACCCTAGGCCAACCGGAAGTACCCTATAGGTTTTGATTCCCTTGCGAGTTACACGCGAGTTCATACAAATCCAGCAAAATTATGACATAATATCGCGGTATGTTTTGATTGCGTGGACCTAGAAGTTTAATTTTTTCACAGCTCCAAGGGACCATAGACCTGAGTAATCGATATTAATTTCAACATTATACCTCCACGCGTTCCTGAGAAAAGGGGTCGTGACAGACGGACGGACAGACAGACAGACAGACAGACAGACAGACAGACAGACAGACGGACAACAAAGTGATCCTATAAGGGTTCCTTTTTTCCTTTTAAGGATCGGAACCCTAAAAACCGCAAAAAAAATGTATGGGAGCCCCCCTAAATATTAATTTTATTTTAATTTAATTATTTATTTTTTATTTATTTTTTAAATAAATAATATACTCAATATATTGTGAACACTTTAAGCGTCTACCTGCTACCATTATCAATATCGAGCAAAAATGAGCAAAGAAATCACGTTTGTTGTATGGGAGCCCCCCTTAATATTAAATTTCTTTTGATTTTTAGTATTTGTTGTTATAGCGGCAACAGAAATACATCATCTGTGAAAATTTCAACTGTCTAGCTACCACGGTTCATGAGATACAGCATGGTGACAGACGGACGGACGGACGGACAGACGGACAGCGAAGTCTCAGTAATAGGGTCCCGTTTGGCACCCTTCGGGTACGGAACCCTAATAAAGCGGTTACAATATTGTCTAATATCCCTATTCCCCATTAGATGTCGCTAGGTGTGCATTTCCAGAATCGCGGTATGGTTTGGTTTGAGGTATGATTTATATTTATATAATTCACCGCCCAGACTTGTCACAAATCGTAACATCAAAGCCACAGAGAAGAGCCCATAGAGATAGAAAGTCGGTAGCTAACGCACAAGAAATAGTACCCGAAAAGAAAAAAAAGGAAAGTTACTTACAAAAAGAAATGATATCCCAACAAAACATGCATATGCATATACAAAAACGCCAGTCTCGCAGCCTGCGCAGTTTATTCTACCGTAAAAAGTTGTGAGATCTAATTTTAAACCAAGTCGGTTAATTTAACCAGTATCTGTGTATGGTAGAATCTTTCCAACAACTTTATTATCGTATACTGTTAAGTACCTACCTAATTAGTTAACTAATAACATTTATAGTGATCGGATCAATATAAGACATCTTTATTTCTTCAATAATAATTAGAATAACTTGGCAATCGCGCTCAACTGACCACTCTATAGCACCCAGAGCACAAATGAATATTATTACTCAACACAACATATCTCTAAATAAAGATAAACTTAACTAATAAGAAAACAACGAATTATTTCGGAGCGAGAGCAATAGGTACATTACGTTGCACACACGGTCCTATAGTCGACAACTTTTCTACGTGCGATTGCCAAGTCATTCTAATTATTATTGAAGAAATAAAGATGTCTTATATTGATCCGATCACTATAAATGTTATTAGTTAACTAATTAGGTAGGTACTTAACAGTATACGATAATAAAGTTGTTGGAAAGATTCTACCATACACAGATACTGGTTAAATTAACCGACTTGGTTTAAAATTAGATCTCACAACTTTTTACGGTAGAATAAACTGCGCAGGCTGCGAGACTGGCGTTTTTGTATATGCATATGCATGTTTTGTTGGGATTGATTTTTACTGCAGGATCAATATTTTCTGGTAAAATTAAGGAAATCAGACCGAATAATTCGTGTAGTTCTGAAAATTGGTATAGATATTTATTGATGGCCTGCGCACACTGGGACGGCATGGCAAGGGATTTTAAGTTTTTACCAATGGACATTCAAACGTATCCTTATAGAAATAAGACATAAATTGCTATGGTTTAAAATAATGCCGAAGCATCCCTCGGGATACGTTTGAATGTGCATTGGTAAAAACTTGCCATACCGTCCCGGTTTGCGTAGGCCTTGAGGGTATTTCACCAGGGCCGGGAGTCGGAAGGAATCGCATGGCAATAGCTATGGCGAGGGCGCAAAATGCTGGCTTTGGCTCGTCGTCGGCGCCGGGACGCGCCGCGCCGGCTACAAACAAACCGGAATGTCGCGCCCGCGCAGCCTCTGCCATGCGATCCCTTACGCGACTCACGGCCAAACGTATTCTTTCTCCTATATGTACTGACAATAATGTATTCCCGGTGCTGACTATGTACCAATGAGAAGTTCAAGTTCAAGGTCAATTTTTTATTGACCATAAAATCTTACAGATTACTTAGTCAACGTCAATATAATATTAATATGTTTGTATACTGCCGCCCGTTCGGTAGTTGTGGGCTTAGAGATTGAAATTGAAATTGAAATTGAAAAAGACTTTATTAGCACACATTAGGTAGGTACATACATTAAGTATATAGAACAGACAATAGATTATGACGTCTCATAGTGCTAATACATAGTGCTAATACATACAGTTGAAAGCACGGTTACATAAACGATATAAATCGAGTAATTCCAGGTTGGATTATGAATGTTTTTCACAGTGTAGGGCTAGAGTGAAGAGACTGATTGAATTAAACCAAGAGCAGCATCAAAGTAAGGTAGAACTAAATTTATCAAAAGATCCTAAATCGTTCTGGAATTTTATAAAATCAAAACAAGGCACACGTAATGCACAAACGATTTTGAAAAACGGAGAAGTTCTGACTGGGGAGCGATGTGCAAAGGAGTTTGCCGAATATTTTTACTCGGTTTATAGTACAAGAACTGCTGATTTAAACGTGGAGGCAGCAATAGTGGAAGCGGGTGACAGGAACGGGGCTGCGCGAGTACATCTGGAGAGACTACAACTGAACGAGGTGCAGCGGGCACTGAGGCAGCTCAAGCCGAAGAGATCAGCGGGACCAGATGGCATCCCGCCCTACATTATCAGGGATTGTCGCTTTGTATTAGCCGAGCCACTACTCCATATATATAACCAAAGCCTAAGTACAGCGGTGTTTCCAGTCAGATGGAAAAAAACAAGAGTGGTACCGGTACCCAAAGGTCGAGCAGGACCGAGTGTTGAGGAGTACAGACCTGTTGCTGTATTATCAACTCCAGCTAAAGTATTGGAATCCGCTATCCACCAGACCATACTTGCACAGGTGAGTCCGCAATTGTCCGATGCCCAGCATGGGTTCCGCCCGGAGAGGAGCACCACCAGCAACCTCCTCAGCTACATGGCGGAAGTAGTGCCAGCAGTGGATAGCGGGCTACAAGTTGATGCGGCTTACTTCGATTTTAAGAAGGCATTCGACTTGGTCGACAATGATGTTCTACTGAGGAAGCTGGCAGGCTTTGGTTTCACTCCACATCTCCTTAGATATTTTGCTAGTTATATGCGAAATAGACAACAGTATGTGGAATACAATGGATTTAGTTCTGAACCATATTTTACGAAGTCAGGAGTAAGTCAAGGTAGTAATCTGGGTCCATTGCAATTCATATTAATGATTAATGATTTACCCGACGTAGTTCAGGACACAAAGTGCCTTTTATTCGCGGACGACCTCAAATTATCTCTCGCTATAACAAATATAGAGGACAGTGGGAAAATGCAAAGGGATATCGATAGAGTGGTGGCCTGGAGTGCAGAAAACCAGCTGCAGTTCAACACCTCTAAGTGCGTCACAATTAGTTTCACTAGATCGCACACTCCTATGTTGCATAACTATGAAGTGAGTCAGACGCCCATGACAAGAGTCAGTGAAGTTAAAGATCTGGGAGTGACGCTGAGGGCTAATATGACATTCAAAGAGCACATAGTTAAATGCTGCAAAAAAGCGTTTAGGAACTTAGGGTTTATACTAAGAAGGGTGCAAAACTTCAAAAATATCAAAGCGATCACTGCTTTATACAATGCATTGGTGAGGAGTCATTTTGAATGCAATGCTATTATTTGGGCTCCACATGAACATAAATATATTGAAATGTTAGAGAAAGTGCAGAATAAATTTATAAGATATTTATATATGAGGCAGTATGGGGTCTACCCTGGCTATCCACTGTTATACCCAACTTTGTTTACTCTAGGCATGGTTGGGTATAACGAACTCAGAGTTAGGAGGGACCTGGCTTTAGCAACGTATCTTTTTAAAATATTACGAGGAAAGGTGTACAATGCGGACATACTGCAGATAATGGGTCTGTGCGTACCAAACGGGTACGTGCAGCGGCGGAGGCGCCCGCGCTTACTGGCGGTGCCACACGCGCGCACTAACTTGCTGGGCAAGGCGCCGCTCACACGCGCACTCTCTACTCTAAACCTGATAGCGGACGAGTTAGATCTGTTCTCCTGCGCTCTGAATGAATTCACAAGGGTAGCACTGGCTATAATAAGCTATAAAATATGAAATATTAAAGGTAACCGAATTATAATAGATATACTACACTATCACGTTAGGTTAAGCCTGTAAAGATAATGTAATTGTGGATAAATAAATAAATAAATAAATAAATAAATAGGACCCGGCTCAGCAATGCCGAGCTGAGATGGTCTCAGCTCAGCGCTGGTTTTCAGCCGGACCTTTAGAACACGGGGCTACCACATACACACATAATTTTGACAAAAGGAAAAATAAAATTAAAAAAAAACAAATAGTTAAAAAACCAGCAAGAACAAATTATTCCTGCCAAATAGCACAGATACTATATTATACTAATACTAATAGTTAGGTTCCAACTTTAAACTAAGTTTAAAAATCTAAAAAGTAAATTCTAAGAAAAAAAAAAAAAAAAATAATTTAGGCTTAGCCTAGCACACACACATTCAAACATAGTGTTATATTTACTAGAGTTATTTATTGTAAGGGTAGGGTGTTTTTTTTTAAATATAATTATGTAGATAGGTACACAGAATAATACAAGTGGCACTAAAGCTTTGCCCTCTGCTCATCCAGGAGATATTTTTTGAATGTTCTTTTAAATGTAGCTATACACATAGGCGACCGCAAAGGTGGTGGCAGATCATTCCAGATTTTCGCTGATGCAAACCGGAAGCCCCCTCTGAATCCGCTGGTCCTGTGCCTAGGGATAAACAGTTTGTTTTCCTCCTTCGAACGTGTCCCTCTGTTGTGGATGTTTTTCGTGAAACTTAGCTTTTCGAATAAGTAGTCCGGCCTTTTTGAGTGTATTACTTTGTGTAATAGGCATGCACTATGAGACTTTCGTCGGGCTGACATCTTTAGGACTCCATTTGTGTTCAAATAAGGGGTAACGTGGTCCCTCCTCTTAATATAGTAGCAGAACCTGGCACATGCGTTTTGCACTCTTTGTATTGCTTTTTCAGTCCTTTTAAAGAGGCGAGGCCCATAGACAGTATCACAAAAATTGAACAGTGACAGAACCAGGGTCTCTGTCAGAGTTTCCCTAGTCTTAACACTAAGATTCTGGCGTAATCCGTACAAAATCTTTAGTCTATAAAAAGCCGTTCTAACTTTGGAGCCTATGTGGTCCTCAAATCTAAGCTCATCGTCCATCACCAGGCCCAGATTTCTTGCCTTTTCTACGCATACAATCTTCTCATTATTTATTTGGATTTGGGGATCACTCAATAAAACACGATTTCGTTGACATTTTGTCCCGAGAATCAAATATTTCGATTTGGTTGGGTTCAGAACCAGATTGTTGCTCTCAGACCACCTATTGACATTATCTAGGTCGCGGTTGATTTCTTCTACTGCATCTAGGGTCGACTCAGGGAAAAAACTGTGATACAATTGAGTGTCATCCGCGTATAGGTGGAAACGGCAGCTCTTGATACACGTCCCAATGTCCGCTGTAAATATAATAAATAGAATAGGGCTGATTATACATCCCTGCGGTGCACCTCTGGGTATCGTCTTTACTTCGGACACTTTCTCGACCCCACGATGATCTGTCGACACTACAAATTGTTGCCTGTCAGTGAGAAACGAACGGAACCAGTTACAGGTGTCGTTTGAGGTACCATAGTATGATAGTTTGGCGATCAGTAAATCTATACTAAGACAATCAAAAGCCCTCGAGAAATCCAGTAACACCAAAGCAGTGGCCATTTTCTCATCTGAGGCTGAGATTATGTCATCAGTGACGCTTAACAGGGCTGTTTCTGTACCGTGGCTGCTCCTGAATCCGGATTGTTTTGTAGGTAGTATGCCGTTCAACTCTACGTACCTGGTGAGCTGCCTGCTGACGACCTTTTCTATGATCTTTGACATAACTGGCAAAATACTAATAGGTCTCAGATCCTTGTGCCCTTTTACATCGTCGTTTTTAGGCAATGGGACCACTTTTGCCAGTTTCCAGCTACTTGGGAAAGTGTTTGTCAAGATCGAAGTATTGATGATAAAGGTGATAATTGGTAGAGTTGTTGGTAGTGTCAGCCGGATCATATCCATTGACACTTTATCGTGTCCACATGCATGTGTCTTTACACCTTTAATGGTTTTAAGAATTTGTGCTTCGGTGCACGCAGAAAGTTCAAACCTCGAAGTCCCGAACTTCTCACATCTAAACTGCTCCAAAATGTCGATATTGGTGGCGGTGTCACCCGGTGTCTTAAGAAAGAAGTCATTTATTGTATTCGGATCATTGAGACCTTCTGGTATTTCTTGAGTAGCTTTATTTGAAAACGGAGAGATCTTCTTTATATGCTTCCACATTTTGTTTGGATCCTTTGCGTGGTTGTTGACATAGTAGTTAAGGTATGCAGTCTTCTCCCGCTGCACTGTGGATGTGACCAGATTTCTGAGGCTCTTGTAATAGTTCCAGTGCGAGTCTGATTTGGATTTGTGAGCCTTATTGAGAGCTTTGTCTCGAAGCCTCATCATCAGCAGAACGTTACTGGTTATCCAGGGAACACATTTTTCTTTGACACGCATAGTGACTTCAGGCGCATGTTTGTCAAACAGTTCGCTGATAAATTTTTCAAAGGCTTCCACCATTGAGTCCACGTCTCTTAATTCGTAAATGCTATGCCATTCTATAGTTTGAAGGTCTTCAGCAAACCGGTTTTCATCTATATTGTGTAGCCTACGCGTTGTTACATATTTTGGTTTGGTGGCCGGCTTTTGTACATTAAATTCTGCTATAACTGCTCCGTGGTCACTAAGAGATGGGTTATGGTAAACACAAACGTTATCACAGCGGTCCGATATGTTCGTAATGACCAAATCCAATAGTGTAGAGCTAGTTTCAGTGACACGTGTTGGTTCAGCAACTACCTGGCCAAGATTACGACATGACAGGAACTGTAATAGTTCCCGCGCGGCTCCACGAGCATTTTCTGCAGTAGCACCCAAGAGATCGACATTAAAATCTGATAAAACGAACACATAATTACAATAGTCGAAACAATCGAGGGACTCATTCAGTGACGCTATAGCCTCACCAACACTTGGCCCACCCTTAGTACCCGGTCTGTAGACCGCACCTAGCGCCACGCGCGCACCGGAAATCGACAACTCCACCCACATCTGCTCTAGCGAGGACGCAGGATGCTGTTTTGTTTTTGTTCGTATTCCTTTTCGTATTAGAAATTAGAAATTAGAGATGGAGCAAAGAAGGGCAAGAAACTCCCCCGTGCCTCTTTTAAAATGTGAGAGCCTTAAAAATCAATGTTATGTATTTCAAACTCAAACTCAAACTCAAAAGTCTAAGGAAATACACCGAAGACTCAGTTTATCGCCCTTCTTTGGATTTATGTGCGCTGAGATAGTAAAGAACATGCAGTTTTGTCATCTAAATATTCTTGTACATTGTAATAAAATAAATCATTTATACTATAAGTACGTTACACGGACCCTCTAACGGTGATGGAAAACATCGTGAGGAAATCTTCATCACTCCATAGCTGCGGCGATGGGCTTGCCGCATGTCTCGCAAAATGGAGTATTAAACCACTGGCTAAAAATTGGCACAGTTGTGCCTCTGCCATCCCGTATGGAAAAAGGCGTGACGCTATGTAATGCAATTTACCAACAGATAGTGAACCGCACGATCGCCGCGCTCCTCTCCTCATCACTATCAGTAGCCGTGCTCGCCTGCGCCGGCGCACGCCCCACGCTCCCCGAGCTGGTCTCCTGGCTGGACGTGGAGACGCTCCTGCTGCTGCTGAGCATGATGCTGCTGGTGGCTATCCTGGCTGATACCGGGCTGTTTGATTATCTGGCGGTTGTGGCGGCTGAGGTGAGGATGGTGACCTCAATGTTTGTAAATACCCCGAGGCCCAAGCCCGAACTATAAGCTCGCCTTTGTACATGTTTTTTTCATTCTTAAGTGTCTGTATTCTGTGTTTGTGCAATAAAGTATAAAGTAAGTATAAACTATACACCTTAGGCTGGAATTTACCAACAAAAAGTTATCCCTAGAATAACTATCCCGGGGATAACTTGTGACTTTTTCATAGACACCTGTGACACCCAGATCAGATCACCTCATTTTGAACTGTCATTTGTCATACATACAAGTTATCCCCGGGATAGTTATTCTCGGTATAACTTTTTGTTGGTAAAATCCGGGCTTAATATTTTTACGGTACTAGTACGCGTTCGATGTCTTTTTAACCGACTTCAAAAAAGGAGGGGGTTATCGATATCAAAGTGTTACCTCGAAATTGGTATTATTTATTAACCGATTTCAAAGATTCTTGAAAGAATGGACCTTCAGGTTGGTCCCATTTTAAAAAAAAGGAATCGGTCCAGTATTTAGGTTTCTACATAGAAAATACTTTCATCCAGGTATCCAAAATTACATATTTTTGCCTTTCTGTGACTATGTGGCTCATCTAGGCCTCTCTCCCTCTCTTCCACTCTATCCGATCCTGAGCGGTCTCCCTCCAGTCCTTGTCCCATAGACCCAACTCATCACTCCATCTCTTCCTGGGTCGGCCACGCTTTCTCTTTGCATTTTCTGGGAGCCAGTTTGTGGCTCTCTTAGCCCAGCTATTCGGCAGCATACAGACACTTAATACTGAAAAAAAAAACATGTACAAAGGCGAGCTTATCTCTATTAAGAGATCTCATCCAGCAAAGGATCACCTTGATGTCTGAATTTTATATCAATTGCTCAGCTCTGTGGTCCCTTACAGGAAGCTATAGAAATCATCCAGGTAAACGCGATCTAACGCTGCGACCGTTTGAAATTGTTGGATTTTCATAGTCATCGCAAGGGACTCAAAACCTTTAGGGTATATCCCGTCGACATAGAATCATGAATAATGAGACAGATTGACATCCCAATGGTTATGGCTCAATCTTACTCGTATCCAGATAAAGGCCTATGCCCCTCGGTGGGGACATTGTGGGCTTTATGGCCTACGCACACTAGGATGGCATGGCAAGAGATTTTAAGTTTTTACCAATGGACATTCAAACGTATCCCTATAGAAATAAGACATAAATTGATATGCTTTCAAATAGCGGGATGCTTCGGCATTATTTTAACCCATAGCATTTTATGACTTATTTCTATATCGATACGTTTGAATGTCCATTGGTAAAAACTTGCCATGCCGTCCCGGTTTGCGTAGGCCTTTACTTGACTTACTTTATGTTTGATCAGCTGACCGGCGGGCGCACGTGGCCGCTCATCAACTGCCTCTGCTTCTTCACGGCGTTCTTCTCCACGTTCCTGGACAACGTCACCACCGTGCTGCTCATGACGCCAGTCACCATCAGGTAATCTTTCGGAAATTGGTAAACAAAATGATAAACAATTGCCTATTTCATGTTAAAGTCACGATGGAACCAGGAGCACGATTTTCGCGCGATATACGGATATCGAGACCTATTATACGTATATTGACAGATTCCCCTACGAACTCACTCGATATTGGTGTAGATATCGTATATCGAATGCGCGAGAATCATGCCACGGGTTTGCTGGAAAAAATATATTTTTAGAGATAAGCTCGCATTAGTAATTATGTTTTCACTAAATGTGCAATAAAGTACAAATGAAAATGAAATGAAAATGATGTTACCTTCTTTACACATTTAGGTACCGAATATAAAATCGTGGACGGCGAACGCGCGCTCGTTGATGTCTTTTGTATTGCGCGCTTTTCAAATCCTTCCAGTGTTTTTTTCTAAACCTCCGGGTGGTTTAGGAAATACAGCTTTTAAACAAAACATAAATCTTTTGGACGGAATATATCTATCCGTCTATTGAAGGGACGTCATACTAATTATACAAACTAGTGTAACGGCATAAATGGCTAAGGCCGAGCCACCGCTGTCAGAAAGCTATGATCGTCTATTCTATCTACCCCCAAAGAGATGTCCCAATTCAGCTGTGATAATTACAAATCCAGTATGATAAATCTGAAATTTCCGTTTATTGAGAATCCAGATATGCAACAATTTAACCGAAGATTGGTTTAGGAAGCTAAACAGAGAAAATTATGTATGCCTGCAAGCCGGTAAGTCGCATCAGTTAGCGGTGTTTTGCGCCAGATCGATCTTTATTATAATTTGTGTACTGGTACCAGTTATTTTTTTGTATATATGGGCGCTTGGAGCTTCTTTTACGTGGTCGACCACAATTTATAATATTTGTTTGGTTATTCGTCGTAGTGTTACGACGTGAGTACTCAATGATATTTTATGTGCTCGCTAATAGCGGCTTTTGTGGCTCCAATTATATAATTAGTTCACGGCAATAACGATCCAAATAGACCGGGTTTACACAATTGCGATTTGATTTTCCGAAATGGGTCTGAACTAACGGTTTTCCTCGATAGGAACGTAACGTTTTGAAACCTTCAACTCTGCGCAATTCGAGCTGGATGTTATCGAAACGTTTTCTTTAGCGCTTTAGAGACCTAACCCTCTCCACAACGAGTTACGTACTTCGGAAAATACCGATTTAGGTACCTCGTTACCACAGCTCGCCTCGACTGAGCCCAGCAAAATAAATGCGTGACACAATCTACACGTTAGGTCTCCCAGCGAAATTGATATTTAATTTAAGGATGCAACTTGAATCAAAACGATCCAAGGCAAGGCAAAATTTCTACCCGTCCATAAACAATGAACTTTAGACTGTAATTTGATCTCTTCGCGCGTCCCCGACAACACTCAAATGTCAAAAATATCAACAGGATAAGTTATCTGAGTTGACAACGTTTATACTTTCTTCTGAATTTGTTATTCACATCCGCGGAACCCCATCGATGTCTAGCCTAGTCTAAAGTCCTAGTGTTTTTACCATGTCCATCATCGACACCACTCGAAGATGGTTGTGTGTGAATTGAATGTGTTTGTGTGTTCAACGACTTGTGTATGGGAATCTCTAACTCACTACACGAAAGGGATGAGGAAAGGATCAACTCGCGAATTTCCTAAGAGCTAATCCAGGAATCCTATGGTGAAGGAAAAGGGAAATTAGGGTCGCTCCAAGCCCAGACTCAGACTCAGATTAAAAATTACCTAAAAGTTCTTATCTAACGACCCATGGATAGTTTTGGAATTTGGGTAGGTTGATTTAAAGGATAGGAACCGATCTCGGCTCTTCAGACTCACACGAAATGCCACTGTAGCACACAATCACAAATCTTCCAGTTCCAGACGCGTAAAACAGCCGACAGAACTGATCAGATTTAACAAAGACACGTGCACCACAGTGGTTTGACGTACGGACTGAATCCCCTTTCCACCCCCGTCATCGTATTTATATGGGCCACACATTGGCAAGACGGCGACCCCCCCGCAAATACTGCCCAAGCGCAAGCTCCTTATTACTATCAACACAGGGTCTAGTTTCAATCAAACATTCCATGCACGCCCGCTGTCTACAATTTTGTGTATGTATAATTTCTATAATCAACCATCGATCGGTTATAACTTAAGTCATTTGGTATTGTTGATACACAAAATTTGTCGATCGCTGGCTATAAAGCGGTTGCAATTAATTAAGCCTGACTACCCGACCGCTAGCGTCTTAGACAAAGATCACTGGAAAGATATGCTAACCCGTGATGTCAGACTCACCACAACGTAATAATCAATCGCAACTGTATATTTGCAGTCTACACATTAGCTTTCTCCGTATAGTTCCATAAGAAACTTCCATTATTTAGTTATCAATAATTTATTCAGCGCGCAGCCAAATCGGCTCTGATCCTTACACATTTCGCAGGAATGCGACAAAAAAAACCTGACCCGACTTCTTTTCCCCGAAAACCATTGTTGTTCACAGTTGTTTCTTGCCAAATTACTTCGAATTTCTCGATGACCCAAGCGTTAAATGAACTGACTCTTGTACTCAATGTGTGAACCATTACACTAGTTTCACCTCTGTTTTTGGATAGCAACAGGATCCATACAACAATTTGCTCGGTCCTCACCTACCTCTTACTCTGATGATGATGATGATGACTCTGATGCCGGCAGACTGTGCGAGGTGATGCAGCTGAACCCGGTGCCGGTGCTGATGTCGATGGTGATCTTCAGCAACGTGGGCGGCGCCGCCACGCCCGTCGGGGACCCGCCCAACGTCATCATAGCGAGCCACCCTTCCATACTGCAGCAGGTAAGCACTGGGGCCAGATTCAGGGCCTTTATTCTACAAGCGAATCATATGACAGTATTCAGTTGCGTAGAAGTGGCGCCTCCCTATACACGTCACTCATGCACCAAATGATCGTTGGAAGACTACATTGCTTTTGGCCCGGATTTCGGACGTGTGGTTCGTCGTAATAACAGAATACAATAGAATATCCATTTATTTACTGTTATTATACACAACACAAGCCCATGGCCTTGGCCATATAGGTAAAGAGGTACACAGAGAGAATAAATTACTAAATTAACAAATCGTTGTACATGTTTTTTTTTATATAGACAAATATGACCAAATTCCCCATGTGGTGTATACCGTAACAGCGAATGGGTTCCGACTCAGCATGTGTAATCGTTTGTGTCCCCCACAGAACGTGAACTTCACGCAGTTCACTCTCCACATGGGTGTGGGTGTGCTGCTGGTGGCCATACAGACATACCTGCAGCTGCGGTTCATATACCGGGACATGAGCAAGCTGCGGCACAGTGTGCCTGCTGATATACAAGGTGACGGGGCCGGGAGCCGGGTACAGACTTGCATGTCGAAGCGAACGTGTTCATTTTTTAGCTCGCCTTTCATAATTTCATAATTTCTTTATTGCGCACAATCAATTGCAAGGATAAAAAGTAGATAAAAACAGTGTACAAAGGCGAGCTTATCTCTAAAAAGAGATCTCTTCCAGCAAACCAAGTACCGATGAGAGAGTTTGATATATCAGCAAGGGTAGACCTTTGTGTACAACAATATACCTACGAGTACCTACAAAGCTAAAATATACTTACACCGTTCAGTTCAAAATTTTTATTGACCATAAAATCTAATATTAATATTACTTAGTCAACGTCAATATAATATTAATATTTTTGTATACTACCGCACGTTCGGAAGTTGTGGGCTTAGGGATGGAGCAAAGAAGGGCAAGAAACACCCCCGTACCTCTTTTAAAAACCTTTCTTTTGTGCATTGTGTGTGTGTGTGTACATAATCTAGCTAGGATACCAGCTCGTCTCTCATCCTAAATGTACTTTATAATGTCTCATATTCTTGTACACCCTTAAAATATTTACTTAGTTTCCTTTGTCAATTCGCTGTAAGTACATTTCCTGTTTTGAAATAAATATATTTTGATTTTGATTTGATTTGATTGTCTATCTATTCTAAGTTTTCTGTATGTCATTCTTGTGTTAGTAAAATGTAGCACATTAATGTCCCCACCGAGGGGCACAGGCCTTTCCCTGGATCCGAGTAAGATTGAGCCATACTCCACCACGCTGGCTCAGTGCGGGTTGGTGGAGGGGTTTTACATACTACGAAGTACCTAGTGATAGTAGCCGGGACCTACAGCTTAACGTGCCATCCGAAACACGGAGTTTCCGATAAGGTACTTAAGACAAATTAATCATCTCATTGGTACATGGTCAGCACCGGGATTTGAACCTGCATCTCCTGCGTGAGAAGCAAGGTGAAACCCACTAGACCACGGAGCACCCATGTTCTTGTGTCTTTTGTTAGTACAATAAAGAAATTACGAATTACGAATCATTATTCTCATCATTTTCCAATGTAGCCGCGTATAGTTTATCTAATCGGACCACCAGGTCTTTAGATCCTTTTTGGGAAGCCCATAACAGTGAACCGTGCTCTTTTGATCTTGGCGGTAGTGGTACCTACCGACATTTCATTATCTTTGCAGTAGGTATAGGAGGCAATACCTACAAACATTTTACGGCAATTGTAATGTTTATTCCAGAAATGCGTCAAGAGATCGGCGTCTGGCGACGCGCTGCCGCCTCCCTGTCTTCCTACTCGAGGGATGAAGATATCGTGCGCAAGGCTTTAGAAAAAAAGGTAACTTTTTATTGTTACCTTATAGTCTATTCGTGATAAGAATGCAGTAAAGTCATCACTGTCCGGCGGCCTAGCCACCCCCCGTAACCAATCAAATCGTTTCCAATTATCAAGCCAAGTTCACAGTGGCCAGTTGAAGGCAAACTTTCGAACGCGAAGGTTGTGCCCTGTTCTGTGAGTTGTGTTAACAGATTTAAATTTAATTTTCACTGCATTCTTATCACAAATACACTGTAGTAATATCAATGCATCATAAGCATAACATAACTAACCTGTGCTAAAGCAATAACTTAAATATGGCGTACCACAAGGTAGCGTACTAGGACCACTACTATTCCTGATTTACATCAATGATCTTCCCTTGTCAGTAAGTCACCCAATGGTATTATTTGCAGATGACAGTACTATGATTGCGGATTGTCAAGATGAAAATACATATGCATCTGAAATTAATAATTCTCTTAAAAATATAATTGAATGGCTGAGCCGTAATAATCTAATAATCAATCTTGATAAAACTAATATAATGACATTTAAAAATAATTACAATCAAATAACAAACAATCTTGACATTCAATATAATAATAAGAAAATTGACGAAATAAATGTATCTAAATTCTTAGGCCTTAATATTGACACACATTTGACATGGAAACCACAAATAGAACATGTTTGCAAAAAATAAAGTCAGTTTTCATATGCTCTATATATGCTTGCAAAAGTTACTGGGCAATCGGCTTTATTAACGGTGTATCACGCTTTTGTCGCTTCGACTCTAAGGTATGGAATTATTTTTTGGGGGAACTCAACAGACAAAGATAAGGCATTTATAGCACAAAAAAGGTGTATACGGGCAATTTGTAAGTTGAAACCAACAGACAGCTGCATACCTCACTTTAAAATGTTAGGTATATTGACATTGCCATCACTCTACATCTACGAAACTGCAGTATTTGTAAAAACAAACTGGAACATGTTTAAGAAAATTAATAGTAAAAGAGATATTAAACTAAGTGCACCTCCCCGCTCTACTTCATTATTTAGCAAAAGTATATTTGCTATGGCGCCAAAAGTATATAATAGGCTGCCTAAATCGATTAGGGACATTGACCAACTACATTCCTATAAGGCTGGACTAAGAAATTTCTTAGTCGAAAAATCGTACTATAAGTTAGAGGACTACTTGGAGGACAACTCGATCTGACATATTTTATTATTATTATTAAGTATACGATTAACTTTAATAAGACATTTTTGGATAGGCAACTAATTTAATTTTATGACCATTGTATTTATAATAACATTTGCACGTCTGCATGGCAGAATATAGCGTAAAATATTTAAGTGACATTGTTGTAAAACCTGATGTACACCTATATTCAAGCAAATAAACGCTACTTTACTTTACTTTACTTTAAAATCAAAGAGCTCTGTGTGTTTGCCATAAGTTCTACATTATTTTCAAACAGTTGAAGTTGAACTTTAAATGCATCATAAAATCAAATCGGAACTTGTAGATACTTTTAATTAGAGATGTCAAGGAACTTTTGGTTCCGATTAACTTTTAGTCTGAAACATTCGGTTCAGATTCCGATAAAACGACTTCCATAACATCCCTACCGTCAAAGATGAACGATCAATTCAACATGTGAATTCCGAACTCTGGCTAGGTGGTGATTGCGATGAACTAAAAGTCTGAAAAAATCTGTTCTGATTCCGTTAACGACTTCTGAGCCTCGATCACGAACGTTTTCGAGATCGTAAAACGTTTTCGGGAACGTACAAAATTATAATTTATGTCATAAAGAATAAGAATAACTGACATTTGGCTTTTCGATAGTTTTCTATCGAATCTTTGTTCGTGATTGAGCTTCTAGAACCCTACTGTCGACTGTCGAAGGTGAACGATCAATCCAACATGTGAACGTTGAATCTGGCCAGGTGGTGAAGTTGAACGCGGCGCTGGCGCGGCGCGAGGGCGGCGGCGGCGGCTCTAAGGCCGACCTGAAGTTCACTGCCACTCTGGCGCAGTTGAAACAGAAGGTAAATTTACTTGTTCGCGACACATCTTATGTAACAATTGTTCGCCATTGTTCGGTTGTTCGAGCGGTGTGCTTTAGCGAGTGAAGGGGTATACTTACTACTATCTCTACTTTACTTATTTAGGTACTTCTAGGTTTATATCTTGTTGTTTTATATCTTGTAATTTCGTATGTTGGAATTTCGTATGTTGGAATTTCGTATGTTGGAATTTCGTATGTTGTAAATCACACACCTTGTGAATTAAGATCTTTAGTACACTTTTTACACATCTTTTGGCGTGTCAGTGACGTTTTCAGGAGGGCGCCAGTCCTACGCAAAAGCGTTAGTTTCATTCCACTTGTCACCGCGCGCCAAAACAGTTGGATAGCTGTACAGTACGGGGCCTTTGTTTTGGCACGTCGGGACGGGACCCGAGGTGCCACGAGTATGAGTAGTTTGACGACCTCAGTGGCTCAGCGGTTGCACATCTGCCTATCATGCGAGAGATCCCGGGTTCGAATCCCGGCTGGGGACAAAAAAAAACCCAGGTCTTGGATGTTTACATGTTAGTGATGTCGCTGTTTCTGGTTCCCACGACACAGGGTATCCCAGTGTGGAGCCAGAAGCAATGTATGTGCATGTATGTAAATGTTATGATACTCGGCGTTTGACTTAGCGAGCGAGAGGGAGAGATAGAGCGAGACGAATGTGCCAAAGCAAAGGCCCCGTACTGTACACAGCTTCGGCAATGAATGGATAAGCAATGTCAAGCGCTGTCTCGCAAATGAAGTATTGAATTATTGGCCACACGTGATGGGAAAAGGTGTGACGCTGTATTTGTTTGTTTTTTAACGTGTTATTTGTCGTTCCCAGTACCGCATAAGGGACAAGCCTCTTCTGATAAAGTCGGCAGTGAGCGTCTCGTTCGTAGTCATCGTGTTCTTCCTGCACGCCATACCCGAACTACGTGAGTCAGACATTAAGCCAGTTCTACTCTAGATCTGTATCAGATACCTATAGCAAAAGTCAAAGTCAAAGTAAAAAAAAATACCATAAAATCATACAGCGTCAATATAATATTAATATTTTTGTATACGGAAGGAAGTTCGGAAGTTGTGGGCTTAGGGATGGAGCAAAGAAGGGCAAGAAACTCCCCCGTACCTCTTTTAAAATATGTGAGGGCCTTAAAAAATAAAATTTCATTTTTCTACTTAAGTCTAAGGAAATGCACCGAAGAGACGTACTGACCATCGTCCCTCTTTGGATTTCTGTGCGCCGAGATGGTAAAGACCACGCAGTTTTGTCATGTAGCTAAGATAAGATAGTTAAGACTATGATAAGATTCCATGAAAAATTATTCCAATCAAAAATATTTGCCTTGAGACCCTGACTATGTAATACTGGGGACCAGCGTGTTCGTCTCTTCGTTCGCTCTAATACGTACAGAACCGACCATCCAAAGTCTCGACCAACCTACCCACATCGAGATAAAGTTCAAAACCTATGATAAAAGAGATCTATTTAGAGATAAGCTCGCCTTTGAACACTATTTTTATTTAATTTTGTTTTATTTCTACTAATTTGTGTGCAATAAACAAATTATGAAATTATGAATAAAATCATAACAAGAGATCTGGATCTATTGAGAAAACTGGACAAGCTACTAGCCTTTTTGATCCCTACGGCTCGTAAACCTCCAACTGTGAGCCTCCTACGGCTCGTAAACCTCCAACTGTGAGCCCCCTACGGCTCGTAAAGTTCCAACTGTGAGCCCCTTACGGCTCGTAAACCTCCAACTGTGAGCCCCCTACGGCTAGTAAAGCTCCAACTGTGAGCCCCCTACGGCTCGGGAAGATCCAACTGTGTGTTGATTCCAGAGCGCCTCTCCCTGGGCTGGACGGCTCTCCTGGGAGCCCTGCTGTTGCTGCTTCTGTCAGAGCGTGAAGACCTGGAGCCGGTGCTGGCGCGGGTGGAGTGGTCCACGCTGCTGTTCTTTGCAGCGCTGTTCGTGCTTATGGAGGTGGGCAGATGAATGCTCGAGTATTAGCTGGAGGTCACCACGTTGGTGTCTTTATTTAAGTACGTTGTATTTATCATGCAATGTGTAATTGAATTAACGCAAAATCTTAAACTTTGTTAGGGACATCATTCTGAGCAACTTTATTTTTCGCTAATTCATACAAATCAGCTGACCCACTCAGGCCAAAATGTAATGGGAAGTGAAAAATGAAGTTGCTCTGATCAAATCGGTTTCATAATAAAAGTTGCTCAGAATGATGTCCCTAACAAAATAGTTTCTCATTTTGAGTTAATTCATTTACGCCTTGTAGATGTACAATGGTCATCAGCCAAGCAAATAGCTGACCCCCCCAGACTCATTAATTCTATACGACAGAGGGTCAGGTTTCTGCTTGCTGACTGTACAAGGGCGAGCTCTCTTACATGAACTAATACAAAAACATCTAACTAAATCCACAAAGTTTCACATCTGTTCTTCTATTTGTGCTTTAGTGTTGGAGGTGGTGGATACTTTCACTTATCAGCGTGATATGATATCTATGTCTGTACTTGTCTTCAGGCTCTCTCCAAGCTGGGCCTGATCTCGTGGATCGGCAGCATCACGGAGTCCATCATCCTGCAGGTCAACGAGGAGTCCAGGCTGGCTGTGGCGCTCATGCTGGTGTTGTGGGTAAGACGTTGCTTCGTTTACAGGGTACCGTACCCGAAGGGTGCCAAACGGGACCCTATTACTAAGCCCACGCTGTCCGTCTGTCAGTCCGGCTGTCCGTCAGCGGGTCGGGCTTCGTTGTGACAAGCGCTTTGAGAATATGGCACCATCGAACTGATCTGATGATGGAGTGCGAAGCTCGAAGGTGGGAGCTGGAACCCTGGGATGCTTACTAGTAAACCCATCGAGTTTACACTCATTAGATTCGTTGTGATGAGACCTTTTAATTTGACCTGATGATGAATCTGGAAGACTGGTTTTATGCGGGGTTTTTTAATGCTAAAGTTATTGTCATAATTAGGCTAACGCGGGGAGCAATAGCATGTGGGCTACTTGTATTTAATTTAATATAAGTCAAATTTTTATTGACCATAAAATCATACGGATAGCTTAGTCAACGTCAATATAATATTAATATTTTTGTATACTACCGCCCGTTCGGAAGTTGTGGGCTTAGGGATGGAGCAAAAAAGGGCAAGAAACTCCCCCGCACCTCTTTTAAAATATGTGCGGGCCTTACAAATACCATACTATGTATTTCTATTTAGGTCTAAGGAAATTCACCGAAGAGCACCCTTCTTTGTATTTCTGTGCGCCGAGATGGTAAAGACCACGCAGTTTGGTCATCTAAATATTCTTTTACACTGTAATTAATGGCTCAATCTTACTCGGATCCGGGTAAAGGCCTGTGCCCCTCGGTGGGGACATTAATGGGCTACATTTACTTTTTTACTTTACTGTAATTAATAAGACTTCATTAATAGAATATAATTTACGTATACTAACGTCGGTTACGTTGTGCGCAGGTGTCGGGCATAGCATCAGCCTTCGTGGACAACATATACTAACCTCGGTTACGTTGTGCGCAGGTGTCGGGCATAGCATCAGCCTTCGTGGACAACATATACTAACCTCGGTTACGTTGTGCGCAGGTGTCGGGCATAGCATCAGCCTTCGTGGACAACATATACTAACGTCGGTTACGTTGTGCGCAGGTGTCGGGCATAGCATCAGCCTTCGTGGACAACATATACTAACCTCGGTTACGTTGTGCGCAGGTGTCGGGCATAGCATCAGCCTTCGTGGACAACATATACTAACCTCGGTTACGTTGTGCGCAGGTGTCGGGCATAGCATCAGCCTTCGTGGACAACATATACTAACGTCGGTTACGTTGTGCGCAGGTGTCGGGCATAGCATCAGCCTTCGTGGACAACATATACTAACCTCGGTTACGTTGTGCGCAGGTGTCGGGCATAGCATCAGCCTTCGTGGACAACATATACTAACCTCGGTTACGTTGTGCGCAGGTGTCGGGCATAGCATCAGCCTTCGTGGACAACATATACTAACGTCGGTTACGTTGTGCGCAGGTGTCGGGCATAGCATCAGCCTTCGTGGACAACATATACTAACCTCGGTTACGTTGTGCGCAGGTGTCGGGCATAGCATCAGCCTTCGTGGACAACATATACTAACCTCGGTTACGTTGTGCGCAGGTGTCGGGCATAGCATCAGCCTTCGTGGACAACATATACTAACGTCGGTTACGTTGTGCGCAGGTGTCGGGCATAGCATCAGCCTTCGTGGACAACATATACTAACCTCGGTTACGTTGTGCGCAGGTGTCGGGCATAGCATCAGCCTTCGTGGACAACATATACTAACCTCGGTTACGTTGTGCGCAGGTGTCGGGCATAGCATCAGCCTTCGTGGACAACATATACTAACCTCGGTTACGTTGTGCGCAGGTGTCGGGCATAGCATCAGCCTTCGTGGACAACATATACTAACGTCGGTTACGTTGTGCGCAGGTGTCGGGCATAGCATCAGCCTTCGTGGACAACATATACTAACCTCGGTTACGTTGTGCGCAGGTGTCGGGCATAGCATCAGCCTTCGTGGACAACATATACTAACCTCGGTTACGTTGTGCGCAGGTGTCGGGCATAGCATCAGCCTTCGTGGACAACATATACTAACGTCGGTTACGTTGTGCGCAGGTGTCGGGCATAGCATCAGCCTTCGTGGACAACATATACTAACCTCGGTTACGTTGTGCGCAGGTGTCGGGCATAGCATCAGCCTTCGTGGACAACATATACTAACCTCGGTTACGTTGTGCGCAGGTGTCGGGCATAGCATCAGCCTTCGTGGACAACATATACTAACGTCGGTTACGTTGTGCGCAGGTGTCGGGCATAGCATCAGCCTTCGTGGACAACATATACTAACCTCGGTTACGTTGTGCGCAGGTGTCGGGCATAGCATCAGCCTTCGTGGACAACATATACTAACCTCGGTTACGTTGTGCGCAGGTGTCGGGCATAGCATCAGCCTTCGTGGACAACATATACTAA
Organism: Argyresthia albistria; assembly: GCA_963457715.1. NCBI lineage: Eukaryota > Metazoa > Arthropoda > Insecta > Lepidoptera > Argyresthiidae > Argyresthia > Argyresthia albistria. The sequence goes on from OY735281.1 coordinate 6,749,407, forward strand.
CGTCGGTTACGTTGTGCGCAGGTGTCGGGCATAGCATCAGCCTTCGTGGACAACATATACTAACCTCGGTTACGTTGTGCGCAGGTGTCGGGCATAGCATCAGCCTTCGTGGACAACATATACTAACCTCGGTTACGTTGTGCGCAGGTGTCGGGCATAGCATCAGCCTTCGTGGACAACATATACTAACCTCGGTTACGTTGTGCGCAGGTGTCGGGCATAGCATCAGCCTTCGTGGACAACATATACTAACGTCGGTTACGTTGTGCGCAGGTGTCGGGCATAGCATCAGCCTTCGTGGACAACATATACTAACCTCGGTTACGTTGTGCGCAGGTGTCGGGCATAGCATCAGCCTTCGTGGACAACATATACTAACCTCGGTTACGTTGTGCGCAGGTGTCGGGCATAGCATCAGCCTTCGTGGACAACATATACTAACGTCGGTTACGTTGTGCGCAGGTGTCGGGCATAGCATCAGCCTTCGTGGACAACATATACTAACCTCGGTTACGTTGTGCGCAGGTGTCGGGCATAGCATCAGCCTTCGTGGACAACATATACTAACGTCGGTTACGTTGTGCGCAGGTGTCGGGCATAGCATCAGCCTTCGTGGACAACATATACTAACCTCGGTTACGTTGTGCGCAGGTGTCGGGCATAGCATCAGCCTTCGTGGACAACATATACTAACCTCGGTTACGTTGTGCGCAGGTGTCGGGCATAGCATCAGCCTTCGTGGACAACATATACTAACCTCGGTTACGTTGTGCGCAGGTGTCGGGCATAGCATCAGCCTTCGTGGACAACATATACTAACCTCGGTTACGTTGTGCGCAGGTGTCGGGCATAGCATCAGCCTTCGTGGACAACATATACTAACCTCGGTTACGTTGTGCGCAGGTGTCGGGCATAGCATCAGCCTTCGTGGACAACATATACTAACCTCGGTTACGTTGTGCGCAGGTGTCGGGCATAGCATCAGCCTTCGTGGACAACATATACTAGCGTCGGTTACGTTGTGCGCAGGTGTCGGGCATAGCATCAGCCTTCGTGGACAACATATACTAACCTCGGTTACGTTGTGCGCAGGTGTCGGGCATAGCATCAGCCTTCGTGGACAACATATACTAACGTCGGTTACGTTGTGCGCAGGTGTCGGGCATAGCATCAGCCTTCGTGGACAACATATACTAACGTCGGTTACGTTGTGCGCAGGTGTCGGGCATAGCATCAGCCTTCGTGGACAACATATACTAACGTCGGTTACGTTGTGCGCAGGTGTCGGGCATAGCATCAGCCTTCGTGGACAACATATACTAACGTCGGTTACGTTGTGCGCAGGTGTCGGGCATAGCATCAGCCTTCGTGGACAACATATACTAACCTCGGTTACGTTGTGCGCAGGTGTCGGGCATAGCATCAATAGTAATAGTAATAGTTTATTGCAAAGTCACAAAAATTAACAAGGTGGTAGAATAAAGGTTAGTACATTGTGACGCCCTGCTAGGGCACAGCAACATTTAAGGACAATCAGTTGTCCCTTTACGAATAATAGGATGATTACATTTATATTCAAATTATATACAGACAATTAGAAAAATATTGTAGAGATTATTATTAATAACAATAAGAAATAAAAATTAAAAGTAAATTATATCAACATTAGATTCAATAATTGTACTATTTTTATAGCGAGTAGAACTTATGCCTGAGTATTAAATTTGATCATTGAAAAATTCTTTGACATTATAATAGCATTTTTCAATGAGGAACTTCTTTAAATTGGTAATAAATTGTGATTCTTTCTCTATGTTTTTTATATCATTTGTTTTTATATCAGCCTTCGTGGACAACATATACTAACGTCGGTTACGTTGTGCGCAGGTGTCGGGCATAGCATCAGCCTTCGTGGACAACATATACTAACCTCGGTTACGTTGTGCGCAGGTGTCGGGCATAGCATCAGCCTTCGTGGACAACATATACTAACGTCGGTTACGTTGTGCGCAGGTGTCGGGCATAGCATCAGCCTTCGTGGACAACATATACTAACCTCGGTTACGTTGTGCGCAGGTGTCGGGCATAGCATCAGCCTTCGTGGACAACATATACTAACCTCGGTTACGTTGTGCGCAGGTGTCGGGCATAGCATCAGCCTTCGTGGACAACATATACTAACCTCGGTTACGTTGTGCGCAGGTGTCGGGCATAGCATCAGCCTTCGTGGACAACATATACTAACGTCGGTTACGTTGTGCGCAGGTGTCGGGCATAGCATCAGCCTTCGTGGACAACATATACTAACCTCGGTTACGTTGTGCGCAGGTGTCGGGCATAGCATCAGCCTTCGTGGACAACATATACTAACCTCGGTTACGTTGTGCGCAGGTGTCGGGCATAGCATCAGCCTTCGTGGACAACATATACTAACGTCGGTTACGTTGTGCGCAGGTGTCGGGCATAGCATCAGCCTTCGTGGACAACATATACTAACCTCGGTTACGTTGTGCGCAGGTGTCGGGCATAGCATCAGCCTTCGTGGACAACATCCCGCTGACCACGATGATGGTGCGTGTGGTGGCCGCGCTGGCGGACGGCGGAGGCCTAGGGCTCCCGCTGGCGCCGCTGGCCTGGGCGCTGAGCTTCGGCGCCTGCCTCGGAGGTGAGTGTGTGTATGTGGTTATAGTTGCCACGCCCCGTAATCCAAGTAAGCCAAGTTCACAGTGACCTTTTGAAGGCAAACTTTCGAACGCGAAGGCTGTGTCCTGTCCTGTGAGTGTGTGTTAACAGATTTAAATTTAAAATTCATTGCATTCTTATCACGAATAGACTGTAGTCCTCCAGAAGTTGGCCGAGTTAAAACGTGGCATGCTGAGCGCCTAGACTGCACGTTAAACTGAGTGAGAAGTCAAGATTTTAGTGTATACTGAATATGTTCCCACGTCGGCAGGCAACGGCACACTGATCGGCGCGAGCGCGAACGTGGTGTGCGCGGGAGTGGCCGAGCAGCACGGCTATCGGTTCACCTTCCTGCAGTTCATCAAGGTTGGCTTCCCGGTCATGATCGGCAATCTGATCGTGGCTTCACTGTACCTGCTGCTGTGCCATTGTGTGTTCACTTGGCATTGATTTAGAGGGAGGTACAACCGACATGCAAATACTATAGTTGCAGAACAAAATGTTGGAGAAATAAAGGCACTGAATACAGTTTTCCAACGACCTTTTGGCTGATGAGTGACTTTTACAGGGGGGCGGCAGCTCTACGCACCTTAACGCAACGAACCTGTCATCAACACAGGAGCTCTATTTTTCATTCATGATATACAGGGTTACTTCCGGACCCCTTGCCAAAAGTTACTATTATTTTAGGGATATCATTCTGAGTAACTTTCACTAAGAAACCGATTTGATCAGAGCAACTTTATTTATTACTTCTCCATACAAATCAGCTGACCTACTCAGGCCAAAATGTACTGGGAAGTGAAAAATAAAGTTGCAGTTCAGTTCAGTTCAAAAATTTTATTGACCATAAAATCATACATATTACTTAGTCAACGTCAATATAATATTAATATTTTTGTATACTACCGCCCGTTCGGAAGTTGTGGGCTTAGGGATGGAGCAAAGAAGGGCAAGAAACCTCCCCCGTACCTCTTTTAAAATATCAGAGCCTTAAAAATACAATTTTATGTATTTCTACTTAAGTCTAAGGAAATACACCGAGGAGAGACGTACTGACTCAGTCCATCGCCCCTCTTTGGATTTCTGTGCGCTGAGATGGTAAAGACCATGCAGTTTTGTCATCTAAATATTCTTTTACACTGTAATAAGACTTCTTCAATAGGCCGTTTTTGACATAGTTTTTGAACCTCCTTTCTGGTAGGTCCGTTGCTTCATTAGGTATTTAATTATTTAAAAAAATTGCTCTGATCAAATCGGTTTCTTAGTAAAAGTTGCTCAGAGTGATGTCCCTAAAATAATAGTAAGTTTTGGGTAGGGCTCCAAAAATTACCTTGTATGACTTGACGCAAATTGCAGAGCGATTTAAATATAACGAACGAAAATCGATAAAAAAGAGCGCTCGTTTGCAAAAGAGCGAAATAAAGCTCCAGATCTTTCATCTCTAGTGCCACCTGTCACCGTCAGTCACGGCGCGCCATAATATCATTGGATAGCTGTAAATTCCTTATCTCTGGCCTCCATTAGGTTGCGCGTCTATGTAGTATTACAACTTACACCCATCCAAGGAATATAATTACACCCATCGTTCGATAAAGTTCTATTAGGAGGACGCCATGCGCTTGCCACACCTCTACAAGCCGTCACCTGTGGATAGAGTTTGTCTTAGTGTGCGTCCTACGTTTGTAGAGGGGTGAAGTTTGCTGCAAGTACCACGCGTATGGATGACGCATGAAAACCTCTAGAAAAATATTTGATTTAATATGTGCCCCTATTAACCTACCTTTGTACCTTTTTGTATTAAAAGGCGTAATGATTATGTTTCTTTTTCGCAATTTTGAAAATATTATCTAACAGTATTCTAATCAGTGCTACATATCTTAATTCGTATATAGTAATTTATTTATTTAGTACTAGGATTTAAATTGTGTAACATCATCATCAGCACAAACGTTCATAAATCAACTTGACCAGCAGGACTTTTTGAAGTAAAACTTCTTAAAGGACATGGGAGGTATTTTTTTTCCTTGTGGTTCGACTTATCTATGTTTCATTTAGTTGTTATCTAAAAACTTAGCAAATTCCCTTCGATTATACGTACTTATTAAGCATATAGTAAATTATATTATAGGGTAATAAGTGGCTAATTATAAACGGATATGTTTAAAAACAAGTTTCACAATTAAATGTAAATAAACAAACAAGTTGTAGGTAAAAGATAAATACTCGTACATATTGGTCATTCCAGAACTTAGATGTTTGTATGTATAGAAAGAACGGTATTCTGCGCCGGCCTACCTCGCTTAAAGTACAGTCTGCCTGTCAGTAGATGACTCGGGTTGCATAGATGGGTAGATCTATGTGAGTATGTTACGTGCTTACATATTTCTGATGCTGACTGTAAGTCTACAGTGCCTACTCATGTTGTACTATGATATATTGTGTAGCCTGAATCTATACCCTATTCAGTAATTGATCACAGTGATTTGGCAGGTTGAAATGTCACTTAGCGAAATAATGTTGCTCGCTGAATCATAGTGACGTGTATTTTTGAATCGATTAAATGAATGAAATAAAACAGTCAGATGAATGAACTTATTTTCAGTTTTGCTTAAATACACTAATTAACGCGCAAACTGGTTACAGGCTATTTACACGGGTCGACCTTAGACAAAGAACATCGAAACATTCTGGGATACCTATAGTTGAAATACCCTTAAATGTCGCATTTTTCGTGTACACCTACAATAATTGAAACAAAAAGTAAACTTTAGAAAAAACCGACTTCCACAAACCCTATTTGATTAGATTGAGTTTAATACAAACTGTAACCCCTTATCCCCCCCCCCCCCTTGGGGAATTAATTTTGTCAAATCTCATATCAGTGCTACCCCACGCTACTAAGGAACCTCTGTACAAAGTTTCATGGCTCTAGGTCCACCGGTTTAGGCTATGCGTTGCCTGCCCGTCAGCCACGCATTGTATTTGTACCTGGTATTGAGCAGATCTGGTGGCCATATGTGGTCTTCATCAGCAGTTCCGCATCACAATATTATGCTTACCATGTGCATTTGCACGAGTTATTATGAAAAACACAAAAATCACTATATGTCTGCCTATAATATTTGAAGAGTTCCCTCGATTTCTCCAGGATCCCATCATGAGATCCTGACCTGGTGTCAATGGGACCAATGGGAAGGTAAACCCTTTCAAACAAAAAAATAATTTTCCAAATCGGTCCATCCGTCTAGGCGCTATCGAGGCACATACATAAAAAAACACAAAAAAACAAATATCCGGACGAATTGTAAACCTCCTCCTTCGGGAAGTCGGTTAAAAAGTAGACATTAGTAAGGCATACTATTATTGTAGCATCTATTAGGGCTTTAGAAATAACTTCGACAATAAAGTAAACAAACAATCATTCACTGAACGAATGCTCTCGATTCTTTTGGCACAAAACTAGGTATTTGTTTTTTGGCAAAAGCTGGTATCACTTGACCAGTCAAATCACTTTGATCCACTTCCAAATAGATTTATAGATCCAATATTTTTTTATACAAGACATGAAATTGATGATGCTGTTTTTACCTATCCGTATGTTATGGAATTGCGAATATTTTAGTGGAATTGTATTTTTTTTTATTTAATTATATTTATTAATGAGATACAAATGTTGTGTATTAATTATTAACGGTAAACCAACTCTTGTTAAAAAGCAAGTAAATTATATTGTAAGCCTGTTAGAAGTTGTTGATCCGGCCGCTTGTAAATAAAAGATTATTTTAAAATATAAACAGCCTGTTTTATTCCATAAAATCATTTTACAATAATGAATTCATAAATATAAAAACCAACAATCACCTAAGCATACTGAAAATAGCCCATTGAGGCTTAGATCTCATCACGCCGCGCCGGCGCCGCCCCAGCCAGCTGGCACTGTTCCGCCGGAAGCATGAGAGTCAGCGCGTGATGAGAACTAAGCCTTATTCCGAAATAATTATTACAACTATTTAACAGGTTCACTACTTACAACAATATTTGAGCACAATTTGATCAGATCGCTCGTGGTATACTCTGGCCTCTGAGAGAATGCGATCCTGCACATGTCTATGTCCCTGTCTGTCCCGCGCTACTATTCGCTCTATCTCACTCCCACAAAGGGGATTGCATCTCAAACTGACATGTGACAGGATCGCATTCTCTCAGCAGCCAGACATAATAATAAAATATTACAAAAATACATCATAATATTTCCAATAAAATAATAAAATGAGTATTTGTTTAAGATTGACTAATCGTACAGATAAATACATGATACATATTAAATAGCCAATAAACAAATTGTTATACTATTTTATTGCTTCAATAATTATTAAGAATTTACTGTTTTTTTTTTTTGTTCTGAGTAAAAAGTAATAAATAAATTCAAGTAGTCTCTGCGTATGAGTCATGAGAGGTGTTTTTATACAAAAAAATGTACTTATCTAAATAAATAACTAACGAACCCACGCGACTAATAGAGAGAAGGAATGTATAGAGTGAGTTTTTGGTCTAATTCATTTGTACATTTCATTGTTAGTCCAGGGGCTTCAACACAAACAGTTGAAGATTAGAATTGGCCTTTATTTCATATCAAATAAGTGCCAGAAGGACCAGAGCGATAAATACGGTTCCAGCGAGCAGTGGAGAACATCGCCGATTCCCAAACTTACTCGAAGCGCGAATACTAGTGTTCACACAACACTGCGTGTTTACTCGCGAGTCTCACATCGATGTAGTACAACACCCGTAATCCCGCACAACGAAGGTAACTTCTATAATTGAAACAAAAAGTAAACTTTAGAAAAAACCAACTTCCACAAACCCTATTTGATTAGATTGAGTTTAATACAAACTGTAACCCCTTATCCCCCCCCCCCATACTTAATTTTGTCAAATCCCATCTCAGTGCTGCCCCACGCTTATAACATAGCTCTATCTGATTCAACTAATAGCACGCGCTTTTCATTACAAGTAAATAACGTGCTGCTTTTAACGGCTTTACGTTACATTAACCACCACTAGGCGCTATCGGGGCACATACGTAAAAAAAAACATCCGGACGAATTGTAAACCTCCTCCTTTGGGAAGTCGGTTAAAAATGGAAAGCTTACGAGATGATCACGGGCCTCATTAGAAAATGTGTCGATATCGAGAAACTCGCAAGATATTAGGATATTCTATTTAAAAGTCAGTGTGGCGTGGTATATGGTAAGTTATAGGAAATCGTCAATTAGGGGTAAACGTGAACACAATTAAACTATTATTTTAGAGTGTATGTGTCAGATATACTTTTGTATTGATGCCACGAGGCGGCTCGCGATGAGGCATAACTTATAGGACGGACCTATTATACTAAGATATTGCAATTTACATCAATAAACAGTAGCCTTATTATGTATTTTTGATATCAACAGCAAAGCACATGTCGAATTGAAACATCTATCAATCAGAACACGAGCTGTCATTCAATGCGACTTTCCTATGATTGCGACTGTCACTAGTCAGAAATACACATCGACCAACCAGAACAATAATTGCGATTGATATCAGAAGTGATAAGGTTACAGGATAAAATATATTACATACATCTATTTGTACCCAAATCATATTTGGCATGACATAACAACTTACAAAACGCCAATCAATAAAAATATATTTTTAAACTCCAGCCAATATACAAAATAACGCATTCAGATACCATTATGAATAAACATAACTAGTATTTCTTCTACATTTACTCCCCTTTACTATTTAAAAAATAAATATATATTTGGTTCTCATTTCGTAAGAATTAGAGCATATGCCGATGAATTTGTTAACTAGGAGGTGAGGTCCAACCGAATTTGTTAACCAGGACGTGAGGTCCAACCGAATAACTAGGACGTGAGGTCCAACCGTATTTGTTAACTAGGACGTGAGGTCCAACCGAATAACTAGGACGTGAGGTCCAACCGTATTTGTTAACTAGGACGTGAGGTCCAACCGTATTTGTTAACTAGGACGTGAGGTCCAACCGAATAACTAGGACGTGAGGTCCAACCGAATTTGTTAACCAGGACGTGAGGTCCAACCGAATAACTAGGACGTGAGGTCCAACCGTATTTGTTAACTAGGACGTGAGGTCCAACCGAATAACTAGGACGTGAGGTCCAACCGTATTTGTTAACTAGGACGTGAGGTCCAACCGTATTTGTTAACTAGGACGTGAGGTCCAACCGAATTTGTTAACTAGGACGTGAGGTCCAACCGAATTTGTTAACTAGGACGTGAGGTCCAACCGAATTTGTTAACTAGGACGTGAGGTCCAACCGAATTTGTTAACTAGGACGTGAGGTCCAACCGAATTTGTTAACTAGGACGTGAGGTCCAACCGAATTTGTTAACTAGGACGTGAGGTCCAACCGAATTTGTTAACTAGGACGTGAGGTCCAACCGAATTTGTTAACTAGGACGTGAGGTCCAACCGAATTTGGCCGAGAATTTCACAACTTGAGTGAAATAGAACTTATAGGGTTCTCTTCAAAAGTCCACAGAAACTAGTATTTGTTACTGTGGATATAAAGGATCGCTAACCGTACAATAAAGTTCTAATTAAATTCCTAAATTGTCGGGGCATTCTGGCGGAGGTCTCGGTGGGAACTCACTAGAATGTGCTCGTACGTTTACTGCATGTCTAGAGCCGAGATATTTCTGATGAACTCGCTTCGCTGCGACGGCGTCAGCTCCTGAAAACGACCAGTCGTTTGTAAGTAAACTGCAGTCCTTGCTTGTTATTGATTCGTGTGCCTCGTTTACGTTTACGTGTGTATATGTCGGCGGCCGATCGTAGAATTGGGCACATTATGATGTGCCCAAACGTGAAATATCATGAAACGATAAAATATCTTAAGGCAAACACTGCGGTAGCTTAGGCGAAGACTAAAAGGGGCGAGCGCAGCGAAGCCCCCGAATAGTCTTCGTGTTCGTTTGACATTTATTACACAAAAAAACATCACGTAGTGCTGAATAATGATGTGCCCAGTGATTGCTTGGGCATATCGTAGGCGTTGGCGTAGAGTTACTTCGACAGACTTAACAAGAGATGACGTCATTCGAGCAATCAAGTCAATACCGAGCGGCAAATCACCAGGGCACGATGGGCTCTCGGCCGAACATATAAAGTTTGCCTGCAGTATTCTAGCGGATCTTCTAGCAAAGCTATTTAAGAACATGATCGACTTAAACCATTTACCGCATGATTTCACAAAAACAGTCGTTGTTCCGATATTGAAAAACCGACAGCTGGATTCATCGTCTTCTGCTAGCTACAGACCAATATCGCTGTCTACGATATGTGCTAGGATAATGGAGCGATTAATACTGCATAAAATATTCACGAAACTGCACACGACTGACGCTCAGTTTGGATTTAAGCCCCAAAGCTCAACCGACATGGCTATATTTACGCTGAAAGAGACCATCGGGCAGTACGTAACACGAGACACCAGCGTATACGCCTGTTATCTTGACCTGTCCAAAGCATTTGACCGAGTCGTACATGACAGGCTCTGGACGAAGTTGCAGGAGAGGGCAGTACCTAGCCCAATCATCTCGTTGCTGAAGACCTGGCATCGCGAGCAGCAGAACGTCGTACGATGGGGTGGCTCATACTCGTCTCCTGCTCCACTTCAATGTGGCGTCCGTCAAGGCGGTTGCATGTCTCCGATGCTGTTTAATGTATATATGGATGACTTGAGCAAGAAACTGCAAGATAGTAACATCGGATGCCACCTGGCCGGTACATGCGTCAACCACATTGCATACGCAGACGATATGGTCCTTTTGGCACCCTCGATTAAGGCTCTTCGTGGTCTCTTAAGCACGTGCGAGCAATACGCACAGACGCATGGGCTAGTCTATAACGTCAGTAAGACCAAGATGATGATCTTCAGAGCAAAAAATGGACCGACGTGTGTACCTCCGCTATACCTGGACGGAAAAGAAGTTGAGACAGTCGCAGAGTTTAAGTACTTGGGACATATTATTACCGACGACATGTCTGATGCCAGGGACATCAAACGACAGCAAAGAGCCATCAGTGTGCGCTCCAACATGATTGCGCGTCGGTTCACCAGATGTAGCGAAGCGGTCAAAGTTACTCTCTTTCTCGCGTATTGTACTGGCCTGTACACGAGTGAACTATGGTGCAGGTACAGAAAAGCTGACTACAACGTTATGAGAGTACAGTACAATAATGCGCTCAGGATCATCTGTCGATTGCCACGATACTGCAGCGCGTCGCAGATGTTTACGGAGAGGAGACTCCCGGGCTTCGACGGTCTCATGAGGCACCGGATAGCGTCCACGCAGGAGCGGTATGCCAGATCCGGTAACACCATGTTGCAGGCAGCTCTGGCACTCCGCGGACCTATACAGGAGAC
>OY735281.1:6760753-6869985 GCA_963457715.1 Argyresthia albistria
AGCTCGGGCGGGCGGTAGGTAATTATAGCGCGCGAGTACATTCAGTGACGGAGGCCTGGTTCTACTGTCCAAAACGTACTTACGCTGGCGCCAGTTTTATTAGTAGAATACCAAAATACCTCGTATTGAAGTTGTGCCAGGCTTCTCGTATGCTTGTGAACAGTACAATTCGGGCCCAGAAGCAATGTATGTGCCTGTGTCATGTTAGTTAGTTCGCTACCTTGTTTGCCGACGTCTGTCTTGATGAGGACCTCTTCGATCGAGCCGCGGCGGTCCAGGTTTTTCGATATGTCCTTTATCTGGTCTTTCAGTTCTGTCGACAAGAGAAACCTCTATTATACCTCTATTTATACCATGGCCGCTGAGAGAATGCGATCCTGACACATGTGAGATAGAGTGAATAGTAGCGCGGGACAGACAGGGACATATACATGTGTCCAGGATCGCATTCTCTCAGCGGAGGAATATAAACTTTATTTCATAACGGGTTCCCTACTTAATATCGAAATACTTTACTACGAAGTTCAATACATAGGGTGAGCTTATTTCCATGCTTTCATATTACGACGCTTTGTTTATTTGACGTGTCATTTGTTTCATAACTAACTAAGGTGATGGGCAAGTCCCCCTGTCGCACAAAAAGGAATAATAGGCTAAGAATAAGGGGTGTTATTATAAGTTTAAAGCGTCTGTAAGTCTGTCTCTTTGTGTGTAAGGGTGTGTTTTTTACTGGACATTGACACAATTTACGTCAGTCGAGGTTTATCAATCACAGATAGGTACTATAATATTATACTAATACAGATAGACCACCTAGAACAAAATATGACACCGGCGTAAACTGGATGCTACGGAAGGTTCTTTAGTTCGAGGCCATTATCGCTTGGTGCAGCACCATCGAAAAATTACAAATACCACGAGATGGCGCTAAGATATATAAGATTTATTCTAAGACTAGCGCCACCTAGAAGTATGTTAACTGAAACCATGGCGTTTAAAGTACAAATCTTACTCCTCACGCCATCTCTTTTTTACGAAGGGTTACTAATTCTAATTCGTATGGGATGAGCAACCTGTGGTATCATAGAATATAGTGCGGTGTGTGCCCTGTGCCCCCGGCTACTCACCGTTGATCCGGGAGCTGAGCCTCATCAGCTGCGGGTCCATCCGGTGCATCGTCTTCAGGATGTCTCGCTGACGGTACTTCACCTCCACGATGCCTTCCGGCTCCAACACTCCGCCTCTGTGAAAATATTCGCATTATTATAGAAAATTAAGCTTTTGGTAATGGCTTCTACCGTGTGCTGCCACAACAACTTCGCCACTTGTTGAGACTTTCACATTAACCCCTTATTAATAAAACCTTACTCCGGGAGTAACTATGGGACAGAGCTAGCGAGCGCAGAGAGGCACTCACGCGGTGTGCACGCACGAGCGCAGAGAGTGATTCAAGCGGCACTGACCTAGCCTCCGGGTCGGCGTACATCTCCATGCGCGCCGGGTTCACGCTGGGGTCGACGACGGCCCACGCGCCGCCGCGCAGCTCGGCGCCGGGCGGGATGTAGACGAGCACGGGCGCGGTGGCGGCTCGCAGCGCGCGCACGATCTCCGCGCCGAACTTGAGGATCTGCTCGTACATGTCTGGTGGGGGCGGGCGACACATACACATGTAAACATAAACAAACAATTACAGCTTGACAAGAGTAGAAATTAAATGATGGCAACATTTACAGACTGCTGCGTGTTCTATTTAATGCCATATTTGGTTTGTCTATCAAAACACGCAATAGTACTTTAATTTGTCACTTACGTTGCCATCATTTATTTTCTATTCTTTCCTGTCAAATTGTACATAAAATAAAATAGCTTTATATCCTACATTTTAGTTCATTTTCGTTTGTGTTATCTCCGTGGTTTTATTGATATTATCCAATATCTTCTAAGTCTTAGATCTAAGGTCATCGTACTTATTGGTTGGGCTACACTGTAGTGCCGCACAGTCCCCGACCGGCGCCGGCGGCCCCACTGCTCAACTCGGATTGCTCAACTGTATAACAAAATAGTGTACAAAGCCGAGTTTATCCCTAATAAGAGATCTCTTTCTCACCCTTCTGTCCGCCGCTGAAGCCGCGCCAGTTGGCAAAGATGATGATGGGCAGGTTCTCGCGGGAGAAGTCGTTGATGGCCTCCGAGGTCTTGTAGGCCGAGTCCGGGAACCACACCTGGCGGAACATATGGCGTGCTATAAAGTCGCCGTCGATAGAAATTGTGGACGATGTAAACAAACCGTTTTCTCAAGGTTCTGTCACGGAGTCTCACTGAACATTATTCCAACTCACGTAGCGTCAAGTCTTGCCTGTTATTCGCTGCATTTCATCATGAAATATTCAATAATCACCAGTTAATTACGGAAAAGACAAAGACAACACGGCGCTTTGTTTACATAGTCCACAATTTCTATTGATGGTTACTTTAGATATGTCGCAATCTTATGGCATAGAAACATAGATGAAAATTGTGATTTTCATATGGTAATGTTTGTTAGTCTATTGTCACCTGTCAAATCAGGTCGTCGCGTCACAAAGTGCGTTCGCCCTGTCCGTGTCGCCCACTTTTCACTACAGCACGGCACTTCGATACAAACTACAAACTGTCTTGCGCACAAACCATCACGGGTGTACTCTGCAGCTGTTTTCTTTGACCAAGTGTCGGCGTTCTTCGAAATTAGGCGGCCGGTAGCAAGGCGGCGGCGAGATAAAAGGGCGGCACAAACGAAATTAATGGACTTTTAGAACATCCCCAGTATTATTATTATTGTACACAACAAATTTTTACTTCCCCATTTGCCATCAAATTCCGGAATGCGTAGCGTCACGCCTTTCCCTTAGGGCGTGGCAGAGGCACAGATATGCCCACCCAAGGGTGGCCAAGGTTAGTTATCCAAGACACCATTTTACGTGACAGGTGCTAAGGTACCGCAGATGCGGGACACTAACATGAAGGTTTCCTCACTATGTTTCCCATTATCGCAGCCTTGAAACGTCGACAGCAGCTCTTACGATGAGGACGCATCGCCCCATCAATGAACTCTTGCGCCACCGTTCGCCTCCTTAGTCGATTCTCTATTTTGGGTAAAGTAAGCCACATGCGCGCCCACGAGCGTCTACGGACGACAAGTTGAAGCGGTCGCCGTGACCGAAATCGGTCGGACCACATAATTTGGGTAAAAATACTCATACGTCCAGCGTCCACAAGATACCACGATCGTTTGTTTTGGTTTTCATAGGTTTTGCACTTTATCTCGATGTGGGTAGGTTGTAAATCGCGGGCCGTGGACTTTGGACGGGCGAGCTAGTAGCAGAATCCTGAGCGTAGCGAGTGATTCAATCAGCATCGTACCTGTCCAGCCTGCTGTATGGTCTTGGACTCGGAGTCGAGGTTGGCCGGGTCGGCTGGCAGGGTCAACTCGACCGTGCGGGTCTCGACCGCGATGACGCCCACTGGGATCCCGCCGAGCCGCGCGCGACCTGGTACAAACACAGAATAATTAATAGTACTACGTATAGAAGGTTCACTCCTGAGCAAAAGTGAAGTTTAGTTACAAAAAATTGCCTACTGAAAGACCTTCATTTGCTCGCATGCGAAATTAAAACTTATCGTATGACACGAGCGTTCATATTCCATTAGACACCGCTGACACGATGCTCATGCAGGGTTGCGACTCGCACTCGGTTGTTTTCGGCGTCATTGTTTTCACGCGGCTAGCGCGCACTCCGATAGCCGAGAGGCGACCTCCTGACAAATGCCCCGAGCCGTTTATACCTATTCGGCGGAGTGACACCCCCCTGGTACAACACAGACATTTGCTTACAGGCCCGAACGTTATGATTAATATTTATGTACATCAGCTAAGATTTATACTAACAGCGCTTTCCCACTATGTCGTAAGGACAGTCGTGCATCGTGGCTTGTATATTTAAATAGAGGTGGACGGTACGAATCGATACGATTGTCTTCCGCGACTTTTCTTGCTGTAACGTCAGACGACAGTCGTTCGACGATAAATTTATCGTTACGACATAGTGGGAACGGTGCTAACTTGTGGCCGACTGCAACTGCAGTCGTGTCGCGTGTTGACCTCTGATATTATTTCAATAATGCCAGAGTGCAGCGAGTGACTCAAGCTAGTTACCGGTAACAACAGAGCGTAGCGAGTGATTCAAGCTTACCAGTGACGACAGTCTGCGCCCACGGCTGCATGATCTCGGTGAAGGAGCCCGCGTCGAAGAACCCGCGCCGGCCGGGCTCCCCCGTCAGCATGAGGCGGGGATCGTGTGCCCCGCGGGGCGGGACCCACTCGACGGGGCGGTTCACCGGGTCCGCGGCCTTCATGATGGGGACCATCGACATCTTGTCCTGGGGGGGGAGAAGATAAGTTGACAAACAAGTGCACTGTAACCGACATACGTACTAACCGACATACGTACTAACCGACATACGTACTAATCGCAGTCTATACTAGTCGACGTCAGCTATACTATTTCCTTAGTTAGTTTAGGTTATCGATTAAGGTAATTTAAATACAAACATTCTCGAATATTTTCACAACACTTTATTGTATTGATTAATGGTACTCCAGGTCTCTAAGTAAATATGCCAATCAATCCATGTTTTTGTAAGTGACTGTTTGTTTCCTGAATAAAATAAAAATAAAATAATGTATTGTTCGCTTTCGCCATGACAGTGTTTCGCGTACAGGACCGTGAGCGCACCGACCTTGGGTATGTACGAGAGCCACTGCACCGTGGTCCGGATCGCCTCGAGGTCGGACGGCGCGACGGCGTGCGACACGCCGTTGTTGTGCATTATCTGAACACCACCTGGGGAGCATGGGCACACATTATTAAACTTATTATCTATCTGTTACTGTGGTTGAAACTCTTGTCAAAACATGAAAACAACTTCAAGGTGAATAGGATACAGAGATGATGCTATTTCAGTATCCATTAGTAAGAGTGGGGAGGTGTCCACAAAGAGTAAATAGATGTGCTGTAAGAGCATATAGGTGTCCACTAATTACAGTTAGGTGTTTTCTAAGAGTGAGTGAGTGTCCATAAAGAGTAGCTATACTCCATTCCACATAACATTGCATTTTTTTTACTTTCTTCTTTTTAATTCCAATCTATATCATTGCATAGTGTTGTCTGTGTGAAGAAGTCTTACCTCTCACATTTCTATAACTGAATTCCATAGAGGATTGGAAATGTGGAGATGAAAAGTTCAAATTTTTCCCAATACTATATGGAACGGCCGGAGGCGGAGGTGGCACCGACCAGGGAAGTGTCGACGAAAGAGGGGGAGGCCTTTGCCCAGCAGTGGGGCACTTTAATGGCTAAATAAAAAATGAATAAAAAAATATGGAATGGAGATAGGTGTGCAGTGCAGTAGCGGGGAGCGGTGCACTAAGAGTGGGGTGTCCACCACAGGGTGCTCATCCCATACAAATTAGAATTAGTAATCCTTCGTAAAAAGAGATGGCGTGTGGAGTAAGATTTGTACTTTAAACGACATGGTTTCTGTACACGACAGAAATAGATAGTCGATTGTGAAACCACGGAACCACGACAACATAAGTAATTCCACTGCGGAACCCTATTTTAACGAAGGAATGTTGTTTACGAGTTGGGTACGCACACAAAAAATCGGTAGATAATGTAGATCATTCTAGACTGCTATTGTTAGTTGTTTACTTGTTGTAGATCATTCTAGACTGCCATTGTTACTTGTTTACTCTAAGTAGGTTGTTGTTTATTTGAAGGGTGGAATTATCTAGAACCCAATTTGTCAGGTATAAATACAGAGTCGAGTTCCGGGGTAGTCACTTCTCAGTCAGATCAGATCTCAGTAAGATCACTTCTCAGTCAGTTAGTTCTTATCTTAGTAAGTTCTCATTCAGTCAAGTACGAGATACAAGACTCGAAATAGTAAAGTGCATATAGTGAATGTAATAATTAGTGTCCATAGTATAAGTGAAGTGATTGTGATAGTGTCTCAGTATTTAGTGTCATAGTATTAAAGTCAGTGCTTTTCGTCATAATAATCAGTGTTTTTCTTCACTCGTATTGGAGTGGTGCAGATACCGGATAGTACGTTTGAGTGGTGTTCAGAAGGCAAATTCCTGTACCCCACATTTTGGTCCTTCGAGCCGGATCACTGCATCATCATGCCACCAGTAACGAGGTCTTCAGCGAAGAAAGACGACGGAAAAGTGCAAGAGTCTATGGCAGACAACGTCACAACGAGCGTCACCACCGGCAACACGTCAGCAGAGTCTCTTGCATCATGTAGTGGCATACCTCCTAGGCCTGTCAGCGGTCCGCCCTTCGTCGGGTTTCCGGATTCCGCTGTGGAGGCTGCCAGCGAGGACTCTGTAGGCTTCGGCGGCGTGCCTCATGCTCATATCAGCGGTGTACCTTCACCATTATCGCAAGGTGCCGCTCATGAGGCCGTCCATGCTTCGGGTGATTCCTCAGAGACCGGCAACACGGTCATCACTTCGGACGGGCATACACTACACCGAGGCGGTCCGGGCGACGAAGTTCTATCATCGACTCTGGTTGCAAACCGCACAAGGCGGTCATCACGTTGCTCCAGCGTCACCGGATCCAGCACATCAAGGAAGTCGATCAAGAAGCAGCGGGCTATTGAACGGGCTCGGCTAGAAATGGAGTTAGCTATCGCAGACAAGAAGGTGGCTGTCTCGGACAAGAAGATAGTCGAAGCCAAGAAGCTGCTATTTATCGCTGAGGAGTCAAGCGATGAAGATGAAGAAGATGAGGTCGAGTCAGTTGTCGATACGGGACCTAACCCGTTAGCACAGAAGATTGACGATTGGCTACAGCTTCACGACCAACCGCATCCTTCGCGCCGTGACAATGCAAGCTACCTACAGCAACCTGCATCAAAGCCAGCAGTGCCAGTCGCAGAACTCATTGGATTGGAAGCGCCGCAAGCTACTGAGAGGTCGACGTCCATCAGTCCTCCGGCAGCAGCAAACACTGCAGCGCCGCGGCCGAGCACGAGCTTTGCAAGATATCCTGTCAAGGACGGTGCGTTTGCCGGTTCAACACCGGCGGGAGTACAACAGGAGGCGCCGAAGGTTAAAGAAGAAACAGCGCCACAACCTGCTGCTGATGTCACACGGACTCTAATGGAAGGTCTGCAGCAGTTGATTTCTGCTAACGTTGCCATGGCTACGTCCGCACAGACTCTCCGACCAACTCTGGCTCCCAAGTACATATCGGAGCTTCCCGCGTTTGATGGCAAAGTAGGAGAGTGGCTAACGTTTGCCGAAATATATGAGGAAACGAAATCGCGTTTCGATGAAGGAGAGAACAAGGCACGCTTGAGAAAGTGTCTGAAAGGGGCTGCGAAAGACATCGCCGATGGATTATTGAGAGCTGGCGTTGGGACAGCTGACATCATGGAGGAGCTTCAGCGCAACTTTGGCCGGCCTGATGCCATCATAGCCATGGAAAGAGAGAAGCTGCGCACATTGCCGAAGCTAACTAATCAGCCAAGTGACATAGTGGCATTTGCGTCCAAAGTAGGCACAGCCGCTGCCACTATCCAAGCTCTCAAAAAGCCTGCATATCTTCACGACCCAACAACGGTCCACATGATTGAAGATAAGTTGACACCACTCTACCTTTCCCGATGGTTTGACTTTGAAGAGCAGCAGCCTGAAGATCAACCCGAGCTCCTGAAGATGGCTGCGTTTCTGCGAGCAGAAAGCTGAAGAAATAGTCGTCACACACGTCCCGAGGAGCTGCGAATCGGGCACAAAAAAGAACCACCACGACGGGAACAGTACCCTCCAGTGAGGAAACAGCAGCAACGCGTGCATGTCATGGACACTACCTCACAGGAACCCCAATGTCGTGTATGTGGATTGAGCGGTCATCGCATCGAAAAGTGTAAGATCTTTCTAGAAGCAGATATGAAGAAACGATATGGATTGGCAAAGGACAAGAACGTTTGCTACAGATGTCTGAGGCACCGCAACTTTGCACATAAGTGTAAATACAAGCCATGCGGTGTTGAAGGCTGCGAACGATCCCACCATCGTCTTCTTCACACGGACGAACCGCCGACACAACATACTCCAGAGAACGACGGCTCCGAATCCTCGCGAGAATCTCCTAAGATTCACCGGATCACTTCAACCACGAGTGGAGCTGAAGCTTGTCAAGCCAGGAAGACTGCTTCATATCTGAAAATATTACCTGTCACAATAACAGGACCTAAAGGCAGCATGGACACCTACGCGTTCCTGGACGACGGTTCGACAGTTACGCTGCTATCTAAAGAAATGGCCAACAACATTGGAGCAAAGGGCCCTCAAAAGCCTTTGCATATTGAAGGAGTCGCAGGCGCCCGAATATCTTTGATGGAGTCAGAAACCGTGAACTTCAGTCTGCGTGGCAAACATGCAAACAAAACGCATGTCATCACCGCACGCACTATAGATGACTTGGGTATGTCATCTCAGACTATATCAGCTGACGTCAAGAAGGATTGCTACCACCTGAATGAAATCAGCGATCAACTGGTCTACGACAATGCCACACCGACGATCCTTATTGGCCAGGACAATTGGCACCTGTTGTTGCCAAGTGTTGTGAGAAGCGGAGAGAAGGGCCAGCCAATCGCCTCGCTTACTGAGCCAGGCTGGGTCCTTCATGGCGCTGAATCTACACAGTGCCTACAACACGTCTATCGTATTCCCAGCCAAGATGAAGAACGGGATCAGCAAATTCGTAACCACTTCGCCATTGAATCACTTGGCGTACAACCTAAACGCCCTTATTCTGACCCCGAAGTTCGCGCCATTCAAGTATTGGAAGAGACTACAACGAGACTTCCCAGCGGTGCATTCGAGGCAGGATTACCGTCGAGAAATAAGAATCCTGTCCCCAGTAACGACGAAGCAGTGCTACAGATAAATCAGGGAGTCGAGAAGAAAATAAGGGTCTCAGACGACGCGACCAGAGCTCCAGAAGACATTGGACCACAACAAAGTTGGTCCACAAGACCGGAATTACTCGCAAGCGAGGAAAACAAGCCAGGACAAGAAGAGGCACCACCTTCGCCTGAAGATACTGGCGAAGAGAAATAAAAAAATACGCGTGTAGCACCGTACACGTGTTAGAAGTAAAACTTCTGTAGCTAGATCATTAAGTGGTACCTATACTATACACCTATACCTACCTATACTAAAAGAGATTTAAATTTCCAATTTTGAGATCCAATCTCTGCTTCAAGTTACTTTTAAGTTTCAGACGTCCGATTATTTGAAATTATTTTATACTTGTACTTACTTTTAATACGTCATGTCATTTATTTCCCACCATTCCTTATCTACAATTTGTCGCGCTCGTGGTGATATACTTAACTCATTCAATAGTGTCACTACTATTTGCATCTCGCTCAGATTATATACCATCTGACGTCACGTCTTTAAGCCGTCTCGCTCAAATGTATGCATTGCTTTGCTTGTCTCTGTGCCCAGTCCCTTTATTTAATTGATCGAGTACGTATTTTCAACTATTCCAAGTTAATGTGTACCTGCGGGGCTACCATAAGGCTTGCCACTCACCTCAGTCGCGCAGATAAATGACAAAGAAGATGGCTAAATCAATATATGGACGACTGCCTCAGACATGTACAAAGACTTCTCAACAGCCAATAGCATTTAAATATTCATTCATAAATTTAATTTACTGCGACTGTATTTAGTTTGTAGAACTTGAAGAAAAAAATAATTAAATATAGGTAAATAAGAGTTGTTACTCAATACTCCGTGATTCCAATATGATTCCGTGACCTTTGCCGTCGCTAGAAATAAGCACCATTTTGCAATAACATGCAACATAACGCCATCTAGCCACTCCTCTGGAAACCTCCTGTTTTCAACAGTTTTGCTAGTTGGCAATTATGTTGCATGTTATTTTTAACGATGGCAAAAGTCACTAATCAATGGCGGAATCATAGAGTATGAAGTGACAACTCATAATTATTTAATCATTTCCTTCAAGTTCTACAAACTAACTAAAGACGCAGTAATTTATGAGAGAATATTTAAATGCTATTAATTGGCTGTTGAGAAGTCTTTGTACATGTCTGGGGCAGTCATTTTGCCAAATTGCCAACTCCTTTCGCGTCTCAATGATGTTTCTCCATAAAATAGCGCGCATTCATTATGATATGACATTAAATTGTGACAAAATGCGTGGCTGGGTGGGTGACTGGCGTGCCTTATGCTACCCCCGCTAACCTATACATACCTACTTTGCTAGGATTTTTTAGGGTTACTTCATCGCGAAGCGATGACGTAACTCTTATTTAATTTTATTCTTGACATTTCCTTAGTCCGCCATACGACATACCTCGATTTTTATATTTTACTTCAACATTATTGACTGGCATGAAGCATTAATTTCAAAATTACAAAAGCTTATTAAAATCAAAATCGTATAATTTCAACAGTTATAACAACAATTCAACTTTAAAATATGTATTACAAAAATTACATACAAACAAATAAGCGAAACAATAAGCCATTAAACTTATGGCTCTGTAAACTGTAGACCTCGCTTTGGCCGTTTACTACAGATAAACATTAAATAGGTAGGTATAACACGTACTTAGTAGCTAAACTGCTAATTTGTGACTTGAACTGCACTATATGTAACACGGGCCGGTTTCACAGGTGGCGGAGGGACCAGACATGTGACGGACGAGTCGTGAACTTCTACTAAGAAAATTCGGCTTGCCTGTCGCGCGGGGAATATCCGTAGCCTGTGAAAACGGCCCGTGTTGTGTTATGTAGTTCGATATAACAAAGTTAAATGTACAAGCGGGGGACAGTGGTCACACTTAAACCTATCAAGGATTTAGTGGCCACACGTAAAGTTAAGTTAAGAACAAGTGTAAAGTATTTTGAATAAATTTATTAAAAAAAAAAAAAAAAAAAAAAAAGTGGCTTTAGAACAGTTCTAGGTACCTACTTATTGTTTTCAAGAAGTCTTAATGCAGCCATCCATCACATCGGAATTTGCTTGAAAACTAAATATCACATTTGGATGATTCTAAGTGACTTTATGCGATTACTAGCTGCCCGTTGCGCGACTACGCAGCGCGTTTTAGGTACCTATTCCATAGTTACCGGCCACAAAACGATTCGTTCATCATTTTAGAAATCCATATCGACCCGTATGTGACATTGATGAAACTCTTTTCTTACAAACTGTATGGATCGCATCGCACAGCTGTCAAACATAAGTTCCGGTTCCAACAAAGAGGTTGAACGAAGTAGTTTTTGGTCACGTCACTGGTTTTGTTTGCCAGTGTTTGCCCCAGCCAGCGGCGGCGGCGCCATCTTGGCCATACCGGAAATCAAGAACTCGTGGAAGAATGCTTAAAATAATTTTTATTTGTTAACGTTTCATCAGGTTTTTCTCTCACTAATTAACATTCTTTATTGTACGAATGTATTATTATCTTATCTGATTAGTTAAAAAGCAAAGATTGGTGCCACCAAGCATACAAGGAGCGGGAGGAGCATACAAGCGTCTACGGGAAGCCTTGCCAGAAATATCAAGATTTTCTTCGTGGCTGCAGCACATGAGAACAACTGGCAGAGTCCTGCCGTTTATTGATCTCAGTCGCAAGAAGAAATGCTCAGCCAGGAAAAGAAGTCAGAAGAATCCCGATGCAGATCAAGACTGGCAACGAAATAACCGTAAAAAGAAGACCTGGAGAATCCCACAACGACATGCAGATATGTTGAGGGCACGTTGGCTCAAGGAATATCTGCCTGAAATCCAACAGCGGCAGGAGCCACCCGATAAAAGAAAGCCTATCACGGCTGACGACTTGGTCCTCATTGTCGACGGTACACTGCACAGAGAAAGTTAGCCATGTGACATCGTGACTACAGTGTACACAGGACCGGACGGCATCATCAGAACTGTGGATATCCTGACCAGCCACGGAATACTACGGCGGCCCACAAAGAAGCTTGTCGTCGTAATGCCAGCGTCGTGTACACGAGATGATAGTGCAGCTAGGCTACACGGCGGGAGAAATGTACACGACAGAAATAGATAGTCGATTGTGAAACCACGGAACCACGACAACATAAGTAATTCCACTGCGGAACCCTATTTTAACGAAGGAATGTTGTTTACGAGTTGGGTACGCACACAAAAAATCGGTAGATAATGTAGATCATTCTAGACTGCTATTGTTAGTTGTTTACTTGTTGTAGATCATTCTAGACTGCCATTGTTACTTGTTTACTCTAAGTAGGTTGTTGTTTATTTGAAGGGTGGAATTATCTAGAACCCAATTTGTCAGGTATAAATACAGAGTCGAGTTCCGGGGTAGTCACTTCTCAGTCAGATCAGATCTCAGTAAGATCACTTCTCAGTCAGTTAGTTCTTAGTAAGTTCTCATTCAGTCAAGTACGAGATACAAGACTCGAAATAGTAAAGTGCATATAGTGAATGTAATAATTAGTGTCCATAGTATAAGTGAAGTGATTGTGATAGTGTCTCAGTATTTAGTGTCATAGTATTAAAGTCAGTGCTTTTCGTCATAATTATCAGTGTTTTTCTTCACTCGTATTGGAGTGGTGCAGATACCGGATAGTACGTTTGAGTGGTGTTCAGAAGGCAAATTCCTGTACCCCACAGTTTCAGTTAACATACTTTTAGGTGGTCTATCTGTATTAGTATAAATCTAATATCTGTAAAAGTATAATGTTATATAAGTATCTATCATATTTATATTATTTTAGTCTTTATGTCTAGGATATAAGTAAATTTTAGAATGCATATTATATAATTATGTATGCAACCTTTTAAATGTATTGTTGTGGGTCTACCCCCGCTCAGCTATCAACCTCTCTAATCGAAACTTGGTTTGCTGGAAGAGATCTCTTTTTAGAGATAAGCTCGCCACTGTACACTTTATATTGCCTACCGTGCTTTGTTAACTTTTTTTTGTGTGCAATAAAGAAATTATGAAATTATGAAATCGTGGTATCCACTAGGAATAGACATGTGTTTTCTAAGAAGAGGTAGATCTCCACTCAGAGTAGGGAGGTATCCTCTAAGAGTGGGCAGGTGACCCCTAACAGTGGGTAGGTGTCCACTAAGAGTGGTCAGGTACGCTCTAGGCGTGGGCAGCTGTGGAGAGTTTACGAGTGGGGAAGTGTAACGGTGGCGGTGTGCGCCCACACTCACCGAGCTGGTTGTTGCTCGCGTACACGTTCTTGCCGAGCACCTTGTTGAGCGCCGCGCAGCCCGTCAGGATGATGTACGACGACTCCACCTGGATCACGCGGTGGCCCAGCCTGCGGGCGGGGGGGGGGGGGGGGGAGGGGGGGGAGCTCAAACACATATGACGAGTTTAGGAACAAAAGGTGTCATTTACACTTTTGAAAATACATATTCACATAAAAGAATGACACTTTTTAACCGACTTCCCAAAGGAGGAGGTTTACAATTCGTCCGGATGTTTGTTTTTTTTTTTTATGTATGTGCCCCGATAGCGCCTAAACGGGTGGACCGATTTGGAAAATTATTTTTTTGTTTGAAAGGGTTTACCTTCCCATTGGTCCCATTGACACCAGGTCAGGATCTGATGATGGGATCCTGGAGAAATCGAGGGAACTCTTCAAATATTATAGGCAGACCTATAGTGATTTTTGTGTTTTTCATAATAACTCGTGCAAATGCACATGGTAAGCATAACATTGTGATGCGGAACTGCTGATGAAGACCACATATGGCCACCAGATCTGCTCAATACTAGGTACAAATACAATGCGTGGCTGACGGGCAGGCTACGCATAGCCTAAACCGGTGGACCTAGAGCCATGAAACTTTGTACAGGGGTTCCTTAGTAGCGTGGTTCCTTAGCACTGATGTGGTATTTGACAAAATTAATTCCCCAAGGGGGGGGATAAGGGGTTACAGTTTGTATTAAACTCAATCTAATCAAATAGGGTTTGTGGAAGTCGGTTTTTTCTAAAGTTTACTTTTTGTTTCAATTATTTATTATTATTGTACCGGAGGCAGCTTTTGAGGTTGATTTTTCTACGAAATTAATAGTCGCTTTTTGAAGTTGATGATTGCATATATTGATAGAATTCAGGGTTTTGAGTCGGAAAGCAAAAAATAATTGAAACAAAAAGTAAACTTTAGAAAAAACCGATTTTTAAATATATTAAATAATTTTCCAAATCGGTCCATCCGTTTAGGCGCTATCGGGGCACATACATTAAATTAAAAAAAAAAACCATCCGGACGAATTGTAAACCTCCTTTGGGATGTCGGTTAAAAATAAGCCCAGAGGTCAGCAAGTCGGGATAAAACAATAGCTAGGGAGCAAGCCGCTCCGGCGACAAGCAAAACCGCCATGACACAAAGAAGACAATTTGCGAATGTATTAACACTTTCAAAAATAAGTTAAAGCTACATATTGCAACGAGTACCGTAAAATAATCTACCTATGTAATTTTAAGCATATCTCATTTTAAGTGAAATGTAATTTCTTATGAGAATAAAGTTCTTTAAACCTAAGAACTGCAGGACTACCATGAGGCACGCCACTCAGCCAGTCGCCGCGCATTTTGTCACAATATCATGTCAAAATCAATGCTCGCAAGTATGGAGAAACGTCTGTATGTCGCGAAATTTGACATTTATTCGCGACGCGAGGTGAGTGGCGTAGCCCCGCAGAAGTGCTGATGACGACGATTAGTTCCAGGATCGCTCACCGCACTACGTAGGAGCCGATGCCGATGGCGCGGCAGGTGACGACGCTGATGGTGACGATGTCCTCGTACGCCTGCGCCGTCTCGCCCGCGATAAGCCCCGCGTCGCGCAGGCACTCCACGCCGAGCCCGTCCTCCTTGCCTGCGCACGCGCACACACACAGTAACATCAGCAAAATGACAAATAGTTACATTTGGATTACTAAGCAAAATGTCAAGTATAGTCGCATTTGGACTAATACCTCAAACGTTAACTGGTCGCACATCGACCAATACGCTATTCGTCAACTAATTGCATTTAGCGCGAATTTTACCAACGAACAGTAACTTTTTACTCGAGAGTATCTTTTACTTTTTCATAGAATGACCTCATTTTAAACTGTCATTGTCATACAAATTATCCTAGGGATAGTCATTTTCGCATAACTTTTTATTAGTGAAATCCAGCCTTAGTCCAATACTTGAAACGTCAACTTCTCGCATTTGTACTAATACGCAATATTTTGAACCTTAGGGGCCCAATCGTCACCCATACATACGAAATAAAAGCGTAGACGCAAATTATCTACAACATGTCATACGAGATTGACAATATTTTACGTCTACGCTCTCAGTTCGCATGTGTGGGCATCTGGCTCCAGTACGCAAACGATCAACTTGTCGCATTCCTCCCAACACGCTCGCCACTCACCGATAATATCCGTGATCCGGTATCTGGGCTCCCCATCGTCCTCCACCAGCGTGCACTTGACGGAGTTCAGCGGCGCTAGTTTCGAGTACGCAGCCGGCGTCAGGTAGAGGTACTTGAAGCCTCGCTCCGGGCGTTCTGCGTCGATCCACGCCACCTGTTGGGAAGCGAGCGTATATGGCGGGTTCGTGTCTATGTGACAGCGAATGTTATGGGAGCGGCTAATGTTAGGAGAGCGGCTAATGCTAGGAGATCAGCTAATGTTAATCTTAAAAACAAATGAAACGTAAATGGACACACCTCACGTTAGACGTAACATCAAAGCACCATTTTGACAGTTCCTAAAAAGTATCTATCTTGACTAGCAGCACACAAGCCAAATTGTTGAGTAGTCTTTTCTGGCAATTTGCGTTTCTGCCAAAATGCGTGCAAATGAGTCAAATAAATCTATGGCCATGTCTGTAGTTCCACAATCATAAGCTCTATAAAACTGTTCCGACAGTTCTTAAATAGTACCTGCCTAATTATATTATGACTAGCAGTCCGGCAGACTCCCGACATGTTTACAACAAAACAAAACGTACCTCAAACTCCGATTTGACCTCCTCAGCCACCCCGATGCGGGCGCCACTGTTCACACTGATGTACACCTGAGAGAGAACACACAACATAATAACATAATTTCTTTAATGCACACAGAAAAATTACAAAAAGACAAAAATACATAGTGAAGAACACTTGAACACTCTAAATATTCTTTTACACTGTAATAAGACTTCTTCAATAGGCCGTTTTTGACAAAGTTTTTGAACCTCCTTTCTGGTAGGTCCCTTGCTTCATTAGGTATTTTATTATAAAAACTAACACACACTCCCATAAAAGAGTGAGCAACCTTACTGAGTCTGAACGCGGGCATAGCAATCTTATTTCTATTTCTAGTGCTAATACTATGATTATGACCTAAAGTCTTAAATAAACCTATGTTTTTTCTGGTATACATGATATTTTCATAAATGTATTGACAGGTAACAGTAAGTATATTGATATTTTTGAATTTGTCCCTTAGTGATTGCCCAGCATCTAGTTGATAGATAGCCCGAATGGCCCTTTTTTGTAAGACAAATATTGTGTTTATATCTGCCTTATCTATCTGTGTTAGTATAATATTATAGTATCTGTGGTAATACGCTCACACGCTCTGCCGACCCGTGCGGCCTGGCAATCATTTCAAGGCAGTTGCATCGGGGACTTATAGACTAAAGTATTGTAGACTAAAGTATTTTAGGTACCTGACATACCTACACAGCTGAACTTTGTCACTAGGTCAGATGCAATCTAGAACGACCTCGATATCTGTCAACATAGGCAGATTCATATGTATTTTAGTTGGATTTTTCAATATAATAAAGAGTAATTACTGGTCCGCATCTCGCTTCACTGCTGTCTCCTATACAGGGTGTAACAGTAGGGTGTAGTCATATTTTAGGGGGTTGTTAGGGAGACCATTCTGAGCAACTTTCACTATGAAACCGATTTGATCAGAGCAACTTTATTTTTCATTGCTCCATATGTTATGGTCCAGGCGGTCAGCTGATTTGTATAGAGAAGTAAAAATTAAAGTTGCTCTGATCAATCGCTTTCATGGTGAAAGTTGCTCAGAATGATGTCCCTAACAACCCCCAAAAATATGACTACACCTTTCTGTTACAACCTGCATACCTAGCCTTGGGTACAGGAGAGAGTCTCCCCTTCAGTGTCGTCAACTCACCCTGGGTATCTTGAGCTCGCGCGCGTACTGGCTCGCGCGGTAGTACACCCAGTCCTCTTGCGGGCCGAACGAGCCCATGTAGTGCGTGAGGTCGTTCGCGATGAGCACGATGTCGCGCCCCGCCGGACACTCCGGCGTGTACAGCGTGAGCCGCCAGGCCACCATGCCCACCTGTCGACACACACACGTTCACATACAGGCGCACACGTTGTGAACCCAGAGATCTCGGGATTCAGGATGATGTTACAGTACAGGAAAAGAGTAAAGTCGCATCGGACAGTCCTTTTATTCCGTGCTTGGTAAGGAGTGAATAGTTCATAACAAATTCGTACAGATGGCGCTGTAGGATATTATTTCCTAAAGTGCCCAACAGATGGCGCTAGCTGTCTTTGACACATTGCTTGTGGCCCCACACTAGGATACCATGTGTAGTGAGAACTGGAAACAGCGAAATCAGAATCATGGAAACATAAGGACTATTTTGTTTTGTTTTTCTTTATTCCCAGCCGGGAATCGAACCCGGGACATCTCGCATGGTAGTAGTGTTGCCGGATAATCGATTACCAATTAATTTATCGATTAGTAGGTACCTAAATAATCTAACAAATCGATATCATCGATTGGATCTATACTATCGATTATTATAATTGTACCAATAAAATCGATTATAATCGATTAATCGATTATAATTGCTGTTTCTGATAATTAAATCGATTATATCGATGTTATCTATGGTGAGAAGCAAAACAATATAATCGATAAAATCGATACTATCGACACAATCGATTTAATCGAGGTATCGGTTTAGATTATATTGTTTCGTTACAGATTACACAGCAGTACAGTCGATTTTATCGGCAACACTACATGGTAGGCAGTGCCACAACAGAACAGTTCAGTTCAACCTTTTTATTGACCATAAAATCATACAGATTGCTTAGTCAACGTCAATATCAAATTAATATTTTTTGTATACTACCGCCCGTTCGGAAGTTGTGGGCTTGCAACCGCTGCGCGACAGAGGTCGTGGATGAGTCATGATGATGTTTAAATATTTCTTTGAACTGAGTGAGAATATCTACTAATCAAAATGTATCCCTATTATATCAATTATCTACTTAAATTAAATCCCACTAGCTATATCCATCCATAGTACCTATCTAGTTCACTCTTGTCATGCCTCCCTACAGTAACCAGATCATGACATGACCTAGCTTTTAATTTTATAAAACTACCCTCCATACTTACTTTGGTGGACTGCATTGTAATTATTCAAATATGTCAACTAATGTAATACCGATTTGGAGAAAGGTTCGTACGACGCGACGGCTTCACTGGCTATTACTTCACAGGTTTCCTAGTGTAGTATCCAGGGCACCTGCTGCGTATTACTCACCTAGTGTTACTTTACAACGGCTTTTATATTTTAAGTTCCCTGATGTAATTACTAGTTTATTTAGTTATTTTTGTAACACGGAAAAATAAATAATCATAATCATGAAAGTCGCCGCCGGCGCGGACCTTCGACGGATTGTCGTCTGTGATCCGAGCCCTAAAACGGATCTTAGGAACCCTGATGCGGTTCCTCTGAACCTTGAATTGTATCTTGGAACCTGCCGCCGTGAGGATAGGCGCTATAAAGAAGAGGTGTATGCCCAGCAGCGGATGCCTGCAGCTTCACGGCCACCGTGACACGCCGCGCCAGCAGCAGTGCTGGTGCTGATGATGAGGAGTACTCACGGTGTTCTGCCCCGGCAGCCGGGTCAGCTGCTGCAGCCGGCGCTCCGGGCCTGGCTCCACCACCAGCTCCACGGCCGTCATGAACACGTCCGGGCAGGGACCGTCCACCTGACAACACAAGCACACACGCATTGTGATCGTCCACTATCTTCTTTACAGCAGCTCTTCGTCCACTAGCTTCTTTACAGCAGCTCTTCGTCCACTAGTTTTTAGGGTTTCGTATCTCAGAAGATGAAACCCTTATAGGATCACTCGTCCGTCTGTCCGTCCGTCCGTCACTGCCGGATTGCCACTGTAGTTTATGAAACTGTTGCATAATGACGGGTATTAAAACACGAGTGAGTGTTTAAGAACCGGGCCGTAGGCGAGCTTTTTAATAGTATCCCACGAGAGTTACGAGAGGAACCCTTACAAGATCACTTTGTTGTCCGTCTGTCTGTCTGTCCGTCCGTCCGTCCGTCCGTCCGTCCGTCCGTCCGTATGTCTGTCTGTCTGTCTGTCCGTCTGTCACGACCCCTTTTCTCAGGAACGCGTGGAGGTATCATGTTGAAATTAATAAAAAATAATATTGATTACTCAGGTCTATGGTCCCTTGGAGCTGCGAAAAAATTAAACTCCTAGGTCCACGCAATCAAAAGATACCGCGATATTATGTCATAATTTTGCTGATTTTGTATGAACTCGCGTGGAACTCGCAAGGGAATCAAAACCTATAGGGTACTTCCGGTTGGCCTAGGGTCATGAAATTTGGAATGTCTTATAGCACAAGTAAAGGGAAAAATCTGAAAACTGTATACGAAATTAATCATACTTTTATTTTCAAAACAACTTAAAGTTTGGCAAATAACTACCTATAATAAACTGGATCATTTTAATGTTAAGGGGACACCATAGGGGATAGCATATCATAAGCCCCGCAGAATGGTAAAGCGCGTAACTGACGTCAAACATCTGACAGTCTCACATGAACATTATATCTATAGGAATAAGAGCTATGTTTTATAATAACCGGCCAAGTGCGAGTCGGACTCGCGCACGAAGGGTTCCGTGCCATTATCTATAAAAAACCGCAAAAAAAATGTATGGGAGCCCCCCTAAAATATTAATTTAATTTTAATTTAATTATTTATTTTTTAAGTAAATAATATACTCAATATATTGTGAACATTTTAAGCGTCTACCTGCTACCATTATCAATATCGAGCAAAAATAGGCAAAAAAATCACGTTTGTTGTATGGGAGCCCCCCTTAATATTAAATTTCTTTTGATTTTTAGTATTTGTTGTTATAGCGGCAACAGAAATACATCATCTGTGAAAATTTCAACTGTCTAGCTACCACGGTTCATGAGATACAGCCTGGTGACAGACGGACGGACGGACGGACAGACGGACAGCGAAGTCTCAGTAATAGGGTCCCGTTTGGCACCCTTCGGGTACGGAACCCTAAAAATCGATCAAATGTATGGACTTGATATGCGCATTGCCATTCTGCGGGGCTTCTAATACATCATCATTTTGATAGTTATAAGCACATACTATCGATATATTTTTTCGTCATTATTATCGTATTCCCATCACTAGGTCATCAAGACAGCAGAAAAGACTGTTGACAATTGTCTTTAAAGGACGTATAACTGACGTGACGTTTGTCCCGATCTTACACATCAATCAGGGCATAAAAGAATGTTGAGATAGACTCATTACTGATCTGATAACTACTATGTTGGTTGAGGCTATTTCTATGCTTTGGTTAATGTTCTGGAGCCCTATTTTTGAAATCGCTCGTGTGATATAATTTTAAATAACCGGCCAAGTGCGAGTCGGACTCGCGCACGAAGGGTTCCGTGCCATTATCTATAAAAAACCGCAAAAAAATAATAACATTTTGTATGGGAGCCCCCCCTAAATATTAATTTAATTTTAATTTAATTATTTATTTTTTAAGTAAATAATATACTCAATATATTGTAAACATTTTAAGCGTCTACCTGCTACCATTATCAATATCGAGCAAAAATGAGCAAAAAAAATCACGTTTGTTGTATGGGAGCCCCCCTTAATATTAAATTTCTTTTGATTTTTAGTATTTGTTGTTATAGCGGCAACAGAAATACATCATCTGTGAAAATTTCAACTGTCTAGCTACCACGGTTCATGAGATACAGCCTGGTGACAGACGGACGGACGGACGGACAGACGGACAGCGAAGTCTCAGTAATAGGGTCCCGTTTGGCACCCTTCGGGTACGGAGCCCTAAAAACGGATGATTTTCGTTCGTTATATTCAATTCGCTCTGCAACGATTGGTCAGAACCACTCGTTGCGCAAGTCATACGAGCGATTATATCACACGAGCGATTTCAAAAATAGGGCTCCTGAGCCCTATTGTGATTGATGAAATAATACTGAAGATACCGTGACGTTAATAATACATAACGCACGCTATCTTCTCAAAAATACTCTACAACCTAGGTCGCGTAGTCGTGTTTTGATAATTTATGAGCTATGACTGGCGATTCCTGCTATACATGGCGACAAAACCACAATTATAGCGCGATTCAGGGTACACACAGCGCCATCTAGCGACGAGTAGTCACACGAACAGACATCGAATGTCCGCCTTTGTTCCCGCTTGATAGCGCTGGCGTTTTTAGGGTTCCGTACCCGAAGGGTGCCAAACGCGACCCTATCACTGAGACTTCGCTGTCTGTCCGTCCGTCCGTCCGTCCGTCTGTCTGTCACCAGGCTGTATCTCATGAACCGTGGTAGCTAGACAGTTGAAATTTTCACAGATGATGTATTTCTGTTGCCGCTATAACAACAAATACTAAAAAACAAAAGAAATTTAAAATTAAGGGGGGGGCTCCCATACAACAAACGTGATTTTATTTGCTCATTTTTGCTCGATATTGATAATGGTAGCAGGTAGACGTTTAAAATGTTCACAATACATTGAGTATATTATTTATTTAAAAAATAAATAATTAAATAAAAATTAAATTAATATTTAGGGGGGCTCCCATACAAAATGTTTTTTTTTTTTTGCGGTTTTTTATAGATAATGGTACAGAACCCTTCGTGCGCGAGTCCGACTCGCACTTGGCCGGTTATTTAAGGTTACGTACCCGAAGGGTGCCAAACGGGACCCTATTACTAAGCATCCGCTGTCCGTCCGTCTGTCTGTCCGTCTGTCCGTTCGCCGGCTCTATCGCACGAACCGTAATAGCTAGAAAGTTTAAATTTTCACAGAATGTGTATACGTGTATTGTATAGAAATACACATTCTGTACTCAAATAATGAAATACACGAAAAGGGTGTTTAGAATTAAATAGTATTTAGTCAATATCAATACAATAGCGCCTGACATTTTTTATAATTATAGTCTGTGTTTAAGACAAATATTGAGTCATAAATCAATCTGTCAAGTTGCTTGTTATATCAGACACACTATACCTGATCGGCGGCGAGCGCGGCGCGCCACTGCTTCTCGACGGTCTGCGCGAACATGTCCGGGATGTCGTACACGTACGTGGTGCCCTGCGACGTCGCCTGCGCACGCACATCACATACAGTTAGAGGACGTACGGGGAAACCTTCCTTAAGGGTGGCTTGCTAGAAAATATGCTTAATTGTGATAGTTTTACTAATTTCAATCAACTCTCTCGTCACAATTAGCTTAATTGTATTAAGCCTTTCTCTTGCACCACTTCTTTTTAATTCTATTTTGCCGGAAGAGTGAACGAATTGATTGACTTCCGGTTTACTCTGTGGTCTGTGAGTGAGACAGAGACAAAAGATATAAAACAGAGCGATAAGGCATGCTTGTTTTGGACACGACACGAGACCGAGGGCAGAGACTTCAGTTTACTAAAGTTTATGATGCCAATGCGCCAATCTTATGATGCGGCTATAGCGGGGGCTATTGACATGCGATTCGTTCCCACAATCCGGCCCCAGCGGTGGCGGGCGACGTACCAGGAAGCGCTTCTGCTGCAGATAGTCCTTGGTGACGTAGGGCGTGGAGATCGGCAGGCTGTGCATCGGCCCGAGCCGGGACCCGTACGACTGGAACATTATCTGCGGGCCAAGCGTGCGATCGAGATCACCACTAACACACTGAGTTTAAAACTTTATAAAATCGGTCAAGGGCGAGTCGGGCTCTCAACGAAGCAAGGCTTCCGCACCATCGCACAACAAGTGCAATCTTCATCTCGTAATTTTGCTATCCAAAAAATGTCATGCGCTTTTATATTGCAAATGCTTGATACTATTTAAAGTCTTCACAAAATAAAAGGCCCGTTTTGACAGTTCTCGCAACCTTTATGCCTTCTACATCGCCCATGAAGTTTTAACCCCTAACGCGTAGGTAATAGAAGCGGTTTTCCTAGGTGCAACTTATCCGCTTTGCTTGTACGCAAAAGTTGGCTTTTATTACCTACGCATTAGGGGTTAAAACTTCATGGGCGTGAACTGTCAAAACGGGCCTTTTATTTTGGGAAGACTATAATTCTAAAACCCCTTTTTTCGTCCATTTCAGTATTTGTTGCTGTAGCGGCAACATATTTACGCATTCAGTTCAACTTTCTAGCCATTATGGTCCGTGCGAAACAGCCCGCTGACGGACAGACGGACAGACGGATAGCGGAGGCCTAGTAGCAGGGTCCCGTGTGGCGCCCTGCGCGTACGGAACCCCAGTGCGAGTGTTCGGGTGCACTCACGACGCCGGTCCTCGGGTCCGAGACTTCCTCGTAGGTGAACACGTCCAGCGAGTACCCGGAGCCGTTGGACAGGCAGAGACGCACGTTCTTGGTGGGCGCGCCCGGAGCTGGGGGACAGAGACAGACACACTTAGTTACTAGTGGCTCTGTGAGCTGTAGACCTAGCGAGTATGTCGGTGGGAAAGCTGAACTGCTAACACATACAATCTTATGAATGTACCTGGTACAACCTACATGCAGTATGAAAGTAGCCGCACCAATAACTTTGTAAACTACATTTTGCGATCTAAAATACAACCTATTGACTTTTTACTAAAATTATAATTATATAACTTTCATGGTCTTTACGAATCCAACGACATCTCATTTGTTAATTTCCATCGAGCCGTTTGGGTTGTACCGATTTTTTTACATTCTAAAACCCCATATCTCCGCCATTTAAAAAAAAAATCCAAAAACTGGCTCGACAAAAAAACTATTTAAAAAAAACACGCGAATCGGTTGAGAAATGCGCCCTGTAGAGGAGAACAGGAAAACAAACAAACATACGAAAGCATTTTTGGCCAATCCTGAAACGGAGACGCTTCGCTCGCTCGGTCAACTATAGTTCAATCAATCAGCCTACACCTACCCACTGCTGCGTATAGGCCTCTCTCTTCTCTGCCACGCCCGGGTCATAGTGCCCGCCGTCTATGTTATGTCATCAATCTGTATGGTGCTATATCTTGCTGGCATATTGTACAAAATGCCTAAGACATGTGCGTTAACTAGTGTGTGTGACTCAATGACTCGCACGGGCCCTCACCTGCCGGTATTGTGTTACATCTATTTATCACGCGCATGCGCATCACCCAGCCGCAACATCCAGCCTTTTCACGATTATAAAATATACATATTTTTCTCTCATAGAAGTCAAATCTCCAGTCTAATTACTGAAGTATGTATTTAGTTTAATTCTAGGATGACGCAAAATGTACAATAAACGAAATTGTCATTATCTAAATGTACCCTCACCGGTCAACAGCCAAAAGTTTTTTTGTTATGATTCAAAGAGATTCATTCATACATCATTTATTAAGTCTTAGAAGGTGTCTTTAGCCTGTAGTACATAATTATACATTACTTGTCACTCTGTATTATGAGCACACAAATCTGTAAATTTTATTTAAATAAACGAACTTTGAAATTTAAATGAATTCTACCACGCCATCCGCTCCGGTCCTGTGCCTCCCGCGTCCACTGCCTGCCGACTATGGCGGTGATTTCATCCGTCCATCTGGCTGGTGGTCTGCCTACTTGGCGTGTTGCGGTTCTGGGTAGCCACTCCGTTACCGCTTTGGTCCACCTTCCGTCATCCCTCCGTGCCAAGTGTCCTGCCCACCCCCACTTCAGCCTCGTGATTCGCTTGCCGACGTCGGCGACCTTAGTGCGACGTCTTATCTCCGTGTTTCGAACACGATCCTGAAGTTTGATGCCTAACATGGCACGCTCCATGGCCCTTTGTGCGACTTTTATTTTGTGCATGTCCGCCTTTGTGAGGGTCCATGTTCCGGCACCATACGTGAGTGTCGGCAGGACACATTGTTTGTGTTACAGTTGCAGAATGTTGTTGTTATTACAGTTACATAATGAATATTAACTAGCGGCCCTGTGGGCAGTAGACCTCGCGAACAGGCGGGACTGTGAACCAATTTATGTATTTATCTTTCAATTAAAATTAAAATACAAAGTAATATTGTAGTATATTCATAGAACCGGCTCATGAAGCCCTATCATTTGAAACCCCACACGATAGGTTTCAGAAAAAAAAAAAAACCTCATACAAACAATTGATGACGTCCTAACCCCCCCACCCCCCCCAGAAAGGGGAAAATCGAGAGAAGCTCTCGACAAAAAAAAACTTTAATGCAAGGACCACGTGTGCCAAGTTTAGTGAGGATCGCCTGAAAACTGTGGCCCCTAGAGCGGGACTGACAGACGCACATGCATACATAGAGACAGACGACAGCAACATCGGCCTCCTATCTCGTCGAAGTGGAGCCCTTCGCTCGCTCGGCCAACAATTCGAGAATACAAATACAAAATCTTTATTCAACTGATTGAGTTTAAATATACAAGTTGCTTGTGGACCCCACACTAGATTTAACCTGTCACGTGGAGTCCTGGCCAAATTACAAGTTTACATATACTAATTAGTTGCTAACTATCAACGTTACTTTATTCGTATTTAGTAGTAAAGACGGAAATAATTAGGTTTTTAAGTTTAGAAAGTAAAATGAGTATAGTTGGCTAGATTTCTACGAATAAAGTCGAGGCACAGAATGAAATGAGACAGGTTGCGGCAAATCACGCGGTAATTAAGACGGAACAAGTAGAGCCAATATGACTATGATGATGATGATGATGACGTCATACCCATTCTGAGCATGAAGCGTATCTCGGCCTGCAGCACGCGCAGCTTCCAGAGGCGAGGCCCGTAGCGCATCACCATGCCCAGCACTGACTCCTCGATCTACGGACGGACAGACAGACAGTTACAATACAGGCACAGACATAGTACTGCGCCATGCCGTAACACGAGACATGCCGGAAATCACTCAGCCACACACGCCGAAGTGATCATGTGTCAAATAACATTCAGGATTTTTTTCACACGATCAATTACGTTCATTCATTCATTCATAGGGCTATCAAGCACTTTTTTATACTTTCACATATTTGTTAGTTCGTTTTTTAGGGTTCCGGAACCGAAGGGTGCCAAACGGGACCCTATTACTGAGACTTCGCTGTCCGTCCGTCCGTCTGTCTGTCACCAGGCTGTATCTCATGAAACGTGGTAGCTAGACAGTTGAAATTTTCACAGATGATGTATTTCTGTTGCCGCTATAACAACAAATACTAAAAATCAAAAGAAATTTAATATTAAGGGGGGCTCCCATACAACAAACGTGATTTTTTTGCTCATTTTTGCTCGATATTGATAATGGTAGCAGGTAGACGCTTAAAAAGTTCACAATATATTGAGTAGGTATATTATTTACTTAAATAAAAAAAAAAATTTAGGGGTGGCACCCATACAACATTTTTTTTGCGGTTTTTTATAGATAATGGTACGGAACCCTTCGTGCGCGAGTCCGACTCGCACTTGGCCGGTTATTTAATTAAATCATTCATTCATTCGAAATATGGAACACGTCAACGTCCATTCGTTTTTAGTTCATTCCTTCATTCACTCATTCATCATTAATAAAGGCTACCGAACACAAACGCTCAGTTTCTGAAAGAAAAACAAGCTGTGATAACTTGTCAAACTCCAGTCAAATTCATACCAGCCTATCACGTGCCGCTATTTCCAATAAATCTTCAATTAATCGTCTGTTACACTTCACCACGCTTTCGGAAACTGGGGGTTAGAGCAGTGCATTCGTCGGTTACCTTGGCGGGGTCCATCATGACAGTCGGTCCGAAGTTGAGGAAGATATGGTTGCAGTCCGTTCGCTTGGCGAGCGGGTGCGAGAACGCCACCTCTAGCTCGTCCATCGCTTCTAGCAGCACCCTGGAGCATAGACATAAACATTTACTTACATACAGGCACATACATTGCTTCTGGCCCCACACTAGGATACCCTGTGGGAACCAGAACATTCAAAAACTGGGTTTTTTTTTGTTATTCTTTATCCCCAGCCAGGAATCGAACCCAGGATCTCTAGCATGGTTTCTGAGAGTACTGTGTTTTACTAGTTAGGAAGACAGGGAACCAATTTGTATTATGTAATTAATATCCGCTTTGTGAAATAAATAATTTTTACTTTTACTTTATTCTTTTGAGACGAGGTTTCTTCCTCGGGTGTACTGGGGCAGCGGCTTTCTTTGACCGAGTGTCGGCGTTCTTTCAAATTAGGCGGCAGGTGGCAAGGTTTATAAGGTTTATTTATCTGATAGTCGCAGCGTTTACGATGGATGTATACAGTTAGGGCGGCGA
This sequence comes from Argyresthia albistria, assembly GCA_963457715.1. NCBI lineage: Eukaryota > Metazoa > Arthropoda > Insecta > Lepidoptera > Argyresthiidae > Argyresthia > Argyresthia albistria. Next base: position 6,788,497 of record OY735281.1, read on the forward strand.
GATCAAAGGGTGACGTGACACAAACTAAATGAATGGACTTTACCTCTCTCCCTCGTTCTGCAGGTACTCGAAGCTGGCTTCCTTGGTGATGAGGTCCTGGTGCCGGATGATGGAGCGGATGAAGAAGCGGTAGTCCGTCACCTCCTGACCCTTCTTCACCTGGGGATGAAATATTAAGGTGAAGAAGAGACCAAAAAATATATCTGTGACAATTTGTCAGCCAGGTTCCCACTCAACATGGCTGCGTTATATTTATATATCACTTAAACTCTATTTAGCGACTGTCAAAAGTCTGGTGCAAGTCGCACTTAAGCTATTGACAAGTGACAGTTATAGTGCTGCTTCCAGGTTTAAGCTGGAATCTCCCCAGTCCGGTCCAGCTGCAATCCAGTGTCACCTTCGCCTTGCCGAGGTACAGGTGCATCTTCTGTTACTCCAGGTCTAACGTCTCATGCGGTACAACTCCAGCTGGAACCCACCAGTCCAGCTGCAATCTCCAGGTGTTAACTTCGCCTTGCCGAGGTGGTGGTGCATCTTCTGTTACTCCAGGTCTAACGCCTCATGCGGTACAACTCCAGCTGGAACCCACCAGTCCAGCTGCAATCCCCAGGTGTTACCTTCGCCTTGCCGAGGTACAGGTGCATCTTCTGATTGCTGGTGGGCAGCGCCTCCAGGTCGTAGGTCCTCATGCGGTACAGCTCCAGCTGGAACGCCGACGCCGGCTCCAGGTGGCGGTAGATCGTGTCTTCGGTGAACTCGTTGCGCGCGCGGTATGTGAAGAACTTGGGGAACTGCCGTCTGCGAGAAGGGAACTGGGTTTGAAATGCTGAACACACACACATAACTGAGTGTGGCAGGTACTGCGAGAATGATGCTTAACTGTGCTGTGTATGTAACTGTCCTCTCTTTATTAGAATTATTCGTAATTTGAAATCGAAATTTAATTATTATGGTATCTATTTATAATTATTTTGTATTAATGGCCATGTATTTAGTGTACTGATCTTATGAATATATTTGTACTATTAATTTATTGTAATGTGATTTAAAATAATGTTTGTGTCGATTTGGTTCGCTGTTATGGCACAAATACCTGTGATAAATAAATAAATAACACAACACAACATAACATAGCGTCACGCCTTATCCCATACGGGGTGGCACCACAGGCCTGACGACTGTATCAAATAAATAATCAAAGATTTAATGATTCTAAGGGAAAATATTAAAAGGATTTAAAACACTAATTTAATTTGATTAAAAACATGGAGATTAATATGATATTCAATAAAACTAAAAAAAATAATACTGCATTCGGCCATTTTGATCGAAACAGGAATCATAGCGCATGACGCCGCATGACGTCATGACAATGTAAACATCATCTGATTTATGCTGATTACTCATTTGGACATTGACATGTTTACTTATGCGTGACATCAAAGCCGACGCCATGACACCTGAGAGCTTTTTTCGCGCACTATTACAAAATATTAGAAAAATGGCTTTAAACTTCGTTAAACTTTAGTTTATTACCGGAACAAAGTTTTTTTCACACTATGGCAGAGGATTTCAAAATCTTTCGTGATGCCTTTGTGCCCATTTGTGGGCAGTGATTCAACACTCCATCTTGCGTGACAGGGGGCTAGCCCATCGCCGCAGCTATGGAGTGATGTAGGTTTCCTCACGATGTTTTCCATCACCGTTAGAGCGTCCGTATAAACGTACTTAAGATAAATAATTTATCTCATTGGTCAGCACTAGGATTCGAACCTGCATCTCGTGCGTAAAAATCAATCGTGAAACTCACAAGACTGTCGGCCGGTTTCTCGTACGATTTTAATTTGACGTATCAGTCAGCAGTTTGTCACAATTAACAATCTGTTGACAAGTTTTGTGTTTCTAGAACGCAAATTATTGGAAAAATAGGTAATATACTGTTGACGGCTGATTGTATATTGTATGTGGTAGCCCAGCCCATCCGCTCCTTTTCATTCAGTCACTGTTTCCCTCTAGCACATAGCTTTGTCTCTATCCTTAGGCCAAACGTCAAATACACTGTCTGTTGAGTCGTTGACATTGACAGTTTGTTGAAAACTTGGAGGAAGCAGGAACAAAGAGTTTCATTGATCTGAGGTTTGAATTGGAGATCTTGACAAACTGCTGACAGTCTGTGAGTTGAATCTTCCAGCAACCCAAACCACATATAAATGGAACGCACCCCTATGTGCGTGCAAAACCGCGGTGCGTTCATATTCTTGCTGAGCGATAGGTACGAAGGCGATGCGCCGCGACGCGTGTGTTGTGTGAGGGTGTGTGTGTGCGTGTTGGACTCACTTGCCGAGCGACATGAAGGTCAGTCTCCGCACTCGCTTGGCGTGCATCTCCCTCCGGTGCTGGCGGCAGAACGCGCCGAACCGGCGCGAGAGGGCGCCGTCGTCGCTGTCGCCGTTGTCTCGGATGCCGATCATGAGGATGTGGATCGGCTCCAGCGGCTGCGGACACGATTGCAGATACAGTTTTGATATTATCTTATTGAGAGCGCATGGACGTATAGACCATGAGGTGTAGTATAACCACAGAGTATATTTGATCCAGCTGCAGGTAGGTGCCTGTAGCATGGCGAGCGCGGGGGGCGGTTTTGTCGTGGAAAGTACTTCACTTACTCGCGGTGCAGGTCGGTATTAAAAAGAATTTGAGTGGGTGTTATACTTTACATTTTTAGGGTCATTTCAAATGTCAGATGAATGAGTTCAAACTCGAGGGATATTGCAAATATAGTTCTAGGTTTATGATTACTACAGTACTCGAACGTTTGTCTTTAATGCAAACTATTACGCATTCTTTCGCTTTCTAAAAGATGTTGTATCGTTTGTTAGCGATCAAGTTATTCACGGCTAATCGATCGTTTGGACAACACTAGTGAAGTGTGTGTCCCACCACTATTGTTGATACTTTTAAAAATAATGTGTTTGCGCGCGGGCAATATGGCGGCGGCAGCGCACAACCTGACGAGACGATGTGAAGAGGCTTGTAATAATGATAGAACAAGTGTAATAAACGTATAGTGAATAAGCAGAGGAAATAAATAATAATTGTCCACGTTGTAATATTATTGAGGAGCAAACCACGAAAGGGGACAGACAATACGTTTGTAAAACATATCCTTGAATTCCAGTTTCCAATTTTCCTTGCAGGACGACAGAGCCTTGTATGACACCGGGCGAGTAGTCTTCCCGACGTCGACCGAGAGACAACGACTGGCATGCTGAGCGCACAGGCCGGGTGAGAGAGGAGGAGGTACATACCACGTCCTCGACTTCGCTCAGCGGTTTGTAGTCACCCACATTGATGCTGGTGCTGTCGCGTGACTCGCTGCCCTCCTGCAGGGCTTGCAGGTCCTGCGGAAGGACCGACGGACGGGGTTACTTATCGCGACCACATCCAGGCCAAGCTATCTGCGGTTACAACTGGGCGGTACTACAGCCCTTGCTGACGCACATTTTGGGAATGTGAGTTTTATGAGGAACCATGGTAATACTCATGCATGACTGAAGCAGTATTTGCCGGGGGCAATTACATGATGATCGACTCCCTCGGGAGTAGAGTAAACGGGCTGAGATGTGCTCAGATACTAAACTGATTTATTATTAGAAATACTTAACTTATATACAACTTACTACAAAACTACGTGATAATATAAAAATACCATGAATATATGACTAACAATGTCGATCCGGCGCATAGTATCAATACGTTCCAAGAAATTTGGCTAAAGAAACCACATAGGGGACACCTAAGAAATGGCTGAATAAGTTGCTGGCACTAGAAACTCCGGAGACTATCAAATCAAAAAAATCAAAAATGTTTATTGTTTAACCATGAGTATTATAAACATTATGTAAGCTGAAGCCGTCTTTTAAGTATGAAAATACCTTCAGCCAGACGACTTCGCTCTCTGACCCAAGTCTTATTATATCATAAGTTAAACAATTAGAAATAGATTAAATAAGAACAAAGTTAAATTTTACTTTAACGTTACTAAAGATTTTAACAACAATTCAAATTAGTTAAATGAAGTAATAAAATAATAAATATACATTAAACATTCAGTATACAATACAGGTTATTGTGTGTGTGTGTGTAAAACTATCGTCGTATTCATCACACGTCATTGAACTTGTCATCCGAGATGGCAACGTCCTGGCAACCTATTCTATCCCAACTGTTACAACTTTCAAATCATCGTCATGTTACTGGCTCGTGATTCTGCAAGCGTACGGCAGTGACTATATAGTGAGGGCAAAAATTCTAATCTTTTGGCTTGTCGACCGCGCCGGCTACAAACAAACCAGTATTTTGCGCTCTCGCTACAGCTATTGACATGCAATTCGCTTACAGAACCCGGTCCCTGGCCCCGGATTCTACAAACGAATTGCATTTCAATTGCTATAGCGGGGGCGCAGAAACCAGTTTTGTTTGTAGCCGGCGCGGCACGCCTCGGCGTCGTCGCCAAGCCCAAAACGGGTTTCTGCGCCCCCGCCACAGCAGCTGGCATGCCATCCGTTTGTAGAATTAGGGGCCAGACTGACTGACACATCAGCGCACAGCCTAAACTGCTCGACCTACACCTATATTTCTAATTCACTGCCAAAATAATACCAAATATACGTGAATGCCACAGTAACACGTGTCATTGTCTATTGGAGATGCGCTTTCCAACAATATATTGGGTTGCGGTGACAGGTGAAACTGCCGCTTTTTGACATTAAGTGGCAAAGAACTGGCGCCGCCCTGTAAGCCCACCATCGACATCAAGTCAGCTCTGAAGGGATCACAGTGCAACCAACTGGCTTAGGTCATTAAATATTCCCCTGTAGCCCCTGTATTCATTCGAGCCATACGATTAAATAAATAGTGCAATATGATCATAAATTCTACTAAACAATCTTGATTTTATTTGAGGTATGTTTGTTATATCAGGCAAATAATCCCATTTTTGTATGTTGAACTACCAATAAATTCATTTTTAAAGTGCCGCTTTTATCAAAATAGTAATCTATTTATGTGACAACCCATTTATTGACGATTCTGGCAGTGAATTAGAAATAGGACTATACATGATCTCACGGTAAACCCTCACTCCAGAACGGATCCACCCACCTCCTTCCTGACGGTGGCCGAGCTCGCGAAGTCGTGCACCAGGTCGAACAGCTCGTCCGCGTACTCCACGAACTGGTCGAACGAGTCGAACGCGGCCAGCGCGCCCGTCCTGCAAGCAAGCAAGCAAGCATTACACACCACATCAGACTTATATTATGTTAGCGTTAGGGCCTGATCATATCACATTCGCGAGTTGCGAGCGAGTGAAATGCGGGGCGAGCGCGCAGCGAGCGAGCCGCGAGTTCGCAACGTGCGCGTGGCGAACAGAGCCTCGCTTTCGAGAACGCAGGAAATTATATTCTATGCCATAAAGAATAAGAATCACTGACGTTTGGCTTTTCGATAGTTTTCTATCGAAGTTCGTGATTGGGCAGAGACAGAACACGCCATAATCTGCATATTAACGAATCGCACACCGTCAAATTGCGAAAGACAGTGAGCGAAACACTTTCATCCCGTTTTATTTGCGTACGATTCGCTCCGCTTCGCTCGCTCCGGCTAACCACATTGACACTTAGGATGCTAATTGCACAAAAGGATCAGTAGACATAAATTGACAGTTTCTATTACACCAATCACTCGACGTCGATCGATGCCGACGATCGATGGCAGAATGGAATAGTCGACATCGATCGACAGTTTCTATCTATTACACCAATCGATCTCAGACTGGTTGAGTGGGAGCTGCCGACTCACGAACAACAACCTACAAGGGAGGGCGTGTTACCTGTGGTGACACTTCCTCATGGCCGCGGTACACAGCTCGGCCGGCGTGCCCTCCTGGTCCTGCTCCGACGCCTGCTCGATCTCAGACTGGTTGAGAGGGAGCTGCCGACACACGAACAACAACCTACAAGGGAGGGCGTGTTACCTGTGGTGACACTTCCTCATGGCCGCGGTACACAGCTCGGCCGGCGTGCCCTCCTGGTCCTGCTCCGACGCCTGCTCGATCTCAGACTGGTTGAGAGGGAGCTGCCGACACACGAACAACAACCTACAAGGGAGGGCGTGTTACCTGTGGTGACACTTCCTCATGGCCGCGGTACACAGCTCGGCCGGCGTGCCCTCCTGGTCCTGCTCCGACGCCTGCTCGATCTCAGACTGGTTGAGAGGGAGCTGCCGACACACGAACAACAACCTACAAGGGAGGGCGTGTTACCTGTGGTGACACTTCCTCATGGCCGCGGTACACAGCTCGGCCGGCGTGCCCTCCTGGTCCTGCTCCGACGCCTGCTCGATCTCAGACTGGTTGAGAGGGATCCTGCCGACACGCGAACAACGCTCTCAGACATCAAGTTTCACAATTCAAGTCAAAAACACCGGCTTCAAGCCCTATTTCTTCCTCAAGACTGATTCCTAATTTGTGTCTACTTGATTTGATCAAAAAGTGTAGCTACACAAACATAAGCTTGTAATTGTAATAATTGAAACAAAAAGTAAACTTTAGAAAAAACCGACTTCCACAAACCCTATTTGATTAGATTGAGTTTAATACAAACTGTAACCCCTTATCCCCCCCCCTTGGGGAATTAATTATGTCAAATCTCATATCAGTGCTACACCACGCTACTAAGGAACCCCTGTACAAAGTTTCATGGCTCTTGGTCCACCGGTTTAGGCTTTGCGTTGCCTGCCCGTCAGCCACGCATTGTATTTGTACCTACCTAGTATTGAGCAGATCTGGTGGCCATATGTGGTCTTCATCAGCAGTTCCGCATCACAATATTATGCTTACCATGTGCATTTGCACGAGTTATTATGAAAAACACAAAAATCGCTATATGTCTGCCTATAATATTTGAAGAGTTCCCTCGATTTCTCCAGGATCCCATCATCAGATCCTGACCTGGTGTCAATGGGACCAATGGGAAGGTAAACCCTTTCAAACAAAAAAATAATTTTCCAAATCGGTCCATCCGTCTAGGCGCTATGGAGGCACATACATAAAAAAAAAAAAAAAAAAAAAAAAAAAAAAACAAATATCCGGACGAATTGTAAACCTCCTCCTTTGGGAAGTCGGTTAAAAAGGAGGACGGCGCTGAGACGCGCCACAGAGGCTACAAACGAACCGGTAGTTTGTGCCTTTCGTTACAGCCATTAGCATTCGGTCCGCTTACAGAATCACGGCCAAGTTGCAGAAGCTATACCCTATATGGTAATTGATCATAGTGATTTGGCAGGTCGAAATGTCACTTAGCGAAATGATATTCCTTGCTTCTGAATCATAGTGACATGTATTTATTGAATTGATTAAATGAATGAATTATAACAATCAAATGAATGAATAGTTTACACTTATTTCACAGTTTTGCTAACGGGCAGATTAAAAGCACTAATTAGCGCGCAAACTGGTTACAGGCTATTTACACGGGTCGACCTTCGACAAAGAACATCTAAACTTTCAGGATACCTAACCTACAGTTAAAATTCCCTTAAATGTCGCATTCTTCGTGTGCACCTACAAAAAGTAAACATCTGTTAGGGCTTCAATCATTCACTGAACGAATGCTCTCGATTTTTTTGGCACAACACTAAATGTTTCTCGGCAAAAACGGGCATCACCCCTGTCAAATAAATTTGATTCACTACCGAATAACAATAATAATATGCCTGCTGCAGGGGCGATCTAGGGCTAAAAAGTGTGCCAAACTGGAGCCGCCTACTCTGCGAGTACACCACTCCCAGTACAGTCCGCAGACAGGCGGCGGCTCCAGGTCGCCCTGCGGCAGGCGCGTGAGTGGCCGGCGGGAGCGCACCTGTTGGGGTGTCCGGTGGGCAGGATGAACTGGAAGTGCACCACCCCCCTCTCCCCGCTCAGCGCGAGGTGTTGCAGGCACGTGATGTCGTACGAGGTGTACGCACGACGCACGTACACCTCTAGCGCTGCGTTGATCACCTGCCGGGACGAACGGTCAACATAAACATAAACAGTTACATACATTACTTCTGGCCATATACGGGGTGTAACAGAAAGGTGTAGTCATATCTTAGGGGGTTGTTAGGGACATCATTCTGAGAAACTTTCACTATGAAACCGATTTGATCAGAGCAACTTTAATTTTCAGTTCTCTATACAAATCAGCTGACCGCCCGAACCAAAACGTATGGAGAAATGAATAATAAAGTTGCTCTGATCAAATCGCATAGTAAAAGTTGTGGTCTCCCTAACAAGCCCCAGAAATATGACTACACCCTTCTGTTACACCCTGTACTAGGATACCCTGTGTCGTCGTGGGAACCAGAAACAGCGACATCACAAACATGTAAACATCCAAGACCCGGGTGACAGATGGCGCCACTGCTTGTGTAGTAGATGGCACCACTGCTGCTTGTGTAAAGCCGAGTCTCCAGCCCTGTTTCGTACACAGAAAACATGAAATTTTTGTTTCCATACACAAACCGTCTCCTCCGTTTTATGTTAGTTGTGTATGGAAACATTTTGTCTATGTAAGGAGTAAGTTTATAAATAATAGTACTGTATCCCTACACCAATCAATTTGCAGTTTTTTTTTATTACAAAACCACTTTTTAACACCCCCAGTCCGTAGTCCGACAAAAAAGAAAAGGAAACCTCAAAATAGAATATCACTGACCGACCACGAAGCTCACGCTGCGCAGTGAGCGGCGTTTGATTGAACTGAAACAAATCCTTCCCCTCTCTGCCCCGCGCGGGGAATGTTTTCCGTCGGCCTCGGAAAACAAAACCATTGTGTTTGCATACACAAATGTGTATAGCCACGCCCCAATGTTTCTGTGTATTGTTTTGAAAAAACAGCCGCAGGAGACTCGGCTGCTGCTTGTGTTCTAGATGAGACCACTCCTTGTGTTCTAGATGGCACCACTGATTGCGTTATAGATGGCACCACTCCTCGTGTTCTAGATGGCACCACTGATTGCGTTGTAGATGGCACCACTCCTCGTGTTCTAGATGGCACCACTGATTGCGTTGTAGATGGCACCACCGATCGTGTTCTAGATGGCACCACCGATCTTGTTCCAGATGGCACCACTTGTACTCACCGCCGCGTTAGTGTGGTAGAAGAAGTCGTGCAGTATGTCGAAGATGGAGGTCTCGGAGAGGATCAGTTTCTGCAGGTTCTCCGGGTGGAAGTCGTGTCCGTACATGTCCACCGCCGACAGGAAGATCGACTCCATCTGGTTGTGGCGCAGCTCGTACGCGGGCTGGTGCGCTGCGATCAGCACCTGGGGGCACAGGGATCAATGAGAATGTACTCCATTAATGCCCCCACCGAGGGGCATGCGCCTTTACCCGGATAGGAGTAAGATAGTCATACACCACTATGACGCGTGACGTAGCTATTTGCATCTTCCTCTTACATCGGGGCACTCTGCTGAAAGACTAAGATGCAAATAGCTACGTCACGCGTCATCGTTGATGGCGGCACCTATACGCTGGCTCAGTGCTGGTCGGTGGAGGGGTGTAAGATTCGTATCTACACTCGTGTGATCGAACAATAAGCCAGGGAAGGGAAATGTCTTCAAAGAACTGTATTTAGGCCGCCATCTTTACAATAGCGGGAAAAAAACAAAGTTGCAAAGTTGAACGTTCTACTTTATTCATACGACCCGACCAAGTAAGCACGTGAAACCCTCGACTGCACGGCTGCCGGGAGCCGGCAATGTCTTATCTGATTTTTCATTGGTATTGAACTTTCACTGACAGCTTCAACTCGTCGTCTGTAGACGGCGGCGCTCGTGGGCTCGCTCGCGTGTGGCCTTAGTAGCCAATACTCCTCCCAGTAATGATCCTCGGACGTTGGAACTTTATTACCAAGTCAGTTGAAAATGGCCATTGTTCTGGGGTCCCACGCTATCAGAGACTATATATCCAATTGACTGCGCCTGCGGGGGAACGCGGCTCGCCAAACGTTTGTTGTATTCAACAAACGCAACCTATTCGCATACGCACCTATGTACGATGACGGGCCGCCAGACAGTTTCGCAGCGGCTGACCAATCACAGCTCTTTTACCTCGTCCCCCGCCACCCCGTAAATTAGTGAGTTGTGTTTCAAAGGAAAACGTATCTATGCGCTCTCCACTGGATAAGTGCTCCCTGCACGCTATAGTGGCATCACATGCAACGCTGAGCCTTACCTGCCTGGCCCTGAGAGCCACTCTGCTGTGCTCGGCGCGGTGCAGCGAGGTCAGCTCGTTGAGGGTGGTCGCCAGCTCGTCGGTGAGTCCCGGCTCGTTGGACCACAGGTGGTCGATGAGCAGGGTCACCTGAGGCGGGAAATGTGGTCATTGAAAGAGCGAGCGAAGCGAGCGGAGTATCCAGTTTCGAGATTGGACAAAAATGCGTTTGTCTCTTTGTCGGTCTGTCTGTTCTCGCCTACGAAAATTGGCACACTAGTTCCTTGGTTTATTGCATTTTAGTCGAATGCGATTTGATTCGGTGTAATGTAAGGGGGGGAAGGGGGAAAGTTTGCTGCAGCAATATTTATCGACGGATTCCCATTTGAGAGGCACACTAAGGACGTCACTCTTACCACAATATTGCGAAAAAAAAACGTACGCGGTTTTTAGGTGCAAGTTGTACGCTTTGCTTGTACGCAACAGTTGGCTTTTATTACCTACGCATTAGAGGTTAAAACTTCATGGGCGTGAACTGTCAAAACGGGCCTTTTTTATTTTATTTGGATTTTACGAGCGAAAGAGTAACTTTTACTCGAGAGTATCTTCTACTTTTTCATAGACACCAGTGACACCTAGATCAGATCACCTCATTTTGAACTGTCATTTGTCACACAAGTTATCTCTGGGATAGTTATTCTCATATAATTTTTGTTGATGAAATCCAGCCTAAGGAGTCAGATATAAAAGTAGCCAAGCCAACAGTGTCAATTTTCTCGTTCACCGCCTGACGGCGCTCTAAGCGGCAATGATAAATCAAATCACACTTGTAATATAATGAATCTCCCCCAAATTAGAAAAAGAATAAAGATTATAGAGAATCCCATTCAAAAATTGGATCGGAATAAAGCCGTGTGTACACATGTTGCTATTCCGATGTAAGGGTGGCGACACAATAGCATTACACAGGGTGGAGTATCTTTCAAGAGAGGGGCCAAATGTTAAACTGTTTTTAATTATATCTCCTTTTTGCATCGGCCTATTTTGTTAAGACTGTAGTTACAAAGGCTCGCGAGGTGTACTGTTCACACAGACCTACTAGTTATCACTTAAATTATCTGTGAAAGGTCTCACCAGTAGGTTCTTCTTGGCGACCTGGTTGTGCGAGAAGATGATGTTGACCACGGCTTGCATGTCGTCCTTGTGAGTCTCGCGCAGCGTCATCACGCACTTGTCATACGAACCTGCGCAGAGCACAACACGCATTCACATACAGGCATTGCTTCTGCGGTATGATTCTCGCGCATTCGATATGCGGGTATCGATGTCGGCGGCCGATCGTAGAATCGGGTACATCATGATGTGCCCCGCTATTTAATTACGGGTAGTATTTAAACGAGCGGCAAAAAAAGTCTAACCTAACCTAACCGAAAAACTAACTGAGCGACTAAATTACTAACTGAGCGACAAGTCGCTGGGCGACTTGTCGCTCAGTCAGTAATATATTCGCTCAGTTATTTTTTTAGTGGATCGTTTTATTATATTCCTTTAATTACTGGGCACATCATGATGTGGCCGGTTTTAACAGTAACATATATTTTAAAAGCATTTTTATTCAGCACCACGTGATGTTTTTTGCGTTATACATGTCGAACGAACACGAAGACTATTCGGGGGCTTCGGTGCGCTCGCCCCCTTTAGTCTTCACCTAAGCTGCCGCAGTGTTTACCTTAAGAGATTTTATCGTTTCATGATATTTCACGTGCCGCCGACATCGGCAGTATATTCCGATTCCCACACAAAATCACTCGATATAGGTGTCGATATCGATAAATAATGTGCAAAAATCATACCCCTGGCCCCACACTAGCATACCCTGTGTTGTGGGAATCAGAAGCAGCGACATCACGAACATGTGAACATCGAAGAACAAGGAGATTCGTCTTCTGCCTTCCCTAACCGGGGTTCGAAACCAGGACCTATCGCTTGGGAAGTATAGCCTCGACCTCAACACAACCGAAGTCAACATCGCGAGATGACAGTTCCATAGTTTATAGACATCGACTATCCCCCCCCCCCTAACAGTAGGTAATGGGGGGCATGCACCTGGTTCTACTTTATACTTTATTGCACAGAAAAAACATATTACAGACACTTTATATTGAAAAAAACATGTACAAAGGCGAGCTTATCTCTAAAAAGACAGGTTTTAAAACCCAAATGGTTCTCGACAAGAACCGGTCTTGTATCGCCTATAGGTATACGTCGTAATAGGTAGCCAAAAACAGAGAAATTACACAAACATGTAACGTCCAAGAAACGTCGAACCTGACACTTCACGTGTGACGTAGAAACTTTGCCGCAACGCCACGGACGACGTGAAACATTCGACACAAGAAGGGTGCATCACTTTCGCAGAAACTTCGACTGTGGATTTGAGTCGGCGAATAAACGGCATCGAAGCGTCAACATCGCGATGTAGGATCGTTTGCAAACACAAATGTTGTCACTAGCGCCATCTAGCGGCGTCGCTTACCCAGCTGGAAGTTGCTCTCGACCTGGTAATATTGCTTGAGCAGGTCATGCACGGCTGCCTTCATGCGGCCTCGGATTCCGTTCCTGGAAACATTAAATATGATTTTATCTCTTCATAAGATATGTTTAAACGGTAGTTTAGTTTGTCTATCGGCGTGCACTGACCTGTATCTCTGTACTAACACGACGAGCGCCTGCGTACTCATGAAGAACACGTCTCGGTCGGCACGCTTGGGTAGTGACGCCGCGTGGCTGAAACAAGGGGGGGTACGTGAGAATACAGTAGGGATAAGCTCGCCTTTGTACACAACTTTTGTGCAGTGACTTTTGAATTTGATTTTTGTTGTGATCAACAAGAAAACTACAAAGTAATGTGCACAGGAGAGTATAACAAATCGAAGAAATGCTTTAGGGTGTAACACATGGATAAAATTCAAGTAAAACTTAATTAATTTATATATTCGTTCAGTCGTACATATTTCATCGTTCATTTACGAATGAATAACTGACATCTATCAATTATTCAATTCAACCTGTAACGAATAATTCATTCACTCACTTGGTATCTGTCCATCTGTGTAAGTGTATGCTCGATAGTTTGTTCAGTCATTCATACCCTCAATCTTTTCATTCACTCACACTTTCTCCTCCACCGGCATACATCTCCATTCATTCATTTATCCAGTCAGTTAGTCAGTCAGTTATTCTGGCTGTGGAGAGTAACATCTGATTACAAGAGCTTCATGCTAAAGTCTGACCCATTAGCTTGCCCGAGTTGGTCTTAATACATGAACTCCTAATGAGGTCAGCTCAAGCTGCGATATGTCATGTCCGTTCGTTCGTTCACCCATTCACTAACTAGTTAATGTCGACGTCTTTTCATTCATTCAACGTATAACCAATCGTTCATTCACTCACTGGTCCATAGCAGACTTTAGCCTCATGACATGAAGTCGTCATAAATCGAATACATAGTTTATTTATTCTCACATACATGAGGCACAAGATTACAAATAATGGTAGGTTAGGTAGTATTTGTACTTAGCGCAGCAAACAAAATGAATTCCGCAGCAATATTTTTTTTACATCACAAAAAAAAATAGCACTCACTTTTGTTGTTGTCCATGTTTTTCTATTTTTGTATATGTATGTTCTATGTTGTGCTATGTGTTGTGTGACGCTTGAATAAACGCATATTATATTCTATTCTAAATAATCAAGGATTAGGATAGAGAGGATAGTGTGAAGATGGATGTGATTGACAATGGCCCCACACTGTAAAGAGGTTGGGCCGAGGTCCGATATGTCCTGTCGGTTCGTCCGCGCACTCGTCACTACCCAGTCACCCGTTCACTCACTGGTCGATGACGCTCGCGATCTGCTGCGCGGGGAACTGCGCCAGTACGCTGGTGATGTTCCTCTCGTACAGCGCCATCAGTTTGCGTACTTTCTTCTCCACCGACAGAGGGATGCGGCCTGACGCGGACGCCAGCACCTAAGTAAGGGGAGGGGACACTTGAGTTTAGGGGCGGGCCCTAGGCAATCAGAACTTAGAATTTCATCCTTAACTTATTTTTAGAGGAAATTAAATGAAAAGGTTAAAGCCAAGGTAAGCAAGTCTAACTGAGGAACATACTGTGCCATTTTTATAATGATTAGATAAATAACAAGAACACAAATTCAGATGCGGTGCGTAATTGTAAAATAAAACATTGTGACAGACAGATTTTCAAACTTTGTATAGGGGTTCCTTATGTAACGTAGGGTAGCACTGAGATGGGATTTGATAAAATTAATTCCCCAGGGGGGGAGGGGAATAGGGGTTACAGTTTATATTAAACTCAATCTAATCAAATAGGGTTTGTGGAAGTCGTTTTTTTCTAAAGTTTACTTTTTGTTTCAATTATTGTGCCAACTTGTCCTGTTCTCTGCCAGTACAGGATGTTACAGAAGGGTGTAGTCATATTTTAGGTTGTTAGAGAGACCATTCTGAGCAACTTTTACTATGAAACCGATTCGATCAGAGCAACTTTATTTTTCATTGTCATACGTTTTAGTCCGGGCGGTCAGCTGATTTGTATAGAGAAGTGAAAATTAAAGTTGCTCTCATCAAATCGGTTTCATAGAGGAAGTTGCTCAGAATGGTCTCCCTAACAACCCCCTAAAATATGACTAAACCCTTCTGTTAAAACCTGTATAAGGTAGTCCTGTAGTACAGGCGTCTACAGACGACCAGGAAGCGGTCGGAGCACATCATACCTCCTGCAGCTCCAGCAGCGGCAGCGAGGGGTCGCGCAGGCTCAGCATGAACTTCTCCACCACCTCGCGCAGGCGCGGCGCGTTGTACGGCTCGGGGAGGCAGTAGCCTGCAAACAACAACACCAGATTAGCTCTTGTACTCTATACATGCTTAGAAGCAACTTGACAGCTAACCTAAAACTTCATAAAATCACAGATACTATAATATTATACTAATACAGACAGACCACCTAGAACAAAATATGACACCGGCGTAAACTGAGATGCTACGGAAGCTTCTTTAGTTAGAGGCCATTATCGCTTGGTGCAGCACCATCGAAAAATTGCAAATACCACGAGATGGCGCTAAAATATATAGGATTTATTCTAAGATTAGCGCCACCTACAAGTATGTTAACTGAAACCATGGCGTTTAAAGTACAAATCTTACTCCTCACGCCATCTCTTTTTTACGAAGGGTTACTAATTCTAATTTGTATGGGGTGAGCACCCTGTGGTTAAACGATAGAAACGCGCCACTTCATCGACGGAAACTGACCAGCGAGCGTGCTCTCCAGGACAGTCTTGTATTTGTTGTGCGCGTAGTTCAGCTTCTCGGACATTCCGGGCGAGTCCTCGATCGTGAACTGTCCCTTGTAGGGCTGCGCCGTCGTCACCAGCGAGGGGTCGTCGAGTTCTGTGGGCAGAACAAACAAACAAAACTATAACAGCAATGCTAAGAACATCCAGACAAGTTGAAGATAAAGGAGAACTGGGCAGGTAGTGTGCCTGCTGGCAACCAGCTGTGAAACTGGGCAGGTAGTGTGCCTGCTGGCAACCAGCTGTGAAACTGGGCAGGTAGTGAGCTGCTGGCAACCAGCTGTGAAACTGGGCAGGTAGTGTGCCTGCTGGCAACCAGCTGTGAAACTGGGCAGGTAGTGTGCCTGCTGGCAACCAGCTGTGAAACTGGGCAGGTAGTGTGCCTGCTGGCAACCAGCAGTGAAACTGGGCAGGTAGTGAGCTGCTGGCAACCAGCTGTGAAACTGGGCAGGTAGTGTGCCTGCTGGCAACCAGCTGTGAAACTGGGCAGGTAGTGTGCCTGCTGGCAACCAGCTGTGAAACTGGGCAGGTAGTGTGCCTGCTGGCAACCAGCTGTGAAACTGGGCAGGTAGTGTGCCTGCTGGCAACCAGCTGTGAAACACTCACAATTTTCTTGGAATTCAAGGCTTCGACAGATCACCAGCGGGTAATTGAGTATGTGAGTGAATAAGTGAGTTAGTGAGTGAGTGAGTGAGTGAGTGAGTGAGTGAGTGAGTGAGTGAGTGAGTGAGTGAGTGAGTGAGTGAGTGAGTGAGTGGGCGGTACGTACGCAGCGTGCCGATGAGTACGCCCAGGTCGAGCACGGCGCCGGGGCGCAGGCTCCACGTGATGACGCCGGCCTCCGGGGACGAGAGCGTCATCACCATCTTCATCACCTGTGGAGGGGACATGGTACAGTGAGCATTTATTTCAGGCTAACAGGTCATATTTAATTAATGTCAATACGTTTATGCAACATCACCATTGGCTTTATCATCTTTTCAGTTGTTTATTACAGCTGTTGTGTTCTGGGAGTCACATTTTATCTTATGAATGACGGAACAGACCGATACACGAATCTCTTCACAACGGTCACAAGTGTCACCGTCCATACAGTCTGCCCATACTCTCAGGAGGCTGTCCATACTACGTACTCCTCAACCTGGCCATTAGACATTGTGGCATTGGAGGCGATTCGAGAAGAGTCAAAATCACTAAACTAAAGCTCTTGCGCGGTGGCCACAGATTCCATTTTCAAACACCCAATTTTAATTAGCTTAGTTTAGTTCGTGTTGTCTCCCGAATCGCAGGCATGGGACTCGGACAGAGTGAGAGGATCGCGCGTCGGCTAAGCCGCGAAATGTCGAACATATGAAAGCACCGCTTGCGTCCATGCTGCGGTGAGTGAAGTGACCTTAGGTTCCAGTCACTGCGCATTACCTCTGGACACACCTCGGACACTCCATAGAACGCTCGTAAAATAATCACCTATTACTACTACATAGCCTAATGACATTTGAACACGTGCAAATGTGTGCGTAAACTCGTTCGTTTATGAATGTGTGCGTTCAGCGCCTAAACAAAGTGTCTCCCGAAGAGGCTCCCCGACTCCGGGGTGAGGTGCGGTATCTGAATCCGCGCGGGGAAGGGAGTGGCCGTTCTGTACGTAGTACTATTATCTCTTCTGTGCTCTGGATAAGGCCATTATCATTTATACCCCGTTCGGTAATTAATCAAAGTGATTTGGCAGGTACAAATTTCACTTCGCTAAACAATGTTGCTCGCTTCTGAATCCTAGTGACGTGAATTTTTGAATCGATTCAATGAAATGAAACAGTCAGATGAATGAATAGTTCACACTTATTTCACAGTTTTGCTAACGAGGGGAGGGGGGGGGGGCAGCTTAAAACACACAAATTAACAAACAAACTGGTTACAGGCTATTTACACGACAAAGAACATATAAACTTTCTGGGATACCTGTAGTTGAAATTCCCTTAAATGTCGCATTTTTCGTGTACACCTACAAAAAGTAAACATTAGTAAGGTATACTATAATTGACCGAGCGAGCGAAGCGTCTCCGTTTCAGGATTGGCCAAAAATGCTTTCGTATGTTTGTTTGTTTTCCTGTTCTCCTCTACAGGGCGCATTTCTCAACCGATTCGCGTGAAATTTTGCGAGTAGGTTGAACAATTAAATAGAATATTTTTGTCGAGCCAGATTTTGGACTTTTTTCAAAATGGCGGAGATATGGGGTTTTAAAATGTAAAAAAATCGCTACAACCCAAACGGCTCGATGGATATAAATGAGGTGTCGTTGGATTCGTAAAGACCATGAGAGTGAAACAGACTATATAGTTTTAGTAAAATTCAATAGGTTGTATTTTAGATCGCAAAATGTAGTTTACAAAGTTATTGGTGCGGCTACTTTCATACTGCATGTACGTAACCAGGTACATTCATAAGTTTGTATGTGTAATTGAAAGAAATTTATTTGGGTTATTTTTTTTGACCGAGCGAGCGAAGCGTCTCCGTTTCAGTACATAGAGCTAACCAAGTGCATTCATAAGTTTGTGTGTTAGCAGTTCAGCTTTCCCACCGACACACTCGCGAGGTCTACAGCTCACAGAGCCACTAGTATTGTAGCATCTATTGGGGCTTTAGAAATAACTTCGACAATAAAGTAAAAAAAACACAATCATTCACTGAACGAATGCTCTCGATTTTTCGGCACAACACTATTTGTCTTTCGGCAAAAACGGGTATCACTCGACCTGTCAAATCACTTTGATCCACTACTAGTCTTAACGGCAACTCACCTCGATCTCAGCATAGGGCTGCCCCTTATCCACATGCCCCCCATCCTCCACCAGCGTGTTTATCAGTTTCCCGGCAGAGGGCGCCCGGAGCTGCGAGGGGTCGTTCTCCTTCTCGAACACGACTGTCTGGTTGTTCATCACGATGCGGTATTTGTCCACTTCGTCCTTTAAATAGCAGGTGTAGGAGGTGCCGTCGATGGATAGTAGCGTGCCTGTAAAGAAACGGGGTATTGAATGTACACAAGAAATAAGCTAAAGTTATTGACTGACTGACATCGCACCGCGGAAACCAGTGGGACTAACATCGGTTCATGAGATGAGCCTGGTGACAGACAGGCGGACGGACGGACGGACGGACGGACGGACGGACGAACGAACGGACGGACGGACGGACGGACAGACAGCGAAGTCTCAGTAATAGGTTCCCGTTTGGCACCCTTCGGGTACGGAACCCTAAAAACGGCTAAACGCGGTTTCCCTAACAATTTATGAAGAAAAAAATTAGTCGTAGGTACGTATCGCCGCACTGTCAAGCATAGTAAGTGGTAGTCTGTGGTAGGTTCTTCATCATGACATGAACCATTTAAACCTATGGGTGTGTAATATGTTTGAAAATGGAACGATTTCTAGTTTTCATTGCCCGGCTTCGGAAACGCGAACTTTCAAGGACTGTTTTGACAGGTGCAAAACCTCTTTTCTGAGCTCGGATGATGTAATAGTACATTACTTCAGAGGGAAGAAAGTGACAGTTCCATACCGAGATTATGGCATTTGCGCCACGAGCTTGCGAGGGGCGCAAACCATTTGAGGTATGGAACTGTACTTTATCCTGAGGTATGTATAGTGCTTTTTATTACACCTACGAGGAAAATTATAGACATAAATGCATAGAAATCTGCAGTACTTATGAAAATTTCATACGTTGGCAAAAGGAAAAGAAAACGACTTCATTTTCTGAAAATGTATTGCTCGAAGTTTTTGCGAAAATGCGCGGGCTTTTCCTTTTTTTATTCGCCCTTTTCTGGAGTAGGCTAAGATCATAAGGTCATGCAGCCAAGCCACTTCTTCCGTGATTCCGCGCGTTTTATCAACCGACTTCAAAAAAAGGAGGAGGTTCTCAATTCGACCCGTATGTTTTTTTTTTTTTTTTTTTTTTTCTATGTTTGTTACGCGATTGCTCCGCCAATTATGAACCGATTTGAACAAATCTTTTTTCGGCGTATAGGTAATACCTCAAGGGTGGTCCCATTGACACCAGGTCAGGATCTGATGATGGGATCCTGGAGAAATCGAGAGAACTCTTCAAATATTATAGGCAGACCTATAGTGATTTTTGTGTTTTTCATAATAACTCGTGCAAATGCACATGGTAAGCATAATATTGTGATGCGGAACTGCTGATGAAGACCACATATGGCCACCAGATCTGCTCAATACTAGGTACAAATACAATGCGTGGCTGACGGGCAGGCAACGCATAGCTTAAACCGGTGGACCTAGAGCCATGAAACTTTGTACAGGGGTTCCTTAGTCGCGTGGGGTAGCACTGATATAGCATTTGACAAAATAAATTCCCCAAGGGAGGGGGGGATAAGGGGTTACAGTTAGTATTAAACTCAATCTAATCAAATAGGGTTTGTGGAAGTCGGTTTTTTCTAAAGTTTACTTTTTGTTTCAATTATATACAAAAATAATTTCGTTTTTAATTTTCTGTATGCACCAAGGAGGTTGGTAACTGGTAAAAAAAAAACTGTATGTGGCCAGTAACAATTTACTTGAAATTAGTAGACAGTTAAAAGTCTCTTTGCAGTATGACTGCTGACAAATAAAAATAAAAAAAACCGGGTATGTAATGGAATTTCATACATACTTCCCACCCTTGGGTCGGAAGGATTTTCATACAAACTTCCATACCTTGGGATGAAAGGATTTGAAGGGCAGGATAAAGGCGTTTCTTCCCTCTAATTGGTATAATTAGTATGTATTTTCAGAGCAGGTGTGATAAAAAAGCATTTACATACAGGCACATACATTGCTTCTGCCCCACACTAGGATACCCTGTGTCGTGTGAACCAGAAACAACGATATCACAAACATGTAAACATCCAAGACCTGGGGTTTTTTTGTCCCCAGCCGGGATTCGAACCCGGAACCTCTCGCATGACCAAATACCTCCATCAGTAAGCTTGTTAGCCACCAGCTCCTTGAAGCGAGGAAGTACGCCGCGGCGTCGCCATTCGTCACCTGTACCTTGTATCCGCTGTGGATCAGCTCCACTTCCACCGTGTTTGAGAATTACCCCACAAGGGAGAAAAGGGGGAAGTTAAAATACCTCTTTCAGTGAGCTTATGAGCCACCAGCTCCTTGAAGGTGCCATTCATGTAGCAGCTCAGTAAAGGTTATATCAAAACAAACACAATGGGGGAAAGGGGGAAGTTGAAGTACCTACCTCCATCAGTGAGCTTGTGCGCCACCAGCTCCTTGAAGCTGCCGTTCATGCTGAGGAAGTACGCCGCGGCGCCGCCCTTCGTCGCCTGAACCTTGTACTTGTGTCCGCTGTGGATCAGCTCCACCTCAACCGTGTTGGACAGCTGCTGCGCCGCCTGGATCTGCCCTCTGGGGGGGGGGGGGGTGTTTGTTGTTTATAACTAGAGGTTACGATTTTTATAGAAAAAATCAAATTTATTATTTTATCGACTATCGATATCAAATTTATCGATAGTTAATTTTTCTCAGACAACATAACCCTACTGCCGCAGAAAATCCAGCTTGTACCAACCAGATAGAAGAACAATATAACGTGATTTTCGTGTCAATTTACACGACCATCTTCCTATTTCATTCTTCTTCTTTATTTTGTTGTTACATTTAATTTATTCTTAGTTTTTATGTTTTATAGTGACTGTCTAATGAATGAATTCATTCTTTATCTATCTATCTCCTGCTATCGATTAGCCAGCTCATCCCAGCTATAGATGATACATTCTTCTAAAGGGGCATTCCATAGTGACTGGTGGGACATTTTTCTCCGGAATTCAACCAATCATGAGCTATAATTGTGTTATAGAATCTTACATAATAGTAAGATGTATCTTATAACATAGAAAAATAATGAGTTTACAAGATCCCTTAATTAAAATCCCCAGATACTTTCAGAATCTCTTGTGATTATTATTTGAATGAGTGTGACTGGTGGGACAAGAAAAATCCTTCTCTCTTACCGCCAAGTACTTGAAGACCAATTTTAGTTCGACCACTAAACTTTCAAGAGAGATTTTCTTCTTATCGTATAGTATATCTTATATTATTTCATTTTCATTAATAATTAGACTGATTACCTTTCGCAGAATTTAAAAAAAAAAATTTTTTGTTGTGACTGGTGGGACATGCATCCGAAACAGCATTTATTTCTCGATGTAATTTATTAGGATTAAAGTTTCCAGCAAAAAAATATCAATTTTTTATTGATTTAAAATATTTTTCTTTGCAAGTTAGTGCAAATGCGGACTTTCAACTCAATCAGCTATTTTCCTCTTTCTCATGTAATGACCCTAAAACTAGATTAGGCTGGCTTGTACATTTACATAAGTGTCACTCACTTCTCAAGCGCGCTCTTGAAGTCCTGGAAGTTCCTGGAGATGATGACGTCAGCGATCAGGATGGAGCCGCACACCACGCCCAGCATTATGTCCGGCTTCTCCGTCTGCACCTGTAGGGGGGAAGTGGGGGGTTAGCGGGCTGAGGGGTCACAAATAGCTGAAATAGTCTAAACTGACGCTGACACCGAGTGTAAGACAGTGAGAGCATGATACCCGGCTTATCCGTCTCGTCTCCGTCACGAGCGTAGCGAGTGATTCAATTGTTAGAATCCTGAGCGACGCAAGTGTTTCATGGCCCTCGATATAAATCCGTTTTATTCAAGAGTTGCATACTAAACTTTATACCATGACTACGAGAGAAAGAAAGATTTAATCGAAAATATCCATTCAATGCATTTTGCATACTGTTTTGCGTGAGTAAAAGTAGCTTTTTAAAGGGGCAGTGGTATTTAGAGACATACCCGCTCGGCGATGAGCGCGTCCAGCCAGGCGGTGTCTATGTCGTTCTTCTGGAAGGCCTCGGTCTCCAGTAATGTGATGAGGTACTCCACGGTGGTGCGGAAGTCCCCGCGGATGCTCAGCTCCTTGAGGGCTATCACCAGGTTCCTGCCGGGCAGTTAAGGCGTTAAGGTTTTAAAGCCAAGACCGCATTGGCGACAGCGGAGCGGAGCGTAGCGACGCTATAGTTTTGAATGACTTTGCGCGACAAAGTTGGGCAACTATACCCTATCCAATATAACAGACAACTTGACAGCTAACCTACAATTTAATAAAATCCACTCTTTAAACACTAGGGATGATACCAAAACGATCGGAAAGAATCGAAATTGTTTATTCAGTTGCATTAACCGAAGAGTTGTTGTTAAAGGGGGATCGTTATGGCCCTTTTAAAATAAAGTTATACTTGTAATATTAAGCAGCCTTTTAATTTGCAGATTTATTAATTAATACAAAACAGATGTGTTGTGACGCGAGCCAACGCTAGGCGAGTGAAGATGAGGGGTTGAGGGGAAGCGGGGCAATACGGGCAGTGGTCGTACTTGAGTTCACCTTGAGCCTACTGCTTCTAATGCTGGCGTAGACAATCCTGGCGGCCCTTGAAAGTCCTGGCTTGATCCTTGGCTTTCAAGATCTTCAGACGTCAGTAAAGGGCACACTCTGTTGACTGCTCGTCGTATGATTCCGCGTGCGGTGAGGAAGTCAGCAACTCTGGTAATGCCATCTTTTCCGGGGTATAACTGATGGACCCGGCCTAGACGCCAGTGTAACGGTGCGACATTCTCTTCTTTGAAGACGACAAGATCACCAGTCTTCAGATCTCGTTGACGAAGGCGCCATTTGGTGCGCTGTTGAAGCTCCGCCAAATACTCGAGTCTCCATCGCTGCCAAAAGTGTTGCCGTAACTGTTCAATTCTCTGATATCTGTTAGGACTTTTGAGAGTTACTGGAGGTGATGGTAGTGAGGTCAGGGGCCTGCCTATGAGAAAGTGCCCTGGAGTCAAGGGGAGGAAATCGTTGGGGTCGGAGGATAAAGGAGTTAAGGGTCTGGAGTTAAGGATCGCTTCAATTTGTGTTGCTAATGTACTCAACTCTTCAAATGTCAGACTTGCGTTACCCATGATGCGTTTTAAATGGAATTTGGCTGATTTGACGCCAGCTTCCCAAACTCCACCAAACGTGGGTGAATAAGGAGGATTGAAGACAAATTGTATGCCTTCGTTGTTGGAGAACTCATATAGGCTATTGAGGCTAGACTTTAAGACCCTACCTAATTCATTATTAGCGCCAATATAGTTTGACCCATTGTCGCAGTGAATGGTATGAGGTTTACCTCTCCTTCCTATTAGTCTTTTAAGGCTTAATATAAAGGCATTTGATGTGAGGTCGCTTACAATTTCAAGATGTAAGGCCTTTGTGCTAAAGCAGATAAACAAGCATAAGTAACATTTCGTTATCTTGTTGCCACGCCCCTTTTTGCTAGATATGTATATAGGACCTGCAAAATCTGTGCCGCATACTTGAAACGGGTAATTCTGATTTACGCGGTCAGCAGGGAGATTGCCCATCAACGGCTCCACAGTTCTTCCACGCAAGCGAGTGCACAGTATGCACTTTCTGACTATGCTACGAGCTAAAATCCTGCCACCAATAGGCCAGAACTGTTCACGAAACGAACTGAGAAGCAGCTGAGGGCCAGCGTGAAAGAGGCGTAAGTGTTCGCTTTCCATTAACATCTTTGTAAAGTGATGTTTACCATTTAATAAAGCTGGATGCTTTTTATTGAAGTCGCAATCGGAATTATCAAGGCGACCACCTACCCTCAATACGCCGGTATCATCAACGAAAGGCGCAAGCTGTAACAAGTTTGATTTTAAGGTAAGACTGTTTCCTAGTTTTAAGATATTAATTTCTGAAGGAAATGATTGTTGCTGAGCAATTTTGATTAAAAGTGTAAGTGAATTATTTATTTCATGTATTTGTAAATAGTCTTTCTTTTTATTTTCAGGTTTTCTACAGTTATGTGTAAATCTCAGTACGTAGGCAAATATTCTTTTAAGTTTTTGTGCGTCTGAGTATTTACTGAAATCAAGAAAAGGTTCGTCTGATGTACAGGTAAGTGACTTCAACTCAGGTAACTCATTTTCTAATGTCTGGTTAAAAGTCTGTGGCCAGCATGATTCGTCCTTATTAAGGAAGGACGGTCCCTGCCACCACAAACTTGAAGATGCAAGTTGGCTTGGTTCCACACCTCTGGAAGCGAGATCGGCTGGGTTTAATGATGTGGGTACATGTCTCCACATGTCTCGGTCAGTGAGCTCATGAATTTCGTTTATTCTATTGCACACAAAAGCTTTCAAGACCTTCGGTTGTGTCTTTATCCACCCAAGAACTATCGAGGAGTCCGTCCAGTAAACTTTTGTGTGAATGTCACACCGTAGCGAAGCGACAACCCTCGCTGCCAGACGAGCGCCCAGCAAAGCACCACATAACTCAAGGCGTGGTATTGTGTTTTGTTTCAGCGGGGCTACTCGTGCCTTCGAACAAAGAAGATTAACTTGTACATTATGAGCCGAATCAATTGTACGTAGATATATAGATGCACCATATGCATCCTGTGATGCATCGACAAAGCAATGAAGATCTATTTTAATGCAATTGGCACTAAGTGCGTACCTGGGCACAGAAAGAGTTTCTAAAGACAGCATGTTTGTTGTAAACTTTTTCCATGTCCTTTTAATGTTATCCGGGACAGCATCATCCCATCCCAGCTTCAAGACAGATAGACTCTGTAATAGTATTTTAAGTTTTATAGTACAAGGACTAATTAGGCCTAACGGGTCAAACACCTTCAAAGTATTCGATAATATGTATCGCTTGCTTACGTTTTGTGATTTATTATCGATATTATGTACTGAGAATTGCAATGTGTCAGTTTTAGGTGACCAACGCAGGCCCAAGACACTTGTCTCTTTATTTAGGTCAAGCGAATTTGCTTCACATGACTCATTATTAGGAAAAATCTGAGGACAATTTGTTCTAAATTTATGTAGTGGTAAACAAGCCGACGACAAAATATCCACAACCGATTGATAAATGTAGGCTAAACCTGTCTCACTGTCACTCCCTGTCAGCACATCATCAAAATAAAAATCATGTTTGATGACGTCGGCAATGGTCGAATCCTTGCATTCATTTGCTAATTGTAACAAACAACGCGTACTCAGGAACGGAGCCGACGCCGTGCCATAGGTAACGGTATTTAGTTGTAATATATCGAGTGACTCATTCTCGTCGGCCCGCCAGATTATGAGTTGCAAGTTACGTTGTGTCGGTTCTATCATGATTTGTCGGTACATTTTTTGTATGTCGCCGG
Organism: Argyresthia albistria; assembly: GCA_963457715.1. Classification (NCBI taxonomy): domain Eukaryota; kingdom Metazoa; phylum Arthropoda; class Insecta; order Lepidoptera; family Argyresthiidae; genus Argyresthia; species Argyresthia albistria. Next base: position 6,814,400 of record OY735281.1, read on the forward strand.
TTAACACATACTTATGCTGTCGAAATCTCAGAAGGATTCTAAGTAATTCATCTTGAACTACCGGGCCTATTCTCTGAATATCGTTCAATGACCTGCCGGAGCTAGTTTTCGCAGAGCAATCAAATACTACGCGAATTTTTGAAGATTCGCTGTTTGGCCTAAAGACAGCTAAGTGGGGCATGTAATAGCCGAAATCAGGTTTGTCTATTTTACTTAGGTGCCCTAAATCTTCATATTCCTTAATGAATTCGCAATATTGTTTTTTTAGCCACCGGGTCTTTACTCAGTTTTCGTTCCAGACAAAAGAAGCGACGCATTGCCATACGATATGAATCGCCGAGTGATGATTCGGGCGATTCCCGCATGGGCATCATGACCTGGAACCTACCATCAGGTAAGCGTGTCGTGTTTTCAAGATAATGTGATTCGCAAATTTCATGTTCCTGTGTTACGGGAATTTTATCTGAACCTAATTCTTCTATTTCCCAAAATCTATTCAAGGATTTATTTATTTCCATAGTGAAATTACAGTTTATATGTTTACTTTCTTTCAGGCCAGGGCATAATAAAGGTCCTGCTATAATCCAACCGAGTTTAGAACTCTGCAACGTAGGCATATTAGGACCTAGCTTTATTTGTCGCGAGTTAATTATATCAAAGAATACCTCAGCGCCCAGGAGGAGGTCCACTTCGGAAGAGTGATGAAAACTCGGGTCAGCTAACTGAATATTCGGCGGCAAGTTCAATTCTGAAGCATTGATCTCGGCGTTAGGTAAGTTTCCAATGATTTGAGGTATGACCAAACATTTTAGCTGCATATTAAAGGAGCCTATTAAGGAATGCAAGGTCATTTCACAGGATTCTGAAACATGGAAAGGTGCATTGTTTATACCTGATATTGTCATTATGTCAGATGTTTTTGTGTTTAACCCTAGTTTCTTTTTCAGGTGCTCAGTCATGAATGATGATTGGCTGCCAGAGTCCAACAAAGCCCGCGCCACATAAACCTCAGGTGATTGTGGCGTTTTAATTTGAACTAAAGCCGTGCCTAGAAGTACTTGTTTACTAGTCGCGGCGGCGGCGGCGGCGGGCAGTGAGACTGGCAATGTATGTATAGGTGTATGGCTATCATTTTCACTACTCGAGATAGATTCATTTAGGAGTGAGCGCGCACAAAGCATTGTATTATGTTTTTGTCGGCAGATTCTACAACAACCAAGGCGGCACTGTGGTGCTTCATGGCCTCGTCTCAAGCAGTTGCTGCAGAGATTTAACTTCAAGACCTCAGACATTTTATCTTTGGCGTTCATGTTTTTGAATTTTATGCAATCAATTATCCTATGTACTTGCTGACAGGATGGACATGATAATGGTACCTTCCTATCGTCATGAGACACAACAAACGACTTGGTTACTTTATGCTCAGTTTTATGAATGTTATGATGAGATGGTTTGTTGTCTGGTTTGTCGAATCTATTCATGAATGACGTTTCAAGTATGTCGGCGCGATTACGCAAGAATGTTGTAAATTCACTCAATGACGGTAAATCGGAGAGATTATTTTTATGTTCTTCCCATTTACGGCTAGTGAATGTGTCAAGTTTTGAGGACACCATGTATATAATGATGGTATCCCACTGATCGGTGGGCTGGCCTAATGATTCAAGGGCTCTTAGATTTTTAAGAATGTGATCGATGAGATAACGAAGTGCCTTATGCGATTCACGAGTTAATGATTCGATACCAAACAATGCTTTCAAGTGATTGTTAATTAGTATCTTTTTGTTGTTAAAGCGCTCGCACAGCAAATTCCAGGCTAAATCATAGTTAGGAGAGGTAAATTCAATTGATTTAATGACAGTTATTGCACCTCCCTCCAGTGACGATCTCAAATAATGAAATTTATTTATGTTTGGTATGGAATCGTTCGAATGTATTAAAGACTCGAAGGTATCACGGAATTCCAACCATTTCAAGTAGTTACCGTCAAAGGATGGTAGATTTATTGTAGGTAACTTAATCGCACTGTGCTGATGACATGACCCGTGCATGGAAGTACAAGTGGACTTATTTAAAGGGTCCTCTTTTTGTTCGCCTGCCATGTACGTTTCAACAATATCCCTAGCGGCCGGTAGAAGTGAATACAATTGGGAATCGACTGCATCTCGTTCTCCTACTTGTTCATCTAAATTCGAGGTGGTGAGCTGCTCGATCTCAGTTTGTATTGACTCGAAATCCACCCAATGAGCTTCGATTTTCTTAATTCGGAGCTCTAATTCCCTAATTTGTAACTTAGTTTACTCCTCCGGCTTTTTCTTTTGTAACAGTGCTACATGATCTCTAAATTTAGTTATAAGGCCTTTAATTGTACCTCTCTTTCGAATTAAATTCTTAAGGGTTCTTTTGCTCCCTGTTGTCTCGTTAGGAGTATCTGATGAGTCTGACATTTTTATGGTCGAGTATCACTAACAACACAAAATCAAGAGGGAAATAATGATATTCAAACGGTATAAGGATAAGAAGGAATGGACACTTCCCTGTTCACGGCTTTGCGGCTTCAAATATCCTGGTCGTTGATGCTGGAATGTGCCACGTCCGGCGCGCGTTCACGTTCACGAGTCCAAAGTTCAAACAGTATCTTGACGATGTTTGCAGTCCTGTCACGGTCGCCAATTTGTTAAAGGGGGTTCGTTATGGCCCTTTTAAAATAAAGTTATACTTGTAATATTAAGCAGCCTTTTAATTTGCAGATTTATTAATTAATACAAAACAGATGTGTTGTGACGCGAGCCAACGCTAGGCGAGTGAAGATGAGGGGTTGAGGGGAAGCGGGGCAATACGGGCAGTGGTCGTACTTGAGTTCACCTTGAGCCTACTGCTTCTAATGCTGGCGTAGACAGTTGTCATCAGCATCACTGCTATCAGCACTTATATAGATATTATTATTTGGATTTTATGAAGTTTTATTTAGGTTAGCTGTCAAGTTGCCTGTTATATTGGATAGGGTATAGGCAAAACAGTCGCAGATTTTATCGCTACCTCACGCCCCCCACCCCTCTCTCCTCTCTTTCTGTTTCGATATTTGGTCGAAACTGTCGCTCCGCACTGCTGTCACTAGTGCGGTCTAAACTTAACTAATCTTGGCACATTTGGCAGGAGATATCCTGGCGACCAGGAGAGTGGTATTCGTTCATCATAGTCACCAGCAGTAGCGTGCCAAGTGCGCCGCAGGAAAGTGAGCGCTATACATAGCCATATCCTTCACCCTGACGCGACATAAACCCGAGCCGCGTTCGGGTTATTTCTGGTGCATTGCTGGTGTTGAGTAGTGGCTTTCCATAAACAGGGTTATTTTTGGACCCCTAACCAAAAGTTACTATTATTTTAGAGACATTATTCTAAGCAACTTTCACTAAAAAAACCGATTTGATCAGAGCAACTTTATTTTTCACTTCCCAGTACATTTTGGCCTGAGTGGGTCATCTGATTTGTATGGAGAAGTGAAAAATAAAGTCGCTCTGATAAAATCAGTTTCTCAGTGAAAGTTGCACAGAATGATGTCTCTAAAATAAACATAAACATTTACATACAGGCACATACATTGCTTCTGGCGCCACACTAGGACACCCTGTGTCGGGGAACCAGAAACGGCGACATAACAAACATGTAAACATCCAAGTAACTCCAAAATAATAGTAACTTTTTGCTAGGAGTCCAGAAGTAACCCGTATAAGGCGCGACAAGTTTCTTCGGCCTTTGTGTGCCATATGGGGTTGCTCACTCTCTGGCCTGCTCGCGGGTCTCGCCCCACGAGAAGCAGTGTCCGAACTGCGAGTCCGCGAACTCGTGCAGCCCCCCGGAGGCCGCCACACTGAAGTAGCCCCACACGTTCTTGCTGGAGCGGAAGTTGAGCTCCTGCACCGTGCCCGAGGACGGCTTGAAGCCTGGAGGGAACACAAAGGCCGTGAGTTGCATACTGAATCGCACGGTAATAGCAATAGCGAAGGCGCAAAGTCCGGTTTGTTTGTAGCCGGTGCGTGTCGGCAGCGTCGCAGCCGAAACTGGCTGTTATTGCTATCTCCGTGCCATTGCTACACAGTATTTGCGTAAAATTTATGGAAATTACGATAATTACTAGCGTTTACGAAGTTTCCAGCCCATAGACAAACTGGAAGCGTCGTAGCAACTGATAAGTTAGCGGGCCTAGCGTTGTACCAGCGTTGGCAAAGATACCAGCGTTGTTAGAGTTGCCAGCATTGTCAAAGTTTTCAGCCTTGTCAAAATTGTTATCTTTTTTCCTGTCAGGCTGATGATGCTTGTTGCGTCCTGGGTGCTGCGCTGCTGTCTCTAGGCTTCGGCGTGGTCGGGGATTCTCATAATAAGATTACAATTTAGAAGATCGTTTGTTCGTGTATTTCTTGTTGGAAAGTAAAAAAGTGAAGTGACAGATTCAGGCAGTGTTGCCAGAAATAATATTAATTACAGTGATGGATGGCACCACCTAATGTTGCCAGTAAGACAAATGAAAAACCTACTAATAATTGTTACCGCTACTCTACACTAGATGGCGCCCTCGTTACATTGGTTTATGCAAGCATCACCCAGTTCCGTCGGGATTCTCTAAGGTTAAGCCCGCCGCGATATTGTCAGTGTTAACAACATTGTCAAAGTGACCAGCATTGTCAATGTTATCATATCACCATTGCCAAAGTTTCAAGCATTTTCAAAGTTACCAGCATTGTCAAATTTACCAGTATTATCTAAGTAACCAATTTTGACAAAGTTCTAATCAAATATTTTATTTGACAAATTACATTCTCATGATCAGTGATCGGAGTAGGTAGAGTGATTTGGGGTGAGTGACCTCAAACGTATATATTAACATGGAAATGCCTCAGAGATTCCGGGATTTTTAAATGATTATGTTTCTTTTTTCGGAATTTCATAATGATTTCATGGATCTAGGTACGAAGTGCGAATCGAAACGAATCAATATGAGCAAGATTTACAACATATAATTGAAACAAAAAGTAAACTTTAGAAAAAACCGACTTCCACAAACCCTATTTGATTAGATTGAGTTTAATACAAACTGTAACCCCTTATCCCCCCCCCCTTGGGGAATTAATTTTGTCAAATCCCATATCAGTGCTACCCCACGCTACTAAGGAACCCCTGTACAAAGTTTCATGGCTCTAGGTGCACGGGTTTAGGCTATGCGTTGCCAGCCCGTCAGCCACGCATTGTATTTGTACCTAGCTAGTATTGAGCAGATCTGGTGGCCATATGTGGTCTTCATCAGCAGTTCCGCATCACAATATTATGCTTACCATGTGCATTTGCACGAGTTATTATGAAAAACACAAAAATCACTATAGGTCTGCCTATAATATTTGAAGAGTTCCCTCGATTTCTCCAGGATCCCATCATCAGATCCTGACCTGGTGTCAATGGGACCAATGGGAAGGTAAACCCTTGCAAACAAAAAAATAATTTTCCAAATCGGTCAATCCGTTTAGGCGCTATCGAGGCACATACATAAAAAATAAAATAAAAAATAAATAACCGGCCAAGTGCGAGTCGGACTCGCGCACGAAGGGTTCCGTGCCATTATCTATAAAAAACCGCAAAAAAAAAAAGTATGGGAGCCCCCCCTAAATATTAATTTAATTTTAATTTAATTATTTATTTTTTAAGTAAATAATATACTCAATATATTGTGAACATTTTAAGCGTCTACCTGCTACCATTATCAATATCGAGCAAAAATGAGCAAAAAAATCACGTTTGTTGTATGGGAGTCCCCCTTAATATTAAATTTCTTTTGATTTTTAGTATTTGTTGTTATAGCGGCAACAGAAATACATCATCTGTGAAAATTTCAACTGTCTAGCTACCACGGTTCATGAGATACAGCCTGGTGACAGACGGACGGACGGACGGACGGACGGACGGACGGACGGACGGACGGACAGACGGACAGCGAAGTCTCAGTAATAGGGTCCCGTTTGGCACCCTTCGGGTACGGAACCCTAAAAACAAACATCCGGACGAATTGTAAACCTCCTCCTTTGGGAAGTCGGTTAAAAAGCAGCACCATCGGCATCGGCACAATGCAAAGTTCGCGACTTCGCGACCAATCAGAGTACAGTCTCCAAGATGTGTCATCGTTAACCTGTATGTGTGAACAATGATTTTTTTTCAAGCTTAAAACACTATTTTAATTCTAATTCCGAGTCCTGACCAATTTTAGTTTACATATTAGACTTAGTTGCCATAGCATTATCAAAGTTACCAGCATTGTCAAAGTAACCAGCATTGTCAAAGTAACCAGTATTGCCAAAATATCCAGCAAAAACAAAGTCAAAAATTGACAGTGGCTTCCTTAACAGTCCGATGAGGATGTCGGTGTCGAAGAGCGCCCACCTTCGTCGGGGTTCTCGGAGGTGATGCGCGCCGCGATCACGTGCCCCCAGGGCGAGGGTCGCTGCTGGGGCGAGTCCAGGTCGACCGGCGCCAGCGACCACGGCGACTCGCCGTACAGCAGACGGATGTCCTTGATGTGGTAGAGGGGCAGGCCCATCGCGATCTACAACACACACACAGGGAATACAACGGTAGTGTCGAATGGGTTAGGTTGGATGTACGTTGTGCAATCAGTGAAGCCAGCGAAACGGGTATTAGGGTTTCATAAATGAACGAACTCAGAAGTTTCTTTAAATTACGTAGCCGAAGGATGTCTAGCCATTTCATTTCATTCGTTTAGTACAGTCGAGTTCATTAATATATGAGCAAATCCAAAACTTCAAATATAAATACATGGCATGCTAGATAAATATCTGATCTGTTTTATTAGTGAATCTGCTCAGATATTTATGTACCCCCTTCCATGTACATTTATATTTGAAGCCTTGGTTTTCGTAACTTTTTTATTGTCCTCACATGATGACAAACAGACATGTTATAAAAAATCGTGTACAAAGGCGAGCTTATCTCTGGTTTTACTCATATATTAATAAACTCGACTGTACAAGGCTGGTGTAAATGGTGGCGACTCATCCATCATCGTACCGATACGTGAGTACTTACTTAGAGCGAATTTTACCAACGAAGAGTAACTTTTTACTCGAGAGTATCTTCTACTTTTTCATAGAATGACCTCATTTTGAACTGGCATTGTCATACAAATTATCCCCGGGATAGTTATTTTCGCATACCTTTTTGTTGGTAAAATCCAGCCTTAGATAGACGTTGAACATGTTTCATCAAAGTTCAAAGTTCAAAATTTTTATTGACCATAAAATCATACATATTACTTAGTCAACGTCAATATAATATTAATATTTTTTTATACTACCGCCCGTTCGGAAGTTGTGGGCTTAGGGATGGAGCAAAGAAGGGCAAGAAACCTCCCCCGTACCTCTTTTTAAAATATCAGAACCTTAAAAATACAATGTTATGTATTTCTACTTAAGTCTAAGGAAATACACCGAGGAGAGACGTACTGACTCAGTCCATCGCCCCTCTTTGGATTTCTGTGCGCTGAGATGGTAAAGACCATGCAGTTTTGTCATCTAAATATTCTTTTACACAATATCAATGATAAGTGTAAGCATTGTTTTTAATTCCGACGACCAAAAAAGGGGTGGTATACGTATAAGCTTAGAGCGTCTGTTTATATGTTTATATGACTTTCCCTGGCACTCTAGCGGCCAAACGGGAGGACGGATTTTCATGCAGTTTTCTGTTCATGCCAAAACACTTATTTGCTTCTTCTTTTTCTGGTTCACTCTCAGAAGCACACCGTTCGAACAAACAAATAATGTAGAACAATAGATAAATAAGATGTGTCGACGAGAGGGTTACACATGTTTTGTTATAATCGGTTCAGCCGTTCGAAAGTAATCAGCTTATAGTCTATTCGTGATAAGAATTCAGTAAAGTCATCACTGTCCGGCGGCCTAGCCACGCCCCGTGATTAATCAAATCGTTTCCAATTATCAAGCCAAGTTCACAGTGAACAGTTGAAGGCAAACTTTCGAACGCGAAGGTTGTGTCTTGTCCTGTGAGATTTAAATTCCACTGCGTTCTTATCACGAATAGACTGCAGTAGCTAAGTGAGGTCACCTGCAGCTGCGCGGCGGGCAGGTTCACGTCGGCCACCATCTCGGTGCAGGGGTGCTCCACCTGCAGCCGCGGGTTCAGCTCCAGGAAGTAGTACTGGCCGGTGGTGGGCTCGTACAGGTACTCCACGGTGCCCGCGGACACGTAGCCCACCATCTTGGCGAGCCGGACCGCCGACTGCGGGCGCACGCCTCACGTTATTTATTACTCGTTGATTCAGGGGTCACAAACAGGACAAGTTGCATTACAAAAACAAACAGAAGACAAATACACATTCAATTATAATCTAACTTCTCCTTTAGGCTATCCCACTAATGGGATAAATGATGGACAAAAATTTGCTCCGAACAAGCAAATGCGCTAAGAAGATACATAGTAACTAATATTATTAAAGAAAAATATAATCATAATTTATTTCATAATTTCATAATTTCTTTATTGCACGGAAAACAATGTGATACATAGTCTTAAAACAAAGGTAAATAGGCAAAGGCGAGCTTATCTCTAAAAAGAGATTTCTTCCAGCAAACCTAGGCAAGATAGGACAGTTTGTTCTGAGAGAATAGTAATCACTTCGAAATAAAAAGTTAAAGCCACCAAAAGTATTTGTGCGTATTTATACATATACCTATATTGCACTTAAAGATTAAAAACTACCTCAATCAATCAATCAATCAATCAATCAATCAAAGGATCTTTGAGTTTTGTGAACAACAGCTTGCGTATGGAATGCTCGAACCGACTCGCGGACGAATCAAACAGGTCAACAACTGCGAAGTTTTTGTCGTGGTCTGCACAGATTCGACGTTAGTACGCTCTATATATTTTAACCTGTCTTAAAGTGGTTTGTAAGTATGTACTATACAAAACTGAACAACAATAATGAACGTAGACGATTAGACGTTGATGTAGATAATTATATTTTACACGCTGGGATATCAGAAACATATAACTATCGGAGAGCAGAGCAGAGCAGACAGGCAGCAGCCGACAGAAACGTATAACTATCGGAGAGCAGAGCAGACAGGCAGCAGCCGACAGAAACGTATAACTATCGGAGAGCAGAGCAGAGCAGACAGGCAGCAGCCGACAGAAACGTATAACTATCGGAGAGCAGAGCAGAGCAGACAGGCAGCAGCCGACAGAAACGTATAACTATCGGAGAGCAGAGCAGACAGGCAGCAGCCGACAGAAACGTATAACTATCGGAGAGCAGAGCAGACAGGCAGCAGCCGACAGAAACGTATAACTATCGGAGAGCAGAGCAGAGCAGACAGGCAGCAGCCGACAGAAACGTATAACTATCGGAGAGCAGAGCAGAGCAGACAGGCAGCAGCCGACAGAAACGTATAACTATCGGAGAGCAGAGCAGACAGGCAGCAGCCGACAGAAACGTATAACTATCGGAGAGCAGAGCAGAGCAGACAGGCAGCAGCCGACAGAAACGTATAACTATCGGAGAGCAGAGCAGAGCAGACAGGCAGCAGCCGACAGAAACGTATAACTATCGGAGAGCAGAGCAGACAGGCAGCAGCCGACAGAAACGTATAACTATCAGAGAGCAGAGCAGACAGGCAGCAGCCGACAGAAACGTATAACTATCAGAGAGCAGAGCAGACAGGCAGCACCCGACAGAAACGTATAACTATCGGAGAGCAGAGCAGACAGGCAGCAGCCGACAGAAACGTATAACTATCGCAGAGCAGAGCAGACAGGCAGCAGCCGACAGAAACGTATAACTATCGCAGAGCAGAGCAGACAGGCAGCAGCCGACAGAAACGTATAACTATCGCAGAGCAGAGCAGACAGGCAGCACCCGACAGAAACGTATAACTATCGCAGAGCAGAGCGGACAGGCAGCAGCCGACAGAAACGTATAACTATCGGAGAGCAGAGCAGAGCAGACAGGCAGCAGCCGACAGAAACGTATAACTATCGGAGAGCAGAGCAGACAGGCAGCAGCCGACAGAAACGTATAACTATCGGAGAGCAGAGCAGACAGGCAGCAGCCGACAGAAACGTATAACTATCGGAGAGCAGAGCAGAGCAGACAGGCAGCAGCCGACAGAAACGTATAACTATCGGAGAGCAGAGCAGAGCAGACAGGCAGCAGCCGACAGAAACGTATAACTATCGGAGAGCAGAGCAGAGCAGACAGGCAGCAGCCGACAGAAAGCTTCAAATGTGCAATTTCCCACCTCCCCCCAACCTCATTCCGACTTCATGTCATAACTCATGACCCACAGGGTGCTCATCCCATACAAATTAATATTAGTAACCCTTCGTAAGAAAGAAATGGCGTGAGGAGAAAGATTTGTACTTTAAACGCCATGGTGTCAGTCAACATACTTCTAGGTGGCGCTAATCTTAGAATAAATCCTATATATCTTAGCGCCATATCTATATATCGTGGTATTTGCAATTTTTCGATGGTGCTGCACCAAGCGATAATGGCCTCGAACTAAAGAAGCTTCCATCTCAGTTTACGCCGGTGTCATATTTTTTTCTAGGTGGTCTATCTGTATTAGTATAATATCTGCCACAGATTCGACTGACAGTCGTGCCTGGTAGGTAAAATTGCCAATGTTTTACACGCCAGTTTTGCAATTCTGTCGCAGATCTTTAGGGTAGAACCGTGTGTGTATGGTCGGCTAATGAGGCAAACGGCGTATTAAGTTTTATGGCCCAGGAATCAAGTGAATGAATATGACGACCTCAGTGGCTCAGCGGTTGCGCATCTGCCTACCATGCGACAGGTCCCGGGTTCGAATCCCGGCTGGGGACAAAAAAAAACCCCAGGTGTTGCATGTTTACATGTTTGTGATGTCGCTGTTTCTGTTTCCCACGACACAGGGTATCCTAGTGTGGGGCCAGAAGCAATGTGTGTGCCTGTATGTAAATGTTTATGTTTTATGAATTAGAATGCGTTTCATCAAATAGAATAAGAACGAAGGACCGTATGACTGAATGAATGAACCATACCTTCTCCATCTCAATAAAGACTTCGGGTCGCGCGATGGCGGCCGGCGCCTCCTCGATGATCTTCTGATGCCGGCGCTGGATCGAGCAGTCGCGCCCGAACAGCGAGATCGCGTTGCCTGCAATCATCATCATCAATACCATCATCATCAGGTGCCATAGACCCGGGCCGGGAGAGGCGCACAGGAGTGGCGTGGTGATAGCTATGACGTGGCGCAAAAGCCGGTGGTTTGTCGGTGACGAGACGCGCCGCGCCGTTTTATGGGAGTGTGTGTTAGTTTTTATAATAAAATACCTAACGAAGCAACGGACCTACCAGAAAAGAGGTTCAAAAACTATGTTAAAACGGTCTATTAAAGAAGTCTTATTACAGTGTAAAAGAATATTTAGATGACAAAACTGCGTGGTCTTTACCATCTCGGCGCACAGAAATCCAAAGAGGGGCGATGGACTGAGTCAGTATGTCTCTATTTCCTTAGACTTAAGTAGAAATACATAAAATTTTATTTTTTAAGGCCCTGACATATTTTAGGTTCTTGCCCTTCTTTGCTCCATCCCTAAGCCCACAACTTCCGAACGGGCGGTAGTATACAAAAATATTGATATTATATTGACGTTGACTAAGCTATCTGTATGATTTTATTGTCAATAAAAAAAATGACTTTGACTTTGCTACATTCAATCCGGAATTTTGCAACCTAGCTCTAGCTATTGGCGTGCGATTCAGTATGCGACTCACGGCGCCAATTTCCTTCGACGTGAGAGCGTCCGTAGTCTCTACTATCTACGATTCCAGTCTTCTGTGTCCATTGCTTAGTAAAGACCTCTGTGCCGGTCGACATTGTTAGTCATATATTCACTTAGTATTTAGATTTATCGATAAGACACGTCCATCGGCACAGATAAGGTATTTTTACATAACCACGTAAGGGCTTTGCTCAAAATTGGTGCCTTTTTTTTTTTGATGGCACACTAACGCCACCTTGTTAGTTGTGTAGAGTACTTCCATACAAACAATAATTAATATGGCAGCTCAGCTCTAAAGTACATCCGTCTTGAGTTATGCGTCCTAATCTATAACGCTTATCTAATTATGTAAACTGAGTATATGAGTTACTTTTAATGGTCGTATACTATTTATTTCATAGTACATACTCTGTTGGACTCAAGTGACATCATAGTGGCGTAAATGGAATAGTGTGACATCAAGTTACACTTCACCGTAACAATGTCATAATATGAGTTTATTATTAACAAAACTCAAAATATTAGTGCTTCTTACGCCCTTATCTTGTTTGAGTTTTGTTAATAATAAACTCATGACATTGTTACGGTGAAGTGTAACTTGATGTCACACTATTCCATTTACGCCACTATGATGTCACTTGAGTCCAACAGAGTATGTACTATGAAATAAATAGTATACGACTATTTAAAGTAACTCATATTCTCAGCTTTCATATATAGATAAGCGTTATAGATTAGGACGCATAACTAAAGATGGATGTACTTTAGAGCTGAGCTGCCATAGTAACTATTGTTTGTATGGAGGTACTCTACACAACTAACAAGGTGGCGTTAGTGTGCCATAAAAAAAAAAAGGCACCAGCTGCCCATACATTTCCAGCAAAGCCCTTTGTACAGATTTATATATAAGCTAAGTATTTCTAATAATAAAATAAGTTTAGTATCCGCGCGCATTCAGTCCTTTTACTCTACTCCCGAGGGAGTCGATCATCATATAACTGCCCCTGGCAAAACCTCATGTTTTTTACGCCATTTTACGCCAAGACAATAAATCATACGATAATCTCGGGCAATTTTGAGTGGTCTATGGGAATGTGTGTTTGTATTTATGTATGTTTCTTCGTAACGCCCGAACCACTGGGCCGATTCAGATAAAATAACTTTCAATCCATTCTACATCTTATCCAGGATGACACGATCACGGTGAGATGGTCTGTTCCAGGTGCCTCACCGTACTGATCAGCCAGCAGCTGCACCTCCAGGTGTCTGGCGGACTTGGCGAGCTTCATCACGAAGATCGGCGAGCCGGGCACCTCCGACTGCACCTGCACACCAAACATACCGTCACGGCGTTGCACGTGCGCGGTGGGAGGGGCACAACTCATAATTCATAATATCTTTATTGCACATTGTACACTTTATTGTAATATAAGTGTACAATGGCGAGCTTATCTCTAAAAAGAGATCTCTTCCAGCAAACCAAGTTTCGATGGGAGAGGTTGATAGCTGAGCGGGGGTAGACCCATGTGTACAACAATAAATTTAAAAGATTGCATACATAAATATATAATATGCATTCTAATATGCTAACCACAGCGTGCTCATCCCAAACAAATTAGAATTAATAACCCTTCTTAAAAAAGAGATGGCGTGAGGAGTAAGTAACATTTGTACCATAAACGCCATGGTTTCTTATACTTCTAGGTGGCGCTAATCTTAGAATAAATCCTATATATCTTAGCGTCATCTCATGGTATTTGTAATTGGTATTTGCAATTTGTCGATGGTGCTGCACCAAGCGATAATGGCCTCGAACTACCTTCAGCTTCCGTAGCATCTCAGTTTACGCCGGTGTCATATTGTGTTCTGCGTGGCCTATCTGTATTAGTACACATAATATTATGGTATCTGTGCTTTTAGCCATAATTAAAATCTCAGTCTCTTTTACATCGCGACGGGCTTAACCCTTAACTTAACTCCACCAGATCAAGGACAAAGAAATATTAATTTTTGCGTGACAGGGGCGAGCGGAAAGCTGTGGAGATTGAGGTTTCCTCATTAACGTTAGAACATCCGTATAACCTACATAACATAACATCATATAGTCTATTCGTGATAAGAATGCAGTGAAGTCATCACTGTCCGGCGGCCTAGCCACGCCCCGTCACCAATCAAATCGTTTCCAATTATCAAGCCAAGTTCACAGTGACCAGTTGAAGGCAAACTTTCGAACGCGAAGGTTGTGTCCTGTCCTGTGAGTGTGTGTTAACAGATTTAAATTTAAATTTCACTGCATCCTTATCACGAATAGACTGTAAGCACCTATATTTGCAAATATATATCTTTGACTTTGACGTAGGTACTGAACATAAATTCATCTCATTTGTACATACATACATACAATTTGTATGACCATGTCTCTCAGTGTCGCAAGCAGCTAGGATGGCTTCCGATTCGTCTTCGCCGTGATATGCACATTCTCTCCTTTCTGTTTAATATTTTGAAAAATCCCCGCTATCCCGTTTATCTTCGTGAAGGTTTTGAGTTTCTCTTCCCCAGGGATAGTCGATCCCACACGATGTCTCTTCTTTCGATTCCTCGGCATTACACTACTGCCTATAATCACTCGTTCAGGTTGAGGGTAATCCGATTGTGGAACGCACTTCCCTGCGCTATAAGGGACAGTCCCACAATTTATACTTTTAAGAAAAGAGTAAAAAATCATTTCCTTTCTCTTTCATATTGTATTATCTATGTTTTAGGTTGTAGATATCTACCTAAGTATTATTTATTTATTTTATAGCAAGTGTAGTTTTATTCAGTTTATTTTTATCTTTGTGCACTAGGATTATCCTCTCAGCACCATCTTTCCTGTCATGCCTAGGTTTGTTGGTAGAAATCTCTCTTAAGAGATAAGCTCGCCTTTGCGCACTATTTTGTTATTTAAGTTTAATTATTAAGTTACTGTGCAATAAAGAATAAAGAATACAACGCAGGAATCGAACCTGCATCTCCTATTTGTAAAGCCAGTAAAGCCTAAAAAAATCTGGGCCGCGATTCTGTAGGCGAATCGCATCGTATTTTGCGCCCCCGCCAATAGCTGTTGTGATGCGATGCGCTTACACAATCACAGCCCTGATATCGGGTGTTTTGTCTGTTCCCGCCGCAGAGATGAGCTGTGTGCGTGTGCGTGCGTGTGTATGCGTGTGCGCACCTGTCGGAACATGTTGGCGAAGTCGTCGGGGTTGTCGACCTTGCGGATGCCCTTCCCGCCGCCGCCCTCCGACGCCTTGATCATCACCGGGAACCCTGCAACGGGAGGACACGGCTGAACGGATTTCGATTAAGGCACACGGATTGTTTAGAGCCGACAGACATTATAGCATACTTTTTGACCTGGTAAATGACGTATCGAGGGTGTTCTGGCAGACAACAGAATAAGAATAAGTTATTTTTTTGCAAAAAGGTTAAGTACTTATTCGATTCTGCCAGAATATTATGGAATCGTTAATTAAACAATCGTTAATTTAAGTTTTATTATTAAGTTACTGTGCAATAAAGAATATAAATGAATGAATGAATGAATGACTAAGGAGTTGATTGATCTCTGGCTACACTCGCCATCTAGCGGTAGAAAACGGACCTTCCCATATAAAACGTTATTTCTTCATTGCCGGATTCTTTGCGGTTTCCCTCATTTGGTTTTTACTTAAACCTTCTTGAAAGTAATGAGAATAACCCAGAAAAAGAATTACAAAGACCAGTGGGGCAAGATAAGTTGATAGATATTTTTGTGGCATAAAAAGTAGGAAGGCTCTCACCGATCTTCTGCGCAGACGCCAGCCCTTGCTCGGGCGTCGTGACGCATCCCTTGGCGAACAGTTCTGACGAGATCTTGATCTTCTTGCTGTTGTACTCGGCTTTCAGACCTGGGGGGAACAAACGCACGTCAATATGTATACACAGACTACAGCTGCCCGTTGCGCGACTTCGAAGTGCGTTTTAGGTACTTATTCTCATAGCTCCCGGCCACAAAACAATTCGTTCATCATTTTGAAAATCCTTATCGACCCGTGTTGGGCTATCCTAATAAGCATCAATTGGTGGGTGGCTTTGGGAGAGGAGGTCTATGCTTAGCGGTGAGCTTTGCTATCTTGTCACCTCGATACATTGTCGTCTCGCTATAGACGCCTTGCTGCCTTGTCGCTATCTTGACACATCTCTATCTTGCCGCCTCACTCTACACTAGTCACTCACCGCTCCCGCTCCACGGCAGCGTGGGTATGTCGGCGGTCTGGGCCACTATCGAGCTCGCTATCTTGCCGCCTCACTCTACACTAGTCACACTCACCGCTCCCGCTCCACGGCAGCGTGGGTATGTCGGCGGTCTGGGCCACTATCGAGCTCGCTATCTTGCCGCCTCACTCTACACTAGTCACACTCACCGCTCCCGCTCCACGGCAGCGTGGGTATGTCGGCGGTCTGGGCCACTATCGAGCTCGCTATCTTGCCGCCTCACTCTACACTAGTCACTCACCGCTCCCGCTCCACGGCAGCGTGGGTATGTCGGCGGTCTGGGCCACTATCGAGCTCGCTATCTTGCCGCCTCACTCTACACTAGTCACACTCACCGCTCCCGCTCCACGGCAGCGTGGGTATGTCGGCGGTCTGGGCCACTATCGAGCTCGCTATCTTGCCGCCTCACTCTACACAGTCACACTCACCGCTCCCGCTCCACGGCAGCGTGGGTATGTCGGCGGTCTGGGCCACTATCGAGCTCGCTATCTTGCCGCCTCACTCTACACAGTCACACTCACCGCTCCCGCTCCACGGCAGCGTGGGTATGTCGGCGGTCTGGGCCACTATCGAGCTCGCTATCTTGCCGCCTCACTCTACTCTAGTCACTCACCGCTCCCGCTCCACGGCAGCGTGGGTATGTCGGCGGTCTGGGCCACTATCGAGCTCGCTATCTTGTCGCCGAGCGCCCACATGGCCTTCTCTGGCGGGCCGATGAAGGCGACGCCGGCGCGGTGCAGCAGCTCCGGCAGCTTGGGGTTCTCGGAGGCGTGGCCCCAGCCCGCCCAGACAGCCTGCCCACAAACAAACACAAGCATTACAAAGGGCATGTCTCTACAAACATCAAAATATTAAAATTAAAAAAAAAACTTGTGGCGCCACTTGTACATCTTTGACAACTCATAAATCGGAAACGGGACGCTTTACGACATTTAGCCCATTAATAATTACTATAAAGACGAAGTAAACCGACAACATGTCTTACGGAATACTGCTTTGGGGGAGAGCGGCAGATATAAACACAATATTTGTCTACGCCCGAGTGCAGAGAGTCATTCAAGCACACCGACCTGCACTTGCGTGCGCGTGGCGATGTCCAGGATGAGTTCGACGTTGGCGTAGTTGTTGTTGTTTGAGCCGCCCGGCACCGGCACGTAGTGGTCCGCCATCTTTATGTACTCCGCGTTCGCCTTCAGGTCTTCTGGGGTCACCTGTGGGGGGGGGGGGGTTAATAACGTAGTTACAGTTTACGTAATACAAGTTAACTACATCTCATCCCAAGTTCGGTAGAGAATTCTGGACTCTACCAGCCCTGTATCTTGGTGAAATGATAGGAATAATAGTTCCTAACTTAACCTAACTTGTTGAAGTTCTGTATGTAGGTCAAGTCAAGATTATGAGCTATCAGGGGGACAAAAGTAGCTTGATTAGGTTCCTGTTTGACACATGACTTGTGATTGTCGAACTTGGCTCGATAGCAGAGAGAGACCCAAGCAGCACGAAACGGATGGGAATTGAGGTGTGAATTTACCTAAAGTTTGCAGTGAGACATAACATGGAGCTGTTACAACCACTTGAGTTGAACCGGTTACTAAACTTTGTCAATGCGCTTTTTTCCTGCTACCTACACGGGGGCCGGATTCTGCAAGCTAATTGCATGTCAATAGCAACAGCGAGAGCTCCAAATACCGGTTTGTTTGTAGCCGGCGCGTCCGACAAGCCACAACCGGAATCTGCGCCATCGCTATTGCCATTTCGCATACAGAATCACGGCCCGGATCTGAGAACAGTATTCCGGCCCCACACTAGGCGCACTCACCATCACGACGAACCGCACCGCGCGCTCGTTCTTGAACATCTCGTACGACCAGCGCCGGATCGAGCGCATGCACTTCACGGCGCCGATGCCGTTGTTCGCGATCAGCACCTGGAATGAGACACGTGGTGAGTTGGCCCCACAGTAGGGCCTGCCCCCCTAGACAAGATACAGAACGCTATTATCGCGAACGCTAAGAATATGTATGTGATTTTGTCAGTTCGTTACGCTACGCCAGCAGCGTGACCAAACGTCAAATCGCATACATTTTGAGTTTTCCTTTCTATTCGGTTTTCGTAGCGTTATTAACTTTGTCTAGGCGTGCTGGGGTGATAAGCCGAGCGGAGAGGAGTCTCCAACGGCGAGTACAGATCTGCTAACTTACTGCGAAATAACTGGTGACTATTTGTGTCGCTAGTGGTCTCTAGTATTGCCATATTTGGAATTGCGTCTAAGCATAGAATGACATTTCAAAGATGGCAATCGTAGTTCTGAATTCTGTCATAGATAACTTGGTACAGCTGTAATGAGAGTTTTGGTATGGCGACACCGTCATTGTATCGAGAAACTGGGCCTAAATCAGTTTCTCGTACACTTTTTTCCCTCAAAATTGCGCGACAGATTGTTAACCTCGGGTTGCTAGAAGATAGAAGATTCAACTGACAGATTAGTCTTGTGTCGGTCATGTACGAAGAACGATTAGGAAACGTTACCGTGCAATGAACGAAAAGAAACGTTTCCCTACGCTAGTCGCTAATCGGACATTCGTTCTATTAGGACATGACCGACCGACCGACCGGTCGGTCGGTCGGTCATGTCCTAATAGAACGAATGTCCGATTAGCGACTCGCTCGGTCGGTCGGTCGGTCATGTCCTAATAGAACGAATGTCCGATTAGCGACTAGCGTAGGGAAACGTTTCAGCGAGAAGGAGAATGGCGGGGCGGGCGGGAGCCATTCATTACATTACATTATTATTATACTTTAATAGAAGTGACAAGTAGTCAAGAGACTAGAATGACAGGCCTAAGCCTGTTTAGGTATGAAGGAAAATCTAATATTATTTAACTTTTTATTTCTGCAATGCAAAGTGACACGTACAATTGTATAAATATGTGAATACAGAGTATAATATTCCTGAAGTTTCTGCTCTGCACGACAAGAAAGGTTAATCTAATAGCCCATTTTCAACCGACTTCAAAAAAAGGAGGAGGTTCTCAATTCGACCCGTATGTTTTTTTTTTTTCTATGTTTGTTACGCGATAACTCCGCCAATTATGAACCGATTTGAACAAATCTTTTTTCGCCGTATAGGTAATACCTCAAGGGTGGTCCCATTGACACCAGGTCAGGATCTGATGATGGGATCCTGGAGAAATCGAGGGAACTCTTCAAATATTATAGGCAGACCTATAGTGATTTTTGTGTTTCTCATAATAACTCGTGCAAATGCACATGGTAAGCATAATATTGTGATGCGGAACTGCTGATGAAGACCACATATGGCCACCAGAACTGCTCAATACTAGGTACAAATACAATGCGTGGCTGATTGGCAGGCAATGCATATCCTAAACCGGTGGACCTAGAGTCATGAAACTTTGTACAGAGGTTCCTTAGTAGCGTGGGGTAGCACTGAGATGGGATTTGACGAAATTAAGTCCCCAAGGGGGGGGGGGGTTATAAGGGGTAACAGTTTGTATTAAACTCAATCTAATCAAATAGGGTTTGTGGAAGTCGGTTTTTTCTAAAGTTTACTTTTTGTTTCAATTATTTATTCATCCAATCCAACGTCCTAATAGTACTAATAAAGCTGTTAGAGCTTACTGGTACACCGACTGAAATGTCCTAGTACGGAGCGCTCTCTGAGGACCGAGCAGGCATATTGTTTTATTCATAAGATCCAATGTCCTAATAGTACTAATAGAACTGTTAGAGTGTACTAGTACACTGACTGAAATGTACTAGTACGGAGCGCTCTCTCTGATGACCGAGCAGGCACAAGACTATGACAGATCGTTAGCAGTTTGTCAATATCTCCAATTAATTGCCGGTTTTCAGTGTAGTTTTTACGTGGCGGCATTTTCAACCTCATCAATGAAACTCTTTGTTCCTGCTTCCTCCTAGTTTTCATCAAACTGTCAATGTCGACAACTCAACAGACCAACGCGAATTTGACGTTTGGCCTAAGGATAGAGACAAAGCTATGTGCTAGAGGGAAACAGTGACTGAATGAAAATGAGTGAATGGGCTGGGCTACCACATACAATATACAATCCGCCGTCAACAGTATATTACCTATTTTTCCAATCATTTGCGTTCTAGAAACACAAAGCTTGTCAACAGATTGTTAATTGTGACAAACTGCCGACTGATACGTCAAATTAAAATCGTAGGAGAAACCGGCCGACAGTCTTCCAACGCTCTTTTGTCGCTTGAGTGAAGGGGGCGCCACTTGTTTTAGTTCCACCTGTCACCGCGCCTAGAGTTCGTTGGAAAGCTGTAGCTGAGACCACAAGAGTGGCTGAGACAAGAGTTGAGAGTGGTTTAGTAATAAGAACCTAGGACAAAAGTACTGAACTTCCCCTAATTTTAATGTCAAATATTTTTCTTTTCAGGCCAGGAGAACAAGCGGAAGGGGTTGTTCCGCTTGTTCTCCTGGCCGGAAAAGAAAAATATTTGGCATTAAAATTAGGGGAAGTTATGCTTTCATCCCTTACAATAGATGTTTTCCGTCGTCTTGGTGTCACCTGCCATGCACCCTACGGGGGGTGTCTTGAAGGTAGTGAGGTGGCTAAACATAGTGGGGTGAAGGGAATGCTTGCATATTTGATGTTTGCTAATAAAACATTTTAAAAAAATGTGACCAAACCAATTTCAATTGAACAATATTAGTTTTAGATTCAATTCAATTAAAATTGGTTCAGGAATAGTAACCATTCCGATGATTTTAGGGTTCCATACCTGAATAAATAAATATCCTAAGATCTCTTCATTGTCTGTCATATATATATCTCTTGTCACATATTTCGCTACTAACAATCATCAGAGAACCATCTTCATGCCACCTGCAGCCTGCAGGGATTCCATGAGGCACGCCACTCACCTCAGTCGTGCATTTTGTCACAATTTAATGTCAAAATCAATGCTCGCAAGTATGGAGAAACGTCTTTATGTCGCGAAATTTGACATTTACACGCGACGCGAGGTGAGTGGCGTTGCCTCATGGTAGCCCCGCTGGCTGTTAGACCGGGTTAGTGTACCTTGTTGATGTGTCGGGTGCCCTGGAACCGCTTGACGAACTCCTCGGGGGTGGCGACTGTGAAGTCCTTCTCCTGGAAGCGTTGGCTGTGGATCACCGTGCCTTGCGACATGGACGGCCTGAGGAGAAACATGTTTCAACATTAGCATATTTATTGGTATTGTCACGGTTAAGACTGTGCTTCCAAAACAAGATGTCCTGGGTTCAAATCCTGGCTAAGAAGAGAAAAAAGCCAGGTCTGGGATGTTTACATGTTTGTGATGTTGCCATTTCTGGTTTTCATGACACAGGGTATCCTAGTGTGGGGCAATGTATATAATGTTATGTTTTGCTATAAGCTTGCCTCTTTTAAGAAGTTTGGTCTCCTGCCTGTGTCCAGTGGGTGTTCCTTCTCATCATCTTTTGTATACAGGCACATACATTGCTTTTGGACCTGCACTAGACACCTTGTTTGTAGGAAACCAGAAACAGACACTGCTGTGACACTGTCACATTGTCTATCACACACACACTGACAGGCATCCAAGACATACAGTATATTTTTTTTGCCAGACACTGAAGTATAGCAGGCCTATTTCCTGGCACTTGCTTCACATTGAGTTACAGGACATCCTGTTTAAAGACTTGTCACAAATGCAGTGATATTTAAAGTCTTCACAAAATAAAAGGCCTGTCTTGACAGTTCACCCCCATGAAGTTTTAACCCCTAACACATAGGTAATAGAAGCGGTTTTCCTAGGTGCAACTTTTACGCTTTGCTTGTACGGAACAGTTGGCATTTATTACCTATGCATTAGGGGTTAATACTTCATGGGCGGGAACTGTCAAAACGGGCCTTTTATTTTGTTAGGACTTTAGAATCTTTTCAAAGAACAAAGAGATGTCTAACTACTAGGCTAATTTCACTAATGTCATGTGTTTTTATTTTATACTTTGTATCTTGTCAGGTTCTCCAATAAAGTATTGCGGTTGTACTACCCAGGAATTTATAGGATGTTCATATTTTTCTTGTATCACCTGTGCCAGTGTTTTGGCGCACACACACACACATGAATGTTTCATACATTAGTAAACAAACAAAGCACATTGTTGCACTCACTATTTATATTCACTTATTGTTGTTTACTGTGCCAAATATTTTTTTCTACTGATTTTGTTTAGGAATATATAAATAAAATATACATTATCGTAAATAAACATGATTTAGGTATTAAACACACTCTGGAAATATTTAAATTGTAAGTAAATCAACATATCTCAGTTGAACTGAAGAGTAATGCCATCTGTAATCAGCCGAACTGCTTTGACGGGCTCCACTTGTCACATCCACAAGGTGTCAACAATGTTATTGCCATTCAAGTAACACAGCATATCCTTGATTTCACTTCATCAGTATAGTATAGTGTATTCAAATAATATACCTACCATTCACATGCAAGGGAATGCAAAACAGATAAAAACACTATAGAGAATGTCATGCATCAACTCACACATTAAAGATTTCTTTGAATTTATCCATCACATTCAAGTTGTACGTGTCCATACTGAGATTTTAAGCAGAAAATCAACATAACACAAGTGAAATCGCAAGAGGAGTCGCTACGACCTAGAATGTATGAAATGTATTCATTGGCATACTTTTAATGTTACGTCTTAGAACAACGAACCATCAAGCGAATTTCCTCACCACGGTAGGTACGGTAGAATAGGCAAGGATTTACAGACAGTTGCAAAACAAAAAGGAAAAGCAGTATTTGCTGCGGAAATCACGGGAAAATGTAAAATGCAAAATTCTAACCTGTAAGGGTGCTCGGAGTAAAGTCCATTGATTCCGGTATACATCTTGAAGCGTTATATTATAGCTACACAAACAATTCACAACCCACAATAGTTTTCAGCAATATTTATTTGATAAAATCTGCAAAAACTCATCATTTTGCGGTCCACGGAAATACGGAAATTCAAGTTTGTTTTCTTTTCTACGATTTGACGTATCGATACGCCAATCAGACATTTGAGGGATCATACGATCGATGTGTCTCTCTCCCACTTGACAGTAAACCCGACGATAGAAAGAGATAGAAGATGTAATTGGTCAGTGTTGCCGTCACAACTAGTTCAATTAGTTCAAAGGAGTTTTCATTGCATCATTTTTGTGCAAAACGGCCTGTATTAGAGATGGGACAAAGGTCAAGATTATTATCGATAATAACCATAATCAAAACAAATCTTGGAGTCAACAAGAATATAAATCAAAGGACAGCAGACCACATTTAGTATCTGTATCTCCTCGCAACGAATCGAAAGTTTTTTTTTCAATAAATAATTACAATAAGGCTTATCGCTCTCTTCAAAATGATTAGATATTTTATTACGTGTAGTAGTTTTATACCTATCATAAACATTTTGCGACATACAATTACTTTCAATCATAGAAAATTACTGTTTACCACGAACTTTGTGTTGCATTGCAAATAATTGAAATGGGTACCAACTTAAAAATAAGCTACCAAGTGCGAGTTGGACTCGTGTTGAGAGGGTTTCGTACAACGGCAACGTACGCTAAAATTCAGTTTTTCATACAAACTTTGCACCCCAGATTTAGGGGCTTGGAGGTTGATGTTGTGGGTTTCGGACTTTTTATGAGATATGGACTTCGGTAAGTAAGTACCCTTGAGGTTTTGATGACATGCGAATCCAACATATTCTTGAGCATAACTTTTTCAAAATTTGTCTTACAAATATTAAAAAATACATTTGAGATCCTCACACCAAGCGCTTTCATTTGATATGTCAGACGATGCTTATTTTGATTTTTTTAATTTAGATTTTTCTTATTTGGTCCCCCAAAATTGTTAAGTAAAGTAGCGTTTATTTGCTTGAATATTGGCCAATATTCCATATGTATAGTATATATACATTGCACATCTGACTTTGGGTCACACACAAGTATTGATATGTGTACCAATAATAATTTTATACTTCATCGGTCTAATATGTTCTGAGTAAATTAACTGTGACGGACGGACGGATGGACGGATGGACAGGCGCACTAGTGATTCCCTAAAGCCGCGTCCACTGCGACATCTTTTCATGTTTTCTAAACCGCTAACATTGTTTGTTTAACATTTTTGATAAGTGTTCTCTCTGAGATACAAAACCCTAATTAAGTCAGGATCCTCCATCCTCCATCAGTTCACTAGGAATATTGCAAGTGATTTTATATTTTAATTAGCATCTTTATCAGAAGAAAATATTGTTGATGAAGTTATCAAGTTCTACAAAATACCCATCAACTCCATCAGTTCCTGTGTCCTGATCAGACCTGCCAAAACATAGTAGGTACAGCAAAAATTATTACTTCTCATTAGTAACAACATTGACACAATACTTGTGTTTTCATCAACTTACTGCAAAGTGCTGGCCGTCGCCGGTGGGCGCAGAAGCCCCGCATCCACATTCGCATCCGGAGTCTTCTCAGGAGCTTTCTCGACCTCCGGTTCCGCATCCAACTTCATCTGGAACTTCAGGTTGTTCGGAATCACTTCCGTAACCTCCTCCTCGTCATTGTCATACAAGGACGCGTCCTCAGCACTCGTGTCACCGAGGACAAACCGCTTCGAAGTTCTTCGTTTCAACATCGCGAGAAAGTTCCTCACGTGGTTCGTCAGCAACACCAAAGACCCGAGAACCGCACTCAGATAATTCATACAAGAATTACAACACACATTTCACTGAATATTTTTTAGTTTCCTGAATGAGATAAAGCAACGTTAGCCTGTGAGAGTGGGCCTTGAGATAAATGCAGTCTAAACAATACGCGAGGAATGACAACTGTGATCGACTAAAGCCATTACAATAAATATACGTAACGACGCTGTGATGAGAGTGACGTTGTTATAAAGTCTGTCATTAGATTGATTGGCACAAGCATTATTAGTGGCTAAGTGATTATTGAATTAAGTGCAATTGTAGGGCCTCTTGCATCCGTGATATTTAAAGGGAAATGTTGGTGACTGATATTTTAATTGTTAAAGGTAAAGCAATTAATTAACGAACTAAATATTAATTTGAAATGACGCTATCTCTACCTCTCTATGTAGGTAATACAAATTCTTCGATATTGCCTTCCGCAGCGCACAGGTTCTCTAATGAATTGAAACATCAATATTTTTATCAGTTTGGTGTACTTTTACCCGCGGAAACGAAACAAACAAATATAAACTATATAAAAACTTGACGTAATCGTAGTAGGTGTGCTAGATGTTTACAATCCCATTATCGTGCGATACCCGTATCGTATGAAACTCAACACATGTAATAGTTCAAAGTACTGAGTACTTCCGAAAACCATAAAACAATAATATTACTAATCCACATAAAATATTCTGAAATCTTCCTTGTTTGACAAAATACCTACTTGAGTCCAATCAGATTTACAATGTTAAGGTAAAACTAAGCTGAAAGAAATCTGCTTAGGCAAGTCAGGCCATCCTAAACTGCCTCAGAACTGTCAAATTAAGTGCAATATGTTTTTAAATAATATGCATTTATTGCCCAAGAGGAGCTATGGAATGGAATGAAACTAAATTGAGAATTTGTAGCATAGCGATGACTACGAATGCTGGGAGCTTAGGTTAAATAAATATGTGTTTAGTTATGTCAGTAGACGTTTGCTGTGACCTTCACCGTTCAAATGCACAAGAAGTGTTGACGTTAGTTAGTAAATAGTTTTTTACCATTTAATATGTATTTCGACGTTTTCCTCTCTGACCTGCGTTTGATAAAAACTGATTCAGAAGAAACTGTCGATCTCATCAGTAAGCTATTCAAAATATACATTCAATATACAAAATACACATGTAAGCCGAAACGAGTACCTGACATTAATTAGGCATTTATCATTTTAAAATACAACATTCCATTTAAAGGAAAATGTGCTAATTTGATAGTTCCACTTCCACCCACCTACGTCATATGCCTAACTACTAAGAGGCTTTTAATAGGTATTCTATTAATCATGAATAGTTTTTGGCAATTTTGGCGGACAAATCCTTGGTTAATTGTTTAACTTTGACATCTTTTAATAATTGATACTTTAAACAAAAATCCTTTGCGTAATATCTGTCAATATCTCAAATGCCTACCATCTTAGGTCCTAATTAACATTCACGTGTCAAGCGTCATTTCAGCTTTTATCTTAAGGTACATAGAAGACGTCTTGCTTGACAGAATACTGAAACATGTCTTGTGTTATTATTTATTATACCTGTATAAATAGTAAAATCTCGTTCAATCCTTGAGCATTACTGGATAAGATCAAACAGCCTATTTAGCTTCAATTGTTCAACATCGTCGCCTTTGTATCAAGTTTTGACCAGGGTGATCGGGGTTTGACCATGCGATGTGAGGCAAGAAAAAGTTACAGGTACGAACCTTGAAAAAGTAATCTTATTTTTGACGTGACAACGTCTTATAAATTGGTTTGCCGGGTGACACTTCAAGAAACTGCGTTACGCTCCGCTCACGTTATGCGCTCACAATGAGAGCGAGTGAGAGGCACGCGTCCCTTCCACTCGGGCATGGTTAGCCCGCCTAAGAGCGAGAGAGACAGACATATTTTACCACTCAAAGTCGTTGTCACGTAAAACTTTCGCCCGTATACCGACTTTACAGGCAACCAATTTTTTATTTAATGAACTTGTTTCATTCTACCTAGATACTTCTACATATATGAAAATAATACAAGCTTAATACCTACTCAACTAGGTTTCAGGGTTCCGCAGGTACCCGAAGGTTGCCAAATAAGGACCCTATTACTAAGCCTCCGCTGTCCGTCTGTCTGTTTGTCCGTCTGTCCATCGTTAGATACCAATTTGTAAGGACAGGTATTTATTTATTTGTTTTTGTTATCTATGGTTCTTAGTTCTTTAGTTTTTTTGTACGGTGCTACGAAAATCTTCCTTTACGTTTCTCATTCCGCATTTGAATGATCATTTTACGAAAATGAAACTTCATATTGCCTAATAAACTTTTCAATAACCCGAAAGTCATATTCCTTATGTTAAAAAACAGTTGAATCTATCACATAGAGCTTATACCTAGAGACCGACCGACCGACCTTTGAATCAAGCGTTTAGGTTAATATTGGATTCAATACGTTTTCAAAGATATCGAATCATAGTGGTACTATCCAAAGAAACGAAGACGAAATAATAGATTATTAGTGTATGTAACACAAGGGGCGTAAGTGACCTATTTTGGAACAAGATCCAATTTGGCGGTGCGGCTCGCAAAGGATAGAGTGCTGCCGAGACGCCCGAGTGAGCGAAGCGAGCGAATATAGATCGAGGGTGAAATAGCGAATATAGTTAGAATAGAACAGAACAGAACAGAACAGAAAGCACATTTATTCAACTGTCATAAATAACACACAACACCACGATACAGGTTGGACGTAGTGTGCTGTTCGCAGATAACACTATTTTGTATTAACCTTTGGTAAGTACATGAATAAACTTATAAAACTTTAAACTTTAATATTCTACTTTACATCATTCATGCGAGGTAATTAAAACATTTTTACAGATTGTAACTGATAGGTGCAGTCATATTTAAGGGATTTTAGGGACATCATTCTGAATAACTTTCACTATGAAACCGATTTGATCAGAGCAACTTTAGTTTTCACTTCTCCATACGTCTCATGCCGGGCGGTCAGCTGATTTTTTTGGAGAATTGAAACATAAATTTGCTCTGATCAAATCGATTTCATAGCGAAAAGTTTTCATAATGAACCATTACGCACCCACTGTCAAGCATAGTGGAAAGCATAATGAAACCATTACGTACCCACTATGAAGCAGTCTGGTCTGCCGTAAAGTGATTTGAAAATGGAACGTTTTCATTGTATTCCTACTTACTGAGCATGGTTGATGAAAAGATAGGATAAAGATGAAAGTTTAATGGATTGAACCTATACTATGGAAAAAACGAATTGGTACTCCCTTATTGAAAAACTGAACTTGCTACAATGACCTAATAAAACAGATGTTGAAAAACCTGTTTCATTTCTACGCAGTCTAATGTTATCGGATATTATGAGTTGTGTAGCTATAACTTTGTTACATTTATATTATCACAGTAACTTTACGTATGATCAATCAGTAACAGACAGTATGGGAATCTCTGTATTATCGATCAAAAAAGAACCTAATATAATAACTAAATTAGATATCCATTTATAAATAGCGATATCATATCATCGCTATCTAATTCATCGATAATTGTTTTATGCCACAATTACGTCACTCACATCACATCACTAGTCAGAAAAAAAGATTCTTGGCGTTTTTTTTTCTTCCAAATCTAACAATAACATGGCCACAGTAACCCATTAATCAATTTCACTTCATGCACAGCGAATATTAAAACTTGAAACTTATTTTTTTTTATCGAAATATTTTATATTCTCGCGTTTTCCTCTAATCTACGCAGACCAAACCGTACTGACCGCGCGAAGGTTGTGTATCTACTGCCGGTTTTGCCGCCTTTTTCTGTCTCTTGCATTTTCAACTAAATAGACGAAACAATACAACCTTCGATGCTTTAAGCCCATGAACAGGCTACTGATCTAAACTTGCGCGATATAATAGGCTTGTGGCCAAGGTAATCCAATAAATCTAGGAACAAGTCTTAAGATGAAGCATTATGTACAAAATGGCTTAACATTCTCAGAATTGTATATTTCCAGCAGATATATATTATAAAGTCAATTTTGTGCAAAAAAAGACAGCATTTGATGGCATTTTTATATGACGTCATTCTGTTGTTATTTCATAGAATTCAGCAACAAAAGTTCCGTTTTGACAGAACAGTTCATAAAAAGATCTATTTTGACTTGACAAGCCACAAGCCTATTGATTAATAATTTAAATAATTTTTAGCTTTACTTATAATGTAGTTTCTAACGAATGTGTACCAACTTTCCAAGGCCCGCCCGTGACGGTAACAGGTTTAAAAAAAATAAGCTATGAGTACTTGCTCACAGTGACGCAGCTAGAATCGGGTCAAACAGGTCCTCAGCAATTTTATGTAAACGAGTAAATCTTTGGGTTCGTTTTAAAACTTTTTCTCTTTACAAGTTTATTTACTTACTAATCTTAATATCGAACAAAAAGCCTGTACTCTCTAAATCCAACATCGATCCCGAACCCTTGAAACTTTTCACAAATAGCTCTAATCTAATCAGTATTGTAATCAATCCTGATAACGTTCAATTTTTTTATTTTTTCAAAGCTGTTCTCCAACTTCAAAATAAATGTGATTGGTGATCCGTCATTTGACGTGGTGAGTTTCCGATTCAGCGGTATCAGGCTCACTGCCAATACCCCAGTACTTGTTTGGTCACTTGTGGCATTCTTGTGTGTTGCGGCATCACTTTATAACTCTGTCCCGTTCTGACCACATCACCTATGATGACCTATTTGGTTAGATTTATGTATGACTGTGCAGTGCAGCTCACCTAAGCTTGCTCCGGCGCTCCGCCAGCGCGAGCTGTTGCGCCGGCGTCAGCTTGCGGTGCAGGGGGCCCAGGTTGGGTGGTGGCGCGTTGGGGAACGAGTCGCCCCCTTCGTGTGAGGGGCCGGAGTCATCCTCCTCTTCTGGGGGCGAGTCATCGTCGTTGCCGCCGACCACGAAGTCTGGGTTTGCTTCCTGGGTTGAAAAGTTAGGTTTATCTTCTACAGTTTCTACTATGTCGACCTGAGAGTGTTTTCCTTTCTACAAACACATAACCGTCACGCCTTTTCCCATAGGTGCCCATTTTTAGTTAGTGTTTCAGTACTCCATTTTACGTGCCTGCCTAGCCCATCGCCGCAGCTATGGAGTAATGAAGGTTTTCTTTAAAATGTTTTTCTATCACCGTTTTCCATTTTAAAAATAGAATCAATATTCTGGTTGATCGTCTTGTTCTGTCCTTAGTCCTTAGTCCCTGAGAAGAAAAACATTCAAGAAAGAAGCTCAGGGTTACAGGATAAGAGACAATCCGTTTGGTGAAGGTAAAACAATGCAAATAAGATTAAGATTAGGTTTATCTGCATTGAAAGGACAGACAATTGCTTTGTGCTTAGACAGCAGTTAAATATTTTTTTTCTAAAAGAACTTGTAGATCAACGCTGATGAAATAACAATTATAATTTATGTCAGTATAATATGTCAAAATCATCAAATTACCTTTCTAACTCCGGATTTGCTTTTTCGCAAGTGGGCCAACTAAATTGTTAAACGATGAATTCTCAACAAAACAAGACATACCTAAATTAATCCATCCAACATCTAGCTCTGTCCCGTAGTACTCCCGGATTAGCTTTAGTCCCGGAATAAAAAAAATATTAATAAGGGGGCAAATGTCCAAAGAAGCTTAAAGTACCACCTTTTCTTACACGGGGTGGCAGAGGCACGATAGCATAATTTTATAGTGTAGTGGCTGTACAAAGTAATTATTGCAAGAAAACAACTTCGCTTGATAGAAATATTCTGACTTTTACTTTCCGATTCACTGTTTCTTGCATGTTACCCTTTGACATCCATTGCCCGGCGTCAGCAAGATCATTATTATGGTGATATTAAAACCAACCTTGACAGTGAAGCGCGGAACTAACAAGATCGCCGACAGATTGAGAATAATAACGTTACAAACAAATTAGTAGAGGTACCCCTGCAGCCTTGATTCTTTGGTGAGGTGGTTGAGTTAATGAAACTTTTAATAGTCAAACAAACATACTAATAAACAACATAATAAACGCGATGTCTAACAGCGCATACACGTCTAGTGGGTTTAACGCTTGCTTCTCAGGCAGCAGATGCAGGTTTGAACCCCGATACTGACCATAACCAATGAGATAACTGGCTAAAAGTGGGCACAGTTGTGCCTCTGCTAGCCCGTGTAGGAAAAGACGTGACGCTATGTTATGTGTAATGTTATTATGTGCGTATGTAAACTAAAACTCTCCGCAACTTACGTCATCGTCCTTGTTGACCTCGTCCGAATCGATCTTCTCGAAGTTGTCGCTCTCGCTGGAGGAGCAGCGCACTTGCTCCTGCTGCGCGGCCATCTTGTCTTCTGCCACGCCAAATGAGAATATTAGTATTAACGAATAAGGAAATTCGTAAAGAAATGTACCTACAGATTATTATAGGTACCTACAGCATAATCTAACTTTATTCATCTGTGACCTAACTTACAACTACTTACAAATCATTATACTAAATAAAAAATATTCTCAAGGTCACCGCCTCGCCGCCGTCGAGTGAATTATTAACGAAGTCATATTCTTGTACCCTTATCATAGGATAATAAAAATCTTTATCTTTATCGTTTTTCACTTAATCTATTACACCACCCCTTATCAAGATTAAGGATCATAGCTTGTATATTTTGACAGCACTAAATGCAGTTATTATACAACTAAACGACACGGGTGTATCAGGTAGTATAACGTGGATTTAGCGGTTGTTAAAAGTGTGGTAGAAGTCAGCCTAAGACAACAACCAAACATAATTACGAGGCTGAACTACAATATTTATTGTAGTTAAAAAAATACCCAAATATTCGTTTACAATACATACCTACCTACATGGTACCGAACTACACTGAATTCGAGTTGGTAAGTACTCGTAATTCAAGTCTATGTATTGAAGAGTCATAAAATTTGATGTGCTGCCTTTGGGCTTTGATGCCTGTACTGAATCGATAGTCGATATCGACAAGTGTCCATCACTGTGAGTCCATAGAGTAATATGTGAGGCACATGAGGAGGCACATTCCAAAGGCAAAGTGATTGCACGAGGATTGCACAGAAGGAAAATATTACTACATAAAATAAAAGTTCTTAAATTTAATAGGTACCGGCCCTAATCCAAAATCTGTAATCGTACATATAATTAATTCACCTAGGTTAATTCACTAGTTGCATTCACTGTAAACGCCGGCGAAGTTAACTTTTAGAGAACTTTCATTTGTTTATTTGCAGTTTTACTGCCATGTAGGTATGTAATTTTGAATATAAATTATACATTTGATTATAAATACATGAAATATTTGGGATGAATAAAAACTAGAAAGTTAAGTTTATAAAGTTTTAACTCAACTCACCCACCCGGTACCTACCTATTTAAAGTAGGTAGGTACTTATACTAAAAGTATAATTAATGCACCTAGGTGAATTAACCCAGGTGAATTAAGTATACGTAGGTACCCTCAGATTCTCATTAGTTCTTCAGGCACGCACGCACATTTATCCTCAGATCAACGAAACTCTTCAAACCTCAGCTTCAAACTAAACAATTTACCTGGTTAAAGTTAAGAGCAATGTGTTAATATCGCATAACTAAATATTTAAAATTTGCGCTAATAATTATGGCAGGCGCTAGCAATATAATGATGTGAGTTTAATGAATTTGTACGAACGCCTCTGCATTCCGCAGCTTCAGAACTTGGAAGGAGTCGAATGGAGTCGATTCCACGCGACGAAGAATTTCCTCATTGAAATACCTACTAAAAGGAATTCTTATTGCATAGGGTCGCAGATGTACCTACACTGACCTAACCGATCCCGCTTTTAAGCTTTTACCTGACCGGGAATGGCAATGGTTTTATGTTGTATGTATGTAGGCTTGTTACGTGTATTTTTGAAATAAATGAACAGATAGATTCGATGTAGAACAGAACTAGGTAGGTAGGATCAAGCAATTCACTGAATGCATTGTGGTAGGTAGGTAGTAGGTATCAATCTACTAAGTAGCTAGCTATTTTTCACATCCAATCAGGTTCTTATTATTATTGTTTGTTTTTTTTCTTCTTATTATTTTAATATTTGTAACTATTTTTAACTTTTGACATTTTTATATTGGACTGGACACTTGTCTGGAAAATAAACAATTTAATTTAATTTAATTTAGGTAGGTACCACCTACATAAATTAGGTAAGTACCTATTCATTCATCCTAAATACCACCAGTCCATCCCACCACACAAGTCACAACACACCCTACATTGCATGCACCACATTTTGAACCAAAAACGAATGGTATTGTAGGTAGGTATCTGCTTTTATGTCAGGAAATTGCTTTTAGCTTCATTTTTGATAATTTTACCCCCTTATAGACCCTTTGTTTTAATTGATTATCGAGGTTATTTTCATTTCTTCCGCAAGCACTCAAAGACTCAAAGTAACAAACAAACAAACCTCGAATTTAAATGTATGCCGCGATAAACTTTAAAAAACAAATTGTAATAATATCAGAAACCAATCAATATTCACCTTTATATCGACGAAATAAGCATTTTCTTAGCTGCACATAATCATTTGGTCACTAATTTGACAACAACAATTTTCCATACTAGTGAAGGGATAAAACCGGTAAATAGGTAATGTTACGATTCACCAGCATGAATACAGGGTGTCAGATAAATGTGTGGTGGTAATATAATATACACGGTAAAACATTTTTGGGAGCACCAACAACAATTCGTTCCTAAAAATGCGTGCCATTTTTAGGGTACCGTACCCGAATGGTGCCAAATGGGACCGTATTATCTACTAAGGCACCGCTTTCCGTCTGTCCGTCCGTCCGTCCGTCCATCAGCGGGACCTAGAGCGCGAACCGTAATAATGCCACAACAACAAATACTGAAATACGAGAGATATTCCATACTAAAGGGGGTTCCCATACAAGAGACGTGTTTTTAATTTTCTTTTTGTTTTTGTCTTATTGTTTTGAGTAATTAAGTTGTGTTGTACGATGGTACGGTACCCTTCTTGTGCGATTCCGACTCGCACTTGACCGTTTTTAGGGTTCCTTAGAGAAACAAGGAACCCTTATAGTTTCGTCAAGTCTGTCTGTCCTTCCGTCCGTATGTCACAGTAACTTTATTCCAACACTATTAGAACTACACAGTTGAAACTTGGAACGTAGATGTATTCTATGAACCGCTTTACGATTTTGATACAAAAATTGAAAAAAGAAAAATTTAAGGGCGGCTCCTCATCCATGAAACTGAAACCAAAAAAATTTCTTTTCATCAAACCTACATGTGTGGGGTGTCTATAGATAGGTCTTCAAAAATGAAGTGAAGGTTTCAAAAACCGTTTTTCCTCAAAGTCAATCTTTAAAGAGACAGACCCATCCAAATGTGAAAAAATTGTGTCCCCCCCCCCCTCTAACTTTTAAAGTAAGAGAGTGTCTTTGTCCCCAGCCGGGATTCGAACCCGGGACTTCTCGCATGGTAGGCAGATGCGCAACCGCTGCGCCACAGAGGTCGTCAATAAGTAGGTACTCAGTCCTAGTAGTGAAAGCATTTTCATCTTAACAATTAATTTTATTTAGCAATAGGCGATTTTCTGACAGATAAAAATAGTTTTGAAAGCTGCCAATAGATGGCTTTGTATCGACGTGTATTCAGACACAATCTGTTTTTCGCCCACAAAATACAATAATGACAATAATATTGACAATACGTCATAATGCTGCATGTGTATGTGTATCATAGCCGATTTTCGTAGCAAATAACAAATTACGTTTCGTTCACCAAAATTTTACAATTTTTATTTTCGATTTCCAGAAAAACTACTCATTTCCGCGCAAAAAGAAAAGCACTTTGGTATGAAAAGTGACTGCCAGATATCCAATAAACACCTATTTATAGTCAAATTAAGGATGAACGATATAGAAGCCAATCCCACGTCTCGCCTACTGCGACATCTAGTGACGAATTTGGAACTACTGAAGTTTTTTTAAAAATACCCAATTTTAAGAAATTATGACGATGGATTATCGTTATCTCCTATATACGCAAGTGTTGCGATAGTAGTGAGTGCGAGAGGTTGAGGTTAGGTTATCAATGAAATCACGACGGAACACTCGTGTTTAACGAATGTCTCTTGAAGGTGAAAAGGACAAATGTTGAAGACGAGGAAGTTAAATAGAGGACGTAAACGCGATATTTTTATTAACTGACTTATTTTGTTTTGTTAGATAAAATAAATATATTGAGTGGAGAGCAGATTTTACGAAATCTTCGTTCGCCGATCGTTGTTGAAACGAATACATTGTTAGTTACTACATTTTGTTTGACGATATTGATAAAAGTGTATGTACTATTTAAATATTTTTGAAAAAAACGATGTAAGTACAGATTGTTCTTCTGTGACCCAGAATGGGAAAACGATGTAAGTACAGATTGTTCTTCTGTGACCCAGAACAGAATGGGAAAAGGCGTGACGCTATGTTGACATAATTTTGTTATTTCTTTATTGCATACAAACAATTATACAGAACAAAATAATAACTAATAGTCTTCAAAGGTGAGCTTATCCTTAGTAAGAGATTTGTCCCAGGAAGCCAAGTTAGGATGTGTCAGTTGGATTATGTTTTGGAACATTTGTTATTTATAGCAGCATGCACGGCCATGCATGGCCATGCATTACGACTTTACCCCAATTTGAAATCCTGATTTTATATCTTCCTAAAGATTTGAGTTTTTTCCTACGTCTGTCATCTGCTCTATCATGATGTCGAAAAATTGTGCTTCGGAATCTTGTCTTTTGTTATCCAATAATTCGATGTCAAGGTTATACAATTGCGTTCAGGTTAAACTTATACGTTGTAAATCATAGGCACAGCATAGATATTAGATATAATAATCTACTTTGATGTTATTGTGACTGAAAAACTATTAACAATTGCAGATACCTATTACAGTTATTTTCTGATTTTAGATAACTGAGAATACTTTAGAGGAAGGAATATGAGAAGAAATTGAATAATGTAGTGCTAAGATAGGTAAGATACGAATCCTTTTTCTATAAGGTGTACCACATAACATTTGTTAAAATAAAAATAATAATATAAGATAGGTAGTTTCCGTAAACTGTATAATTATAATGCATTGACTGACGTAGATATTGCCTACCAAATGCACTCTTCTCACAAAACTTGTATGTCCGGAAACATTTGCACTTAATTGAGAAATCCATCGAAACTTCTAAAAACTGTCTGAGACTGCAGTCACCGAGATAAGAGCACGCACATGTAGTCGAGCCGTGACCTCGCGATTATGACGAATGATATGAGATTATGAAACCCGCGGAAACGAAGAGGTATCGCACGCTGCATAGTTTCAATGTGATTTTATTTAAAACATCCTTGCTTTTGAGATAAAATGACAAAGCACTTATACTTATAAGATTTAAAAGTAAAGAATTGAAATGGAATATGCAATACCTATACTTTCTATTTATTTATAGCAAGATACATAAAATATAATTACTGATGGGTAATTTATCTGATCAAAAATAAAAATGCTTTTAAAATCAAAATGTATGGGAAAATGCCCTAATTCCCTCCATCAACTCTGAGCTAGCCTGACAAAGGCATATGCCCCTCGGTAGGGACATTAACTATTACTACATTTTAGTTTAATGTAGGAAAAATTTCCTCTACATGGCGAATGGATTTAAATTTAGGATGCCATTAAGACGACACATTTATGTTTTGAGAATCAAGTTTTGTACCAAAATTATAAAATTATTGGGAATGGGTACTTTGATATTGAATAAATGCCTACACGTGGACTCTACTGAGCTTCTGCTACCTCGTGATGGGTAAACACGATGCTATACTGTTAATTGTAGTTAAGTGCTGCCTATGTGTAGTGTGCACATAGGCAGCCCTAGGAAATTAATTCTCTCGAAGTACGCAGTTAGAGGTCATCGTGAATCGAGATGCAGATTGCCGGCGCGTTATTGAGCTGCCCTTATTTAAGCGCCCCCGTTTTTCTTTTACCCAAATCCCAAGGGATCGAAATTGACCTGTTTAATGAAACAGGATATTTCTATACTAAATCAAATGCCAATAATTTCCAAAAAAATAATAATAAAACCCAAAAATAGGCAATAGGGCTTATTTTATGATTGAAAAAAAAACTGTCACAATTTTTTGATTTTGTTCAAAGTGTAAGTATGCGCATTTAAATAATAGGCATATGTTCCGATACACCATTTTTGAGGAAACGTTAGAGTACGACGTACCCGCAAAGTTAATTATGTTAATACGTTCTATTGAATGCAAATGTATTAAGTTATGCCGTCAATAAGTTCAATCAAGTCAGGAGTCCTTTTGATTTAGCTGTCTTTACCTCGTAGAGGCCTATATCGGTGTGGTGATTGTAGATTTGGTATAATGTGAGCGAGCTTTTCGTAATTCAGAATTAAAATGAGGCGAGTGAATGTTTATTTTCTAGAGGTTATCAAAAACCTTATTGACTGCGCTAAAATTAAAAGTACCAAAAATCTAAGCATAAAAGGGCACTCACTTTCAGGAACTTCGGTTTGTGTACGGCTCTTCAGCAATAACTTGCTTAAAATAATACCGATAAACGTAACAACTACGAAGAACGCAATCGTTAACATGAAAAACTATTGGCACATCACAACACTCACTTTCACTCAACAAAAAATATATATATAAAATAAAAATTTCAAAACAGGAACGTCTTCCCGCCGCTGATTGGAGAAGCGACTGTCATTCCCGAGGCACGATGATCGCTCAATACAAGCACGGCTACTATCATTATCAATTCCATTGAGCTGAAATCAGCTTATTTACGCGACCAAATTAAGTGCCAACTTTTAATCACACGCACTATACTAACACGGTACTGCTTTATATTTGGCACTTATTTGAATATGATATGACTGATTTTCACGCAGTGACGCTTGAACTTCTACCAAACTGTTTTTTTGTTGCGTGACAATTGGTTGTTGTGATGTGAGATGCTAGATAACCTCGCTTCAAAATTAGACGACTGTATTCTTTATGAAAATCGTATAGTAGACACGTACCTACAACTACAACATACACCGCTTCCCGCTGAATGAACCCGGCTCATATCAGATGCTCTCTCTCGCTGAACTTTGTTTAGTTATTCACACCAGAAGACTGCCGATTTGTTCTTTCTTATTTTTAATATTTCGTAGGGAATATCTACCTAAATTCTAAAGGTTGAAAGATCGGTAAAACTGAAATGTATATCAATTATTAAAAACACAAAACTTTTCAGTTTAGCATACTTCATACTTCTATAGAATTTAGCTCAAAGTTAAGCCCTCAAACGTGATCAAAGTAGAATATAAAACCTCAAACGACAAACAGTATGAAATTATACTGCCATGGGCGTCACGGTCAATGTAATTCAAAGAATGAGTAGGCACATAAGTACCTTCAGTACCTACATAATATAGTATTAATGCCCGAACCCAAGGAGTATTGTGAAGTTAGGAACTTACTTGGTTATTGGCAAACTCCTTGTCTGCTACCACCGAGCCTTCAGAGACCAGAGCCGATGATTGATCTATACCTTTTTCTTTAGATAAAGCCTGAGGATAAAGCTACCTACTATGATCTAGTTACAGAAACATAGACATAGACAGACATAGACATCATTTATTATGGTTTATGATTCAATTTTTAGGGTTCCGTACCCAAAGGGTGCCAAACGGGACCCTATTACTGAGACTCGCTGTCTGTCCGTCCGTCCGTCCGTCTGTCTGTCACCAGGCTATATCTCATGAACCTTGGTAGGTAGCTAGACAGTTGAAATCACAGATGATGTATTTCTGTTGCCGCTATAACAATAAATACTAAAAATCAAAAGAAATTTAATATTCAGGGGGGCTCCTATACAACAAACGTGATTTCTTTTGCTCATTTTTGCTCGATATTGATAATGGTTGCAGGTAGACGCTTAAAATGTTCACAATATATTGAGTATATTATTTACTTAAAAAATAAATAATTAAATTAAAATTAAATAAATATTTAGGGGGGGCTCCCATACATTTTTTTTGCTGTTTTTTATAGATAATGGTACGGGACCCTTCGTGCGCAAGTCCGACTCGCACTTGGCCGGTTATTTATTATTATTTTTTATACAGGTACATACTTACCTACATTGCTTCTGGTTCCAAACCAGGATATCCTGTATTTATTTTTTGTCCCCAGCCGGGATTTGAACCCGGGACCTCTCGTTTTGTAGGTAGATGTGCAACCACTGCGCCACAGAGGCCGTCACATTTATTAATACAGTTATTAAACCCAAAAACTAATAAAGTTTATGAATAACATAACATAACATAATAAACACATAAACATTTACATAACACCGGCCAATTCATTGCTTCTGGCCCCACACTAGGATACCCTGTGTCGTGGGAACCAAAAACAGCGACATCACAAACATGTAAACATCCAAGACCTGGGGGCTTTTTAAACACGCTTTTATTAGCTTCACCTGTATGTTTGTTTGTATGTTTGTAACTCGCTTTTTGCCTTTCTTGGATATGGTAGCCGTTTCTTAGGAAAGAAATAGAACTAAATGGTAAAAAATAAATTTAGTTAAAAAAATTGGTTGCCTGTAAAGTCGGTATACGGGTGAAAGTTTTACGTGACAACGACTTTTATGTCTGTCTCTCTCGCTCTTAGGCGGGCTAACCATGCCCGAGTGGAAGGGACGCGTGCCTCTCACTCGCTCTCATTGTGAGCGCATAACGTGAGTGGAGCGTAACGCAGTTTCTTGAAGTGTCACCCGGCAAACCAATTTATAAGACGTTGTCACGTCAAAAAACTAAAAAACACGCTTTTAAAGAAAATCG
Organism: Argyresthia albistria; assembly: GCA_963457715.1. Classification (NCBI taxonomy): domain Eukaryota; kingdom Metazoa; phylum Arthropoda; class Insecta; order Lepidoptera; family Argyresthiidae; genus Argyresthia; species Argyresthia albistria. The sequence continues at coordinate 6,854,336 of OY735281.1, forward strand.
AACTAAAAAGTTAAAAATAATTTTTAAAATAAGCTTAAAACAATAATGAACGAAAAATACTAGTATAGTGAAAAAAGCGTGGGCGCTTTGTAACATATTTTTCGTATATCGAGCTTATTTTAAAAATCATTTTTAACTTTTTAGTTCGATGTTCTCTAAGCGTGTTTTTAGGGTTCCGTACCCGAAGGGTGCCAAACGGGACCCGGGTTATAGCGGCAACAGAAATACATCATCTGTGAAAATTTCAACTGTCTAGCTACCACGGTTCATGAGATACAGCCTGGTGACAGACAGACGGACGGACGGACGGACGGACGGACAGACAGCGAAGTCTCAGTAATAGGGTCCTGTTTGGCACCCTTCGGGTACGGAACCCTAAAAACAAAAGGGCTCCCATACATCAAACGTGATTTTTTTGCTCATTTTGCTCGGTATTGATAATGGTAGCAGGTAGACGCTTAAAATGTTCACAATATATTGAGTATATTATTTACTTAAAATTTAAATAATTAAATTAAAATTAAATTTATATTTTGGGGGGGCTCCCATACAACATGTTTTTTTGTTGCGGTTTTTTATAGATAATGGTACGAAACCCTTCGTGCGCGAGACCGACTCGCACTTGGCCGGTTTTTAGTACAAATTTAAAATGGCATTTCACTTTACAGCTCCGCCCACAGGACGTATTTTGAAGTTGTTTTTTTTTTAGAAATCTCTAGTAGGTGTGATGTCTACATCATTTCCAAAATTCAAGTCTCTACGGTCAGCCGTTGACCAGAAATTCTGGGTTATGTATGACACACTTTTTTTGACCGAAGCGGGAACATTAAGAGTAACGTCATCGCCTTCGCCTTGAAATGATTAAAATTCAGCCTGAATAAATAATCGCTAAATAGCGATAGAGGGTGGGTACAGCCCTATCTGTTCAAAAAAAATGTTTTGTTTTTCCACGAATTCATGGTTCTTAATTTTGAACTTTATTTTGTTGAAGTGAAAGTGTAAAATTTTAACCTTGCTCTAATAATAAAATATTTTATAATTTATTCGATAGCGCAAGGTATATTTTCCTTTAATGGGTGTGTGAGAAAAGAAGGCAAATTTGTTGCAGGTTGCAGTTTTGCTCCATGGTTGCAGGCACGCACGCGGGGCGCTATCCTTAAAATTCTTGTAAACGGAGCAACGAAACGTTTTATTAGTGTTGTCAGTTGAGTATATTACAACTATTTAGGTAGGTAATAATAGTAGATTGTATAAGGACGGGTTTACATTGGTCGAGTACAGTGGACAGTGGCGATATTAAAGAGATGAAAGCCATGTTGACTCGCCACTGTCCGATCGGTTTAAACCACTGTACTATCCAAGGGGAGGGGCGCAAATGATATCTTGAGCTTCCTTTACTTTTATCGTATTAAATACAGTAGACCTAAAGTTCAAATATCCAGACTTTATTTACTTAAAAATACAGTCAACACGCGATCGTGTCTTCCGCTCTGTGTATGGCAACCGTAACTCAAGAAGCGCACGAAACAGGTTCGCCTAGTGTGCGCATCGCAAGCAAGCTGCCAAAAGGACAATCCATCCACCATAATAATCAATCCTATTAAAATATAAAGAATTTTTGAAATGAATTTAATAAAATTTAAATTTGGTAATGTAATATAATGTAAATACTTAAGCTAAATAAAATAATTTGTATGATCGTATTTGTAAATTATCCAATGTTTGTTTTACCTTATGGGCGCGGCGCCGCCAGGTAACACTTTTAACGAGTAAGTCGAGTAACGAGTACCTCAGAAAACTTATGGGCGGTGGTGTCAGGTGCCCCGGAAATTTCACATAGCTACGAGTAGTAAGTTGAGTAATGAATACCACAGATGAAATCATGGGCGGCGTAATTTCAAATAGCTAGCAAGTCGTGTAACGAGTAACACAGAAGAAATCGTTGGCAGCGCAAGCCGCCCAGAAATTTCACGCAGCTAGAAAGTCATGTAACAAGTACTTCAAAATAATTCATGGGTGGCGAGAGCCACCTCGGAAATTTCACGTAGCTAGCAAGTCGAGTAACGAGTACCTCAGGAGAAATCATGGGTCCGTCAGCCGCCGCGGAAATCTTACATAGCTAACGTAATTAGCTAGCTAATTCCTCGTGTAACGAGTAGGTACTCCAGATGAACTCATGGGCTTGGACATGACACAAAAATTTTACATGCTTGGCAATGCAGGCGGCTGCCCAATGGGGGGACGCGCGCCTCCTGCGCCCCTGCTCTGTATCTGCCACTGATCTCTCGTACCGTCGTAATAGGTATAGGTAGTTGAAATTTTCATAGAACGTATATAAAATTAAAACAACTCTCTCACATATTTTGTCATGTTGCCGCTACAGTAACAAATAATTTACTAAATATTACAAAAATAAGGGTGTCCCCATACAAGAAACGTGCTTTTTAGGGTTCCGTACCCGAAGGGTGCCAAACGGGTCCCTATTGCTGAGACTGCGCTGTCAACTGTCCGTCCGTCTAACAACAAATACTAAAAAACAAAAGAAGTTCAATATTAAGGGGGGCTCCCATACAACAAACGTGATTTTCGTGCTCATTTTTACTCGATATTGATAATGGTAGCAGGTAAACGCTTAAAATGTTCACAATATATTGAGTATATTATTATTATTATTATGAGCCTGTAATATCCCACTGCTGGGCAAAGGACTCTCTCCCCCTCTTCCACTCCATTCGATCCTGAGCGGTCTCCTTCCACTCTTTATCCCATAGAGCCAACTCATCACTCCATTGAGTATATTATTAAAAAAAATTAACTAAATTAAAATTAACTTAAAAAGTAAATAATTACGCTAAAATAAAATAAATATTTAAGGGGGCTTCCATACTACAAAAGTTTTTTTTATAGATAATGGTACGGAACCCTTCGTGCGTGAGTTCGACTCGCACTTGGCCGGTTATTCTTGTTCTTTTTCTTGTAAGATGGTGCCGATTATTATTTCCGATATAAAGTAAGTGGGTAAGAGAGAACTGAGATACATGGCGTAAAGCTTGGTCCTTTTTACCTGCAGCCTGCAACACAGGCTTGGCAACTTGAAATAATTAGAGGCCGGAATATTTATTTATTTATTATTCAAATAAAATTGTATAGCATTATATATAACTTGGCCAGACGCTGTGAGATGCACGCAGAACACGTTTTTAGGACTGTTTGGGTATCTAGCTGGACGCGGGGGGACGAGGCAAGTAACAGCTATCCCAGCGAGTGGGTAGGGTTCACGGGTGAGCACGATTGGTTGGCCAGTCTGGCTCGCGTGTCGGGTCAGTTGACTCTTGCCTTCCATAAAGCGTCCACGTCGTCCATTCCGTCAAACGCTGGCCCAGTTGTTTTGACGTGACAACGTCTTATAAATTGGTTTGCCGGGTGACACTTCAAGAAACTGCGTTACGCTCCGCTCACGTTATGCGCTCACAATGAGAGCGAGTGAGAGGCACGCGTCCCTTCCACTCGGGCATGGTTAGCCCGCCTAAGAGCGAGAGAGACAGACATAATAAATTAAAAGTAAAAAAACATTTTTAAACAAAGCTTTTATTTAATGCCCTAAAAAGAAGAAAATAAAATTTCAATTCAATCAAATGCGTCATTTTATTACATTACACAATTTATACGATATAAAAGCTTGTTGCGGGATTTATCTCCAAGTCTGTGCAAATAGGTGCCTACCCACCTAATTAAGTCTACACAAGTAAATCTCGCAACAAGCTTTTATATCGTATAAATTGTGTAATGTAATAAAATGACGCATTTGATTGAATTGAAATTTTATTTTCTTCTTTTTAGGGCATTAAATAAAAGCTTTGTTTAAAAATGTTTTTTTACTTTTAATTTATTTTTAACTTTTTAGTCTCAGCATCAGCTCAGCTCCATGTCATAAAAAATATTCTAGGACTAAAGTATTCGTCAAGACGAATCGAACGAGCCCAAATTCGACGGGCTTGCGATGTTTTATGACAGAGTTCCCATGACCGTCTTCCGTCTCCAGCATCAGATCAGCTCCATGTCATAAAAAAATATTCTAGGACCAAAGTATTCGTCAAGACGAATCGAACGAGCCCAAATTCGACGGGCTTGCGATGTTTTATGACAGAGTTCCCATGACCGTCTTCCGTCTCCAGCATCAGATCAGGTCCATGTCATAAAAAAATATTCTAGGACCAAAGTATTCGTCAAGACGAATCAAACGAGCCCAAATTCGACGGGCTTGCGATGTTTTATGACAGAGTTCCCATGACTGTCTTCCGTCTCCAGCATCAGATCAGCTCCATGTCATAAAAAAATATTCTAGGACCAAAGTATTCGTCAAGACGAATCGAACGAGCCCAAATTCGACGGGCTTGCGATGTTTTATGACAGAGTTCCCATGACCGTCTTCCGTCTCCAGCATCAGATCAGCTCCATGTCATAAAAAAATATTCTAGGACCAAAGTATTCGTCAAGACTAATCGAACGAGCCCAAATTCGACGGGCTTGCGATGTTTTATGACAGAGTTCCCATGACCGTCTTCCGTCTCCAGCATCAGATCAGCTCCATGTCATAAAAAAATATTCTAGGACCAAAGTATTCGTCAAGACGAATCGAACGAGCCCAAATTCGACGGGCTTGCGATGTTTTATGACAGAGTTCCCATGACCGTCTTCCGTCTCCATCATCAGATCAGCTTTAAGTCAGAAATATATTGCATTGTCATCCGACTTATACACGTATGCGAAATTTCAGCTCAATCGGATAACGGGAAGTGGGTCAAATTCAAGCCGACATTTTTGACGCGAACCGTGATACCCACAAACAAACATACATACATACATACATACATACAGTGCAAGTTTAATAAAAGCTTTTAATTAAAAAGTGAAATTAATGTTTGTTTGTATAAATTAATGTTTTAAATATAATTCTTTGTATAAATAAATGTTTTAAATTGTTACTATTATTTCATCCTTCTTCCTACTATACGAATGAATATTCACATTAAAATTATTTTACCACTCAAAGTCGTTGTCACGTAAAACTTTCGCCCGTATACCGACTTTACAGGCAACCAATTTTTTTTGGCATACCTATAGTTCAGAACTGAAAACACCCTTTTCCTTTCGAAATCACAACGAAAAGACTACATACACTTGATGTGTAACTAAATTATACACGTTCTGTTTTTCAGCTCTCTATAGGCTTAGTATAGGGTTTCGTTTGGCGGCCTTCGGGTACGGAACCCTATAAACGACCACTTTCTGCTCATGCTTACCAGTCTGAGTCTGAGAGCTTACCAACCAACCAGCCACTTACCAACCAACAGCTATTTGGTACGATTTGTAATAGTAGAAATTAGTAGTTGTAGTTGGCATGGCTATGGCAACACTAGATTAGAAAAAAAAACTCGATTGAGTACGACGTGTGCGAAAAATATATTTTCGTCGATTTTTCTCATATTTAAAGTGTTTTAGGTTCCCTAACTAATTTTGTTAGTTGTATCTTACATGGATTAGTGTATATAACAAATAAATAACAAACGACAATATGATAATAGAGAATCCAGACGCTTTCAAATCTTGGCTGACGTCCATATTGGAGCCACTGTGAGTATTTCGTAGCCATATTTTTCTAATCACTTTAGAGATTTACTGCGACATTTCCACTTTTACATTGAATTTTGCACCAATTTTCACGCATGCTAGTTGATCATGACCAAAATTGAACTTACGGGTATAGTGCAGGGTGTCGGATTACAATTTCGTAATCAAAATATGTTGATTAGTAATTTGGCCAATGATTCAATGTTGTCTATTTTGGGTGCTCATCATGACATGACAACACTTCCAGTATTACCATTTGGAAATTACTAATTACCTCTAGACTTGCGCGTTTTGTGTCCGGAGAGGGAAAAGAATGATACGTATACTTTCCACTCCTGGAACTATATCACTCCTTTAGTGCACTAGTTCCTTTAGCACCGGGGTTAGTCCCCTATATGCATCCAATCCTATTTCGTACCGAACGTTCCAACGAGCTAAAAAGGTATGGTTTGTTTTATAGTTCTGTCGTTCGTCATTTCCGTGATTGTAAGGAAACTTTTAGGTCCATGGGAGCTTGCTCTGTATATTCGGCCATGCATTATACATGCATACCTACCTATATCTGTATTGTACACACTCGTTTGGAAAATAAATACAATATTTTTATCTAGTGATGAATCGCGGACTGAGCCCACACTAATTCACTTGTCATCAGTACAGAAAGTTAGAAAACATTAGGTTTACAACATTATAAGATATGATAAAGATATCATGTATTGTGTATAGATTAGGTAATTATTAGATTGTTATCTGCAGATAGGTACTCTATTATGAATGTAAAGTTCAATCAATCTTTAAACAGCTAAAAAGAACCTCCTGCATGGTATTTACAGATGCGATGCGGACCCGGCCGCCCTGGCCAAGTACGTGTACGCTCTGGTGAAGAAGGACAAGACCCTCGCCGAGCTCCGGGAGGGCATGCTCGACCAGCTTGATGTGTTCCTGCAGCAAGGTGCGGCATCGAGATCAACTATAGATTTATTTTCTATTTCGATTCCTTTCATGCTTTATTTCATAGATACTTTTGTTTAATGACAGTTGCTTTGAATGACTGCTGCTTGCTGCTAAGGTATCCTTCAAAACATGCTTGACTTTGCCAGAGATTGTTTCCTAAATGTCAGAGATGGAGAAGGAGCTATTGCTTCTGTGGGAGAATCAACAAACTCACCGCCGCACTCAGAGAGATTTAATCAACCATTGTCAGTTCCAAATTTGAATTTACATACAAAATCCTTTACTTAGTAATCCCTAATGAATCATTAAATGACTCTGGGTACGGCGGTAAGTCTTCACAAAATAAAAGGCCCGTTTTGACAGTTCACGCCCATGAAGTTTTAACCCCTAATGCGCAGGTAATAAAAGCCAACTGTTGCGTATAAGCAAAGCGTACAAGTTGCACCTACGAAAACCGCTTCTATTACAGCTATGCGTTAGGGGTTAAAACTTCATGGGCGCGAACTGTCAAAATGGGCCTTTTATTCTGTGAAGACTAAGTTTATTGTAATGTACATGTATGTTAGGCTGTTGGTGGTGGTTTCGTTTCTTAGCAGCTTCCTGGTGTTATCAAAGTTTGACTCTCAAAGAAAGAAGAAAGAAATGTCAGTATTTGGATTAGTGTCAGTTGTTTGTTTCTGGTTCTTGTGACACAGCATTCTAATGTCCATTAGTAAAAAATTGTCTCTGTTCTGTATCTCGTGAATTTTCAAAGGTTTTCGGTCCATCTTCTTCATGTGTCGGTCGGGTGCTTGCTTCACCATTCACACTCAGCCATATACATTGCTTCTTGATCTTGCCCCCTGAATACTAGAATACCCGGTATCTATCTATCTTCTATCGTAAGGCGGGCGGCATCTCAGTCACACGCTCTATCCCTGCGCGACTGAACGTAGGTGGAAAGCACAGGTACTATAATATTATACTAATACAGATAGACCACCTAGAACAAAATATGACACCGGCGTAAACTGAGATGCTACGGAAGCTTCTTTAGTTCGAGGCAATTTTCGCTTGGTGCAGCACCATTGAAAAATTGCAAATACCACGAGATGGCGCTAAGATATATAGGATTAATTCTAAGATTAGCGCCACCTAGAAGTATGTTAACTGAAACCATGGCGTTTAAAGTAGGTACAATTCTTACTCCTCACGCCATCTCTATTTTACGAAGGGTTGCTAATTCTAATTTGTATGGGATGAGCACCCTGTTGTGTAAAGCCATGTCACAAACATGTTAACATCCACGACAGGCATTTTTCCTTCCTCCCCATAAGTGTGGTGGTTTGGTTGCAGAGACGAAGCCGTTTGTGGATATGCTGTTCAAGTCGCTGGAGACCCTCGACTATCTGCTGCACGAGCCAGCTCCAACGGCTGCTGCGCCCGCCGCACCGCTTAGTGAGTCTCCTAACAGCTTGTGGTTCCCCTCAGTCTTATGGCTGATCTGGCCAACAGTTAGGTTTTTTACCGATTTCCCAAAGGAGGAGGTTTACAATTCGTCCGGATGTTTTATTTTTAACCGACTTCCCAAAGGAGGAGGTTTACAATTCGTCCGGATGTTTTTTTTTTATGTATGTGCCCCGATAGCGCCTAAACGGATGGACCGATTTGGAAAATTATTTTTTGTTTGCAAGGGTTTACCTTCCCATTGGTCCCATTGACACCAGGTCAGGATCTGATGATGGGATCCTGGAGAAATCGTTTGAAAATGAAAATGAAAACGACAATCGTTTATTGCCATAAGGAAATACAATTCACAGGTATGCTGACCCTCACACTAGGCATAGCCTGTCTCGTGAGGGAGGAAATAAACATTTGACAATCCCTATTTGCGGCGATAACATAAAAATTGAATAAAATTGAATTTGAATTTAAGTTTAACAATGATAACTGTTAATATATAAAATATTATATTAAAATATGTTAAAATAATTTATAAATATCTGCATGTAAAAGACCAGGGGCGTATCATTCAAAATAAACCAGCATATTTTTTATAAATAGTTGTTTATTCTCCAAAATTCGTACATGGACTGACCCGAGACTAAGCCAAACAGTCTCTTTTTAACCGACTTCCCAAAGGAGGAGGTTTACAATTCGTCCGGATATTTGTTTTTTATTTTTATTTTTATTTTTTATGTATGTGCCTCGATAGCGCCTAGACGGATGGACCGATTTGGAAAATTATTTTTTTGTTTGAAAGGGTTTACCTTCCCATTGGTCCCATTGACACCAGGTCAGGATCTGATGATGGGATCCTGGAGAAATCGAGGGAACTCTTCAAATATTATAGGCAGACATATAGTGATTTTTGTGTTTTTCATAATAACTCGTGCAAATGCACATGGTAAGCATAATATTGTGATGCGGAACTGCTGATGAAGACCACATATGGCCACCAGATCTGCTCAATATCAGGTACAAATACAATGCGTGGCTGACGGGCAGGCAACGCATAGCCTAAACCGGTGGACCTAGAGCCATGAAACTTTGTACAGGGGTTCCTTAGTAGCGTGGTGTAGCACTGATATGAGATTTGACAAAATTAATTCCCCAAGGGGGGGGGGGGATAAGGGGTTACAGTTTGTATTAAACTCAATCTAATCAAATAGGGTTTGTGGAAGTCGGTTTTTTCTAAAGTTTACTTTTTGTTTCAATTATATACTTTTTAAAAACAAGATGGCAGCACCTGTTTACCGCTAACAGTTGCCGCCTTTAAGCAACTGATGTTTAATATTACTGTTTAGCTTGGTATATCTTATTCCAAATACATTTTTTAATTTATGCTACAATTCTTTATGTATATTAAACACAAACTCTAACATTCGGCCTTCCTGACCAAGAGTTTGTCCTCAAACTAAGTATCTAGTCTGTAACTTGTCATAATCAGCAATAATTATACATTATGTATTATTTTCCAATTGTTTTGACATTCACAAATAAATGATCCTCTTCAACACTCACACACATTCAATCATAATATTGCTGTTTAGGTAGCTGTTGTTTTAATTCTACTTTCCATATCAAAGTAATCAAGAGATTGCCAACCACCCATGACTTCCAATCTCAAAACGTATGCCAACTGCACCGAGAGCTTCGCCAATACACTGACCACCCAATGACTTCCAGCCGTCAACCAGCTGCACCATTGGACTATCAATGCTGACCACTCAACGACTTCCAGTTAGACATAAATCTCTATTGATTGCACCATGGACTTCATTGACACCTCCGCATAGAAATGTATGCCAACTGCACCGAGAGCTTTGCCAATACACTGACCACCCAATGACTTCCAGCCGTTAACCAGCTGCACCATTGGACTATCAATGCTGACCACTCAACGACTTCCAGTTAGACATAAATCTCTATGATTGCATCATGGCTAACTGCACCGAGAGCTACGCCAATACACTGACCACCCAATGACTTCCAGCCGTCAACCAGCTGCACCATTGGACTTCATCAATGCTGACCACTCAAGGACTTCCAGTCAGACATAATCTCACTATAAGCAACGCAGAGTCAACAGTGTAATTCCTCAATTACCCGTGACCTCCGCAAAAAAACCAAAAAAAATAATTCGATTCTTATGTCTTATACGTGTGTAAGTGCATCATGTCTCATTACATTGTATCTACTTCATTCAATCAAAGTTTATTTATATGTCGGAGAAACGGATAATATAGAGCATGACTCTTCATGACAATCATATTATATTTGTGGGCGTTTCTTGTGGGAGATCAAGCGAATGAGTGAACACATAGTTGATCTATTCTCAGTTCATTATCATTTTACTAGCTGATTACAACAACTTTTACCACTGATATACTACTGACAACAACGTTTAGCACTGATATAACACTGGATATGATTTATCTCGAGCGAGTTTGTAACGTCTATTCACAAGATATATTCATATTTGATAGTTTTTTTTTGTTGTTGTTTTTATCGCCAGTTTTATTAAATTAATAAATGTGTAATTATTTTGAGGTTATGTTTACTTTCCTTATTTATGTGAATTTTTATGTCTTTCTTAGTAGTATAAAAATAAAATAAATTATTTACTTTGACATAGGTGGTGTTCATAGACGCGTTAGTAAGATGAGATATGATCCTGCCCACATTCTTTTCTTCAGGGTCATGAAATTATTGTTTAGACACTGTATTGAACAGTGAACACTGTATTAAAGAAAATATTATAGGCAATATACAGAATATCCAATACCATCAAATAAACAAAGCTTCTTTGTTAGCTGTACATTTACCATCCATGGTTTGAATAAAATAATTCCGTAAACCCTCTCGCCATTTTCCCATTTCACAAGCCTCTACAAAGTAGGTAGGCAATCTAACTTTAAACTTTCACCAGATCATCCAGTTACCATAATATAATTTGCAGACGATATATGAAAATTTTAAATAAAGGTCAAGTTGTAGTTGTAGTTAGTTTAGTTTTTACGTATACTTTAGTTATAATTAATCATTTGTTATTGTATATAAACTGTTATTATGCTTTGTCTATCTATTATAAGTTTTCTGTAAGGTCAACTCTTTAAAAAAAACACCTAAGTCCATTTTTAACTTCAGGTTCAACATTTAAGAGTAGTGAGTTATTGGGTGCTCTGTCCCAAACAATTTTCCAGCCGTTTCGCGCTTACGCGCTCACTGGAAAATTGTGTTACAGAGCACCCAATAACTCAAGTGTTATTCTGCCCTATAACCGTTTCTGTCCACTATTTTCAAACGTTCGCGGTCATTTGGCGAAAGAACATAAATAGTAATTGCGTTATTGCATCAGCAACACTTTTCAAAATACATCCATGCTGTATACATCTTTAGTGCAAAAAAAAATGAAATTTGTGAAACAACCTACTTCTCTTAGTCCTGGAAAAATTTATGTTAAATCTGATGAATCATCATGTCGTCACGGAAAGCTTTTACCCAATACAATTCGTTGTATAGTTTGTGGGCCATCGAACTGTGGAAAAACAAATTTGGTGATTGGATTACTCTTACATCCTAATGGTCTGAATTTTCAAAATATATACGTGTATTCAAAAACATTGTATCAACCAAAGTACATATTTTTAGAAAACGTAATGAAACTAGTACCAGGAGTTACTTATTTTAAATACCGCGATAACGAAGAAGTGTTGCACCCTAACTATGCCTGTCAGGACTCTGTCATAATATTTGACGATGTTGCGTGCGAAAACCAAAATAATATTCGTGATTACTTTGCAATGGGCAGACACAATAACATTGATTGTTTTTACCTGAACCAAACTTACAGTAAAATTCCAAAGCAATTGATTCGTGACAATGCAAATCTTATCATAATTTTTAAGCAAGATGATATTAATCTACGTCATGTTTATAATGAACATGTAAATACTGATATGACGTGGATGCAATTCCGTGAAATGTGTTCAGAAGTTTGGAAAGATGTCTTTAGCTATTTGGTGATAAATAAAGACTGTCAAAAAAATAAAGGATGCTACAGAAAGAAATTCGACACCTTCATTCATTTTAATGAATGAACAAACTTCATAAATGTTAGTGCTTAGAATCTTGTTTCGCATTTTACAACAGTATTCTTTAGCAAGAAGTTGTAAACCAAATTACAAAAATGAATGACGAAAAATTACTTAAGCAACAAATAATAAAATCTGCAAAAGCTGTGAAAAAAAAAGTTCAAAATATAAAAAACCGTAAACTAGATATTAATATGGCGCTAGATAGTGTGTTTAAACCAGTTACAGACCCACTCAAGAAATTGGTCAAAACCAATGTTAACGCTGACAAAGAGGATAAATCTTATCAAGAACCGTGTACTAGTACAATCGAAAATTCCTTTAACAAATCAGTACCATTAGCTACTACAAGAAAACGAACTATTTCTGATGTTAGTGGATCATCAAGAAATACTTACCAAAAACAAAAGCTGAAATTCAATGATGATGATGATGATGATGCTGATAATGATGAGATAAATAAAGATGATGTCAGTGATTCGATGAGCGATTCAACAAATGATTTATTTTTCGATACAAATTCTCGTTTAGCTTCGACTCCGAATTCGAAGTCTGTATCATCATGGTCTATGTCATCTGAAATTTTTAAAGATGTACCCTACGGGATTAGATTAGTAAAAGGACAGCCCATGGTTGGATCGTCATCCCTTTCTGAAACTACCAACAAATACAACATTGGTGGTCATTCATTTGATAAAACGAATGGGTTAAAAGAGTTGCTTTTCAAACAAAAACCAGATTTAAGTGTTGTTACTGAAAATGATAAAAAACATTATAAAACTATACTTCTTTCCACAAATGCACATAGACGTAAATATGATTGCAATCAACCAATTAATAGTAACAGAGGTTTTAAATATTTACATATTATAAAACCTTTATTAAATTTGAACAGATCATCAAGTTCTGAAAGGGTTCCAAAAGGAAAAGGCTTACCAATATTTAAAAGACTTGTTCCTAAAGCAGATTATGTTTATTGGGATGATCCGAATGAATTAGTAGAACGTTTAAAGTTGTTAATTGCTTCTAGAGATGCTGGCAACACTGGGTTGGATAATGAGATAATTTCTATAATAGAGGAGTTAAAAGAATGTGGTGTAATCGATTGAATAAATACATGTGCAATTTTCATTTTATTTTATTTGTATGTTAGCCTTGGAACTTAAATGACGAGATGAATATTGACAAATTTGGTCACCATGTGCACAAAAGGATGCGCGTTATGGATATGACAGATAAAATATCAATAGACAAACTGCTCGCCCGGAATGATAATGGTGATTTTGACGTAAAACAAAGTCGATTAAAAGGATTAAAATTACCTGAGAGTGCAGATGAAGCTGTTACTAAGGGGTATTTTGATGAAAATAATAAATTATATTGTAGAAAACAAGATTTTCTGATGGAAATTAAAAATATAAAGACTGAGTTACAACTATTAAAGACTCAGTTACGTAGTATGTGCACAACAGTAGAAGTGGGTAAACTTATAAGGGATCACATAATAGCGCTAGGAGTTAGCTCTCATGCAAAATGAGTAAGCAATGCATTGTTAATGAAATACATAAAACCGCAAGAAAAAACTTTCTACGCCGTGCAGTGATTCTAAAAGGTATTGATGATTTGTGGCAAGCAGATTTAATTGACATTAAAAATTATTACAAAGTTAACAAAGGTTTCAAGTATATATTAGTTGTGATTGATGCTTTTTCTAAATATGCATGGGTTGCCCCGTTAAAAACCAAAACTAAAAATGAAGTCAGTGTTGCTTTTAAAAATATTTTAGAAAAAGGTCGTGTGCCTGTTAACCTACAAACAGATTTGGGAACTGAATTTTATAACGATGTTTTTCATAATCTTATGAAAACTTTTAAGATTAATCACTACTCAACATATTCAACTAAAAAAGCATCTATAGCAGAAAGATTAATAAGAACATTAAAAGAAAAGTTGTTTAAATACTTCAGTTTGGTTGGCAACTACAAGTGGGTTGGTAAACCATTGTTTGAGGTAGTTACCAATTATAACAATACAGTGCATCGGACTACAAAACACAAGCCGTGTGATGTAAATATGAGGAATGAATCGACAATCTCAAATTACATAAAACAAAAACAAAATTCTATGCCTTTCAAAAAGCCTAGGTATTGTGTAGGTGACATTGTTCGTATCAGCAAGTATAAGGGAGATTTTTATAAGGGCTATACACCAAATTGGTCAACTGAATTATTTTACATCATAAAAGTAATAAATTCTGCACCAACTACTTACTACATAAAAGACCAACATGGTGATCCAATCAAAGGATGTTTCTACGAATGGGAACTCCAAAAGACAAATTGTCCTAATACATTTTTGATAGAAAAGGTATTAAAAAAAAGAGGAAATAAATTTTATGTTAAATGGTTAGGACTCAGTCAAAAAGAAAATAGTTGGATTGATAAAAAAGCAATTTTAAAAAACTAAATGCTTTATTATATCATTTCATATGAATTATTTGTCATTAGCATCCTAGTTATGAAAGGGAAAGGACTCCTGAATACTTTGATAAACAATTTACCGTTTGAGTTACATTTACCAGGCTATAACTACTGTGGTCCAGGTACTCGTTTACAAAAAAGGTTGAAAAGAGGAGACAAAGGTATTAATCCGTTAGATAACGCGTGTATGAAACACGATATAGCTTATGATAACTATTTAAATCTAAAAGATCGACATAAAGCGGACGTAATCCTGCAAAATATGGCTAAGCAAAGGTTACGATCAAAAGATGCTAGCACTGGTGAAAAGTTATCATCTTGGTTGGTGAATAAGGTTATGAAAAGAAAACTAAAATCAGGTGCTGGTACTAAAACATTTAAATCTTCGCTAGCTAAACTGAAATCACATATGAAAAAAATAAAACCTAAAAACCATAATGATGCTATTCGTTTCGCTCACCTAGCAGCAAAAAAAATATTTCACAAAAAGAACAATAGTAATATCAGAGTGCCTAGAATTATTCCCATCCCAAAAACAGGAGGAATCCTTCCACTTATCCCTATATTTGCGGGATTATCAGCATTGGGTTCTCTAGCAGGAGGTGCTGCAGGTATAGCTAAAGCAGTAAACGATTACAAGTCAGCCAAAAAAAATCTCGCTGAATCGGAGCGCCATAACAAAATGATGGAGTCTATCGCTTTAGGGCGTGGGTTGTATATCAAACCATACAAAAACGGAAATGGATTGTGTGTGCATTCTTCAAAAAACTAATAAAAAGGTTACCCAGGCGCGCGCTTAGTAATATTGATTTATTAAATTATACTCAGGATATTCCATGTTTTCGAGGAGTTTATATGAGAGACACTTTGCCTAGTAAGCCAAATCGTATTGAATGCGCAATATTAAATTTGGATTCTTCACAAAATCCAGGAACGCACTGGGTAGCCTATTGTAAAATAAATAATTATTGCGAGTACTTTGACAGTTATGGAGATCTAAAACCACCTC
>OY735282.1:0-49220 GCA_963457715.1 Argyresthia albistria
TGTTGGTAGTGGTAAAAGTGAAACGAAAGTTTACACTCCTTGATAGCTCTTTATTGGACTGTGGTCGCAATAACACTACAATTTTGCTTTTTTTTTTTTTTTTTTCGTGTGTGAGGGGATAAAAAAATGGTTTAACCATGCCCGGGAGTCAGACCTCCCTGCTATGCCCGGTTCTCTACACACAAGATCCGGATGAGTTCTCCGCCGTGAGGCAGAGACTACATTGAGCGGAGAGCTTATGTGTAGCATACGGACTAAAAAAACCCCAATGTGCGTGAGTAGTTATGTGTTCATTTTACTACTAACCATGACCTCGATAGTCGCAGAGGGCGTTCTACCTACAAGTTTGTATAAATATGTTTATATAATATATATTGGGGGAGTTAGCCTGCGTACCCAATTGACTGTACCTACTCGAGCGGGCCTCAGCTCTTAGTCAATCGGATAGCGACATCAGTGGGGGCAGATGGCCCTCACTGCTTCGAGATAGATAAATTGGTAAGCTTAATTCTAAATCCTAGTCCTATAGAGGGGGAGGGGGTGGCTGTATATCCGGTGGGTCAAGACGGCGGTCTCTTTCGATCCAAACTTGGCGTCTGAGTCGCAGTAATGCCTCGGGAATACAGCCTTCCTCGGGTTGGCGTGCCTGAGGGGCGGAGGGTGGTTGGGATTTGAGGGCTATAGTGATGTCGTCATCAGGGTCATGAAGTACATCTTTGGGGCGTCTTTTAAGGGGGTGCTGAATTATTGGGGGAGGGTCGTAAGAGATGGCTCGGATGATATATGGTTTGAGTGGGTGGAAGCAGATTGGAAGAAGCGTTCGGACGCTTCTTTCATATACTGCTTGACGGTGGGGAGGCCAAAATCGCTATGGAGATCTACGTTGCGCATGTACCACGGGGCACCAACGGCTTTGCGCATGAACCGGTTTTGGAGCAACTGAAGCTGTTCTAGAGAGGCGGTGCGGTGTGCAAAGACTGGACTTGCATACGTGAAAACCGGTCGGATGCAAGTTTTATAAAGGTTGAGTTTGCAGTGCAATGGGAGTTTGCTGTTACTTCTCATGAGCGGGTGAAGCCTACCCATGTAGAAGGCTGCTTTATCGCGCACGGTCTTAATATGAGCTTTGAAGTTTAGGCGGGAGTCTAATGTCACGCCTAAGTACTTCACTTGCTTTTCCCAGGGGATTGGACGGCCGAAAAGGGTGATATTTGTTAGTCTTGAGGACGCGCGGTCTGAATGATTTGTATCCCTGGTAAAGTACACAGCTGTGCTTTTCTCGGGATTCATCTCTATTCTCCATTTGAGAGCCCATTCACCGAGTTCGGTTACTGCTAATTGGAGTACTTGACAAACACGCGCCCTCTGCCTACTGGTGTAATAAAGTGCCGTGTCGTCAGCGTAAAGGGCTAGCTCGACGTACGGCGTGCGGGGGGCGTCATGGACGTAGAGTGAAAAGAGAGTAGGGGAGAGCACGGAGCCCTGGGGGACTCCGGCAGCTATTGGGTGAAATCGGGACTGAGATTTTTCCACGCGATAGCAGAAGCTGCGATCGGTGAGGTAGTCTTTAATAATGAGTACTAGCCTATCGGGGAGGTTGAGTTGGTAAAGTTTATAAATAAGGCCGTTGTGCCAAACTTTGTCGAACGCTTTCGCAACGTCAAAGAATATGGCACCGGTACCTTTGGACTTTGCCGTTGTGTGGAAACCTCTGTGAATGTGCTCCGTTATGCGGTGCACTTGCTGAACGCACGAGTGTTTGGGTCTAAAGCCAAACTGCTCGTTGGGAATGAGGTTCCTATCTTTGCAAATGTCTTGGAGCCGGCTTAGAAGAAGCCGCTCGTAGACTTTGCCTATCGAGGATAGTAAGCTAATGGGGCGGTAGCTAGTGGGGTCGGATCTGTCTTTCCGGGGCTTGTGGAAGCCGATGACTTCGGCTTCCTTCCATGCGTTAGGAAACGCACAGAGACGGAGGGACGCGTTAAAGATGACCGTCAGGGTCGTGAGAAGTCTCCTACAATTTTGCTTACAAACTAGCTTATATTTATACTCGGAGCTAGCGTCGGTCCATTGTTCTCTCCGTGTTCGTCGCAGGGATCGCCTCTCCGTTCATGCGGTCCTTGTCGGCGCGCTGCGCCGTCTCGCTCGCACCTCCAGCCAGTCAGTCGGCCGGCGTTCGTTGCGCCGGTAGGAGCTCGCTGTCCGTAACATCCTCCCCCCGGCGCAGACTCGTCGTAGCCTCCTCTTCAACGCGAAGGACGGCGAGTTTCCTTGTAGGTCGCGTGAAGACTCCGCCTCTCGTTCGGATGTCGGCGCTGCGCACGTCGTTGTCCGGGCCGACGTGTATGCGCTCGACGATGCCGCGCGGCCATGTGTTGCGCGGCAACCCGGAGTCTACCACGACGACGAGGTCGCCCACTCGCAGCGGTCGTTGCAGATCCGCTGCGCCTCTGCGTGGCACCAGGGTGGGAAGATATTCCCTGGTCCATCTTCTCCAGAATTGGTCAGCCAGTCCTTGGGCTGCTCTCCACTTGCGTCGATCAGCTGGGTCGCAGGGGCCGGTCTGGGGCAGGCCGCTCGATGTTCCGATCAGGAAATGGTTAGGCGTCAGCGCCTCTGGGTCCGCCGGGTCCACCGACACGTGGGTCAGCGGGCGCGCGTTCACGGCGTGCTCAGCCTCCAGCAGCAAGGTCAGCAGCACCTCCTCCTTGGGCACCTGCTCGTTCAGTGTAGCTTTGAGGGCGGTCTTGATGGACCGCACCAGTCGCTCCCAGGCGCCTCCCATGTTCGGCGCCCCGGGTGGGATGAAGCGCCAGTCCACGCGCTGCAGGTGCGCGTAGTCCCGCAGTGCTGGCGCCCACTCCTTGTAGGCGGCTCGTAGCTCTTTGTCAGAGCCTCGGAAGTTCGTCCCGTTGTCGCTCCAGATCTGGCGCGGCCATCCGCGGCGCGCAGCCATCCTCCTCAGCGCCATGATTGCTGCGTCGACGTCGAGGCTGCCCACCAGCTCGATGTGGACAGCTCGCGTCGTCAGGCACGTGAAGAGCGCGCCCCATCTCTTCTCTCGCCGGCGCCCGACTGCTACCAGCATCGGGCCGAAGTAGTCGACCCCGCAGTTGGTGAAGGGCCGGCAGTTGGAGTCCAGGCGGGCCGGTGGCAGGTTCCCCAGCGGCGGGACTCGGGGCGTCGTTCGGCGCACTCGGCAGAGTGCGCAGGATCGGGACACCGCACGCACAGTGGGGCGTGCGCGCAGTATCCAGTAGCGTTGCTGCAGGTCGTTCAGCACGCGCTCGTTGCCGGCGTGTCCGGCGGCGGCGTGCTCCCTCAGCACGATCAGCCGAGTCAGCGGGTGGCGGCCATCCATGATGAGAGGCTGCTTGGCCTCTGTCGGTACGCGTGCGGCGTTGATTCGCCCGCACACGCGTAGCAGGTCATCCTTCATCATCGGGTCCAGCTTGTGAAGACGGCTGGAGGCGGGCAGTGGTCGGCCCCCTTGTAGCCGTGCGATCTCCTCCCCAAAGCTGTCCCGCTGCGCCTTGGCCACCCATAGCTGCTCTGCTCGTTCCAGGTGGCGCAGCTCCAGGCGCTCGGTCTTCTTCCTGCATCTGTCGATGAAAGCCAACATAGTAGCAGTGGCCCGAATTAGCCGCTCATATGATGAGAAGCGGCTGATGTCCGGTAGGACATCCGCTCCCCCCGTGTTGGATGCGTGGTGCGTTGCCTCGACATCCTCTGGCTCGTGGTTCGATGCTCGGGGCCAGGCGTCCTCAGGCTCGTAGAGGAAGGCCGGGCCGATGAACCACCGGTCGTGTGGTCCTTGTGGCGTGTTCTCTGGGCGCGTCGCGTCGTCTGCCACGTTGTGCTCGGTCGGCACCCATCTCCATTGGCTGGGCTCGGTCGCCTCAGCTATCTCGCCGAGCTGGTGCGCTACGTATGGGGTGTAGCGCCGGGCGTCGGTGCGAATCCACTGGATCACGGTGCTGGAGTCGCTCCAATAGACGACTCGTTGTGGCTGCCAGTGGTGTTCTCGCTTGATCATGTCTGCGAGTCGTACGCCAATCACCGCAGCCTGCAGTTCAAGGCGCGGGATCGTCTGGGGCCGCAGTGGGGCCACCTTTGCTTTGGCGGCGGCCAAAGCGATCGTGATGCGGCCGTCGGCGTGTTCAAGGCGCCAGTACGCCGCTGTGGCGTATGCTTGCTCGCTGGCGTCCATGAAGACATGGAGCTGTCGCTCTGGCTCTGCAGTGTCCTCTTCGTTGTAGCGGCGTGGGAGTCGCAGCTGGGCAATCTCGTTCAGTGCCCCCAGCCAGCGGTCGAAGCGTTCGGCGTACGCCGATGGCAGGGTCTCGTCCCAGCCCATGCTGATGCGCCACAGGTCTTGCAGCAGGATCTTCGCCGTGCGCCATGGCAGCCCAACCTCAAGGCGACCGTTGACTCGACGGGCCGTCCTCTCGAAGGTGTCGATGGCGCGCTGATGCTCCGGCGTTGTCTTCTCATGGTGAGACACACCCAGCACGTCCACCTCGTAGTGCTGCTTCACCAGCTCGTGAAGGCTCTCGTCGTCGCAGCGGCGTTCTGCCGCATGGACGTGCAGCACGGCATCCTCGTCAGTGCGGCGCAGCAGTCGTGGCACCGTCCCGTAGACGACCCACCCTAGGTCGGTCTTGGAGGCGGCAGGCTCGTTCCGTTGGCCGGTCCGCATCTGATGAGATACAATCAGGTGCCAGTGGTCGGCACCGATCAATATCTGGGGCTTCGCGTTCTCGAAGCCGTGGTCTTGCAGATGTCGCAGGTGGCGGTAGCGCAGCACATCCCGTGACACGCTCTGTTGCCGCAGGTCGAGGTTGCGGACGGTTCGGGCCGCTATCTCGTGGTGTGCGCGCTTCTGGTGCCCTCTGATCTGGACAGTGACTCGTCGACTGTCCGTGTGTGGCTGCACTCCGTTCACCCCGCGCAGGTTCAGTGGCGCGAGGTCTCCTGTGGCACCGACAGCGTCAGCGAGGTCCTTGCTGATCAGGGTGACGCTCGATCCCTCGTCCAGCAACGCGTAGGTCGACGTCTTCCCCGCAGGCCCAGTGACTTCAACTCTGCAGACCTTTAAGAGCACAGTATGGTCGTTAGTGTTCGCAATCGACATTACCGCTTCAGCTTCCTGGTCGGTGGCGGGCTCGGTGCTCACGGTCGGCGTCTCCTGGGCCTGGCGGCTGCTCTCCTCGTGCAGCAGCGAGTGGTGTGGACGGCGGCAGCCGTTCGTGCCGCATCCCTTGGCTCTGCATACGTTGCGGCGGTGCCTGGACTCCATGCACTTGAAGCACAGGCGTTCTGACCGGGCCCACTCCCAGCGGGCATCGGTGGTCATGTTCAACAGCTTGCGGCATCTGTTGATTGGGTGCTCGTTGCCACCGCAGCAAAGACAGGTCCTGCGATCTGCAGGTCTTCGCTCCTCTTCCGCGGTGAGCACCTGGGCGGTGCGCGCTGTGGCGCGCGGCGGTCGGGGGATGACTGGCTTGGCACCGGCGTACGTCTTCACTGGAGCGGGGGCCACGGGCGCGATCGACGGGCCTGATGGGTGAACATATTTTACCATATCCCTCGCTGCTTCCTTCAGGAAGCGTGTCAGACGAACGAGCTCTGGTTCTCCCAGGTGCGCTGTCTGCCTCGCGGACGTAGCCCAGTTGCACTTCATGTAGTCGGGCAGCTTGTTCACCACCTCTCGTACCAGGAGAGGGTTCTCCAGCCATTTCTCGGCGTGCAGGTCTTCCAGCCCGAAGACCACGTTCTCCACCTGTGAGGCAAAGACACTCAAAGAATTAGTGTCATCCCGTCTGGGCGCCGGAATCTGATGTAGCATCGTCAGGGAGTTGTCGATGAGCAGCTCTGGTCGGCCGTAGAGCTCCTCCAGTGTCTGCATGATCCGATCTGGACGCCTTGCAGTCCCCAACTGGTTGATCACGCTGGCTCTCGCTTTCCCTTGCAGCGCGATTCGGAGCCGGTTCACGTTCTCCTCGGGGTCGATGTGGTATTTTCTCGTGGTGCTCTCCATCAAGGATTTGAACGATACCCAATCGCCCGGCTCGCCTGAGAAAATAGGTAAATTCAGGTTAGGTTTATACCGGTGAGGTCGATCCAACTTCTGCTCCATCCTCTCGAATCGTTCTGCGAGAAGTCGCCCCGTCGGCGTGGGAGAGCGGGAGCGGCGCCGCGCTCCATACTCTCGCGGTGGCGCGTCCAGCTGCAGCTGCTCATGTCTGAAGGTGACATGAGGTCTCTCCCCCCGTCGTTCAGGCGGGGTATGGCGTTGCTCGGCTCCGGTCCCCGTAGCTGTAGTCGTTGCGGCGGTCGGGTAGCTCGTCGCCCGAGTGTCGGGGACGGGGTAGCTCGCTGTCCCGGCGACGGCAGCAACTGGTCCCAGCCAGGCGCTCATCCGCTCATGATGAGAGCCGGACACGTGGCTCGCCTGTTCGTCGACAGTTACACTCTGCATCTGTAATTCAAGTAACTTTTGTGCGTTCTCGAGGTCGAGATCGACCTGCCTCTTCTCGAGCTCTAGGGCTCGACGTCGCATTTCGTTCATGCGGGTCTGGGCTTCGATCTGAAGCTGTATGCGCCGCTGAGTCACGGCGCTGGATGTTGATCGCACGGAGTTCGCTCGTCGCACGTTCTCCTCGGTCAGCGGAGCCAATCTCGGGCAGTGTGCTGGCAGCACCGATCCTGCCTGACCCATTGACGCTTGCTCCGACGGGGACCGGGGCGGCATGACGTGGTGTACGGTCTGTACAACGCTCCTTCCATCCTCGGTGTAGGCCCGGGCTTCGGCGCGGGCATTGGCGGCAGCAAGGGCTTCTGCAGCTTCGGCTGCGGCCGCTTCGGCGGCCTCCATGCGTGCACGCATCTCTGCTTGGGTGGACTCGACGACGGCGGCGGCGGCTTCAGCAGCCTCGACGCGGGCCAGCATCTCGGCTCGGGCAGCCTGGTCAGCGGCCGCGGCGGCGGCCGCAGCGGCGGCGTCTGCGTCTGCCTTCGTCACCATCTCGTACCGATCTGGCACGGTTCTATACTTCGAACGGAGTGACACTCGACGCTCTCAGTACTGGTACTTTCGAACGGAGTTGTCACTCAACGTTCTAGGTACGAATAATCGGAGTCAGACTCAACGATCCTTTCCACCCAACGGCACTGATCGGAGTTAAACTCAACGATCCGGCTCGGAGGACCAAAATGTTGGTAGTGTTATTGCGACCACAGTCCAATAAAGAGCTATCAAGGAGTGTAAACTTTCGTTTCACTTTTACCACTACCAACACAAACAATGGGTTGGAGACAGTTGGAGTGTAGATAAGGGGGAGTGTGTGTGTTGTAGTGTGAAAAAAAAACTTAGAAGGGTGTAGGCCTCAAAAAGTGAAAATTTTCAAAAAAATCTCAAGTAGGGGCTTCCGCCCCCTTATGTACACACTGACCCAGGTACCTACCCCTACTTCCGAAGAACTAAGATATGATGGCCTTTTTTACATAGGTAGACCATAAGTACACTGTTGTACCTATTTTTGACGTGACAACGTCTTATAAATTGGTTTGCCGGGTGACACTTCAAGAAACTGCGTTACGCTCCGCTCACGTTATGCGCTCACAATGAGAGCGAGTGAGAGGCACGCGTCCCTTCCACTCGGGCATGGTTAGCCCGCCTAAGAGCGAGAGAGACAGACATAATCATCCTTCTTCCTACTATACGAATGAATATTCACATTGTTTGAGTTCGTATGAAATAACCAAGATGTCGCTGTGTGTATTGTACGATTTGTTTAGTTTCGTAGGAATAACCTAGATGGAACTGTCTGTAATTTCTAACTCGCGGTAGTGAGATGTTTTCGTTTTAGTACTTAAGCAATTTGAATTTATGTTTTCGGTGCCTTTATACCAACTCTGGTCCGACAATAAATAGACTACCAAAGGTTTATTCCGTGGTTTTATTGTAAGGTGCCAATGCCAATAAGGGTCGCAATTCAAATACACATTAAAATTATTTTACCACTCAAAGTCGTTGTCTGTCACGTAAAACTTTCGCCCGTATACCGACTTTACAGGCAACCAATTTTTAGCTAAAAATCAACATCATCATTAAGCCTAGGATCTGGTAATGTACACAGGGTGTTTACTAATGTAATATGTACTTGTGATAATAAAGAACTTTTACCGTATAATTTTGTAGTCCAAAACTAATATTAGTGGCCAGATCATTGGACTAACAAAATCATTAATTATCGCGCACCACTAAGAACTTTTAAAAACATACAAACTGGTAGGTATAGGTATGTCACTAGTTGCTGCTGGTTGATACACTTTTACCATTTTACCCCTTGTCATATATGTTTCAGGTGAACGATCAAGACTATCTATGCCATGAATGTGCCGGCTTATTGATTGTTGAATCGAGTAAAGGCAACATGGGTGAGCGTAGATTTGGTCATACATCAGTCTGCGTAAACTGTGGTATCTCCATTTCTAAAAGATCTGGCAGGCGTTTTAAGCAGGTTGGTTACGGTGATGCTGAATGGATATATTTCAGTCAAGTCATTTACCCTCTTCAAGTAAGTTTACTTACCTGTTTTATGCTAGCCAAATTGAATATTAATTTGGCTCAAATTATAACCCCTCAACTCTATACGGTTTTTAATTTCTATATTACATCATGAACAATAACTACATTAAATGGTGATATAAAAAGTAAAAAAAAACAGTTTTCATACAAACTTTGCACCCCAGGCACAGAAGAGATAATAGTCCCAGGTTTAGTGGGTTAGGGGGTCAAAGTTGTAGATTTCGGATTTTTTATGAGATAAAGGTGCAAACAGGTGCATACCAAATTTCAGATGTTTAGGACTTCGGGAAGTACTCTAGAGGTTTTGATGACATGCTAATCGGTCATATTATTGAGCACAACTTATTCAAAATAAGTCTCAAAAATATTATAAAAATACATTTAAGACCCTCACACCATGCGCTTTAATTTGATGTCACAGGACGGCATGTTTTTTATTTTTTAAATTTTATTTTTATCATTTGCCCCCCAAAAGTGACTCTTACATTCCATATTTATATAATGTATTTACATTGCACCTCTGTCTTTGGGTCACAGATATTGATATGAGTACCAATTTTCAACTTCATCCGTCCAATATGTTCTGAGTAAATTGCCTGTGACGGACGGACAGACGGACAGACGCACAAGTGATCCTTTATAGGTTTCTCCTTCTGAGATACGAAACCCTAAAAATCATGATGTTTGTTTGCCAGATATGATTTGTAGCAAGTGGAGGTCTTTAGCCTCTGCTTACTTCTCTTCGGGGAAACAGGTGTGAGCGTAATAAATGTATGTGATGTACCTATGTATGTTTATTAGAATCTAATATAAGATCCATAGGCGTGAAGTAGTCACAATAGAGGACCAATCACCTACCTGTGTTCAGCAGGTGTCCCACCTCATCATCTATCTATCTTATACCCGTTTTCACCACAAACCCCTATCTTTAGGGGACACTTTATTTTATTTCGCTTTGACTTAAGTATAAAGGTCATCTAGGCTACTAGGGGACCTCCTAAATTTAAGAGGCCGGCCTCCGAAACTGTCGCTAGACAGCTAAGATAATTGAAATAAAAAGTAAACTTTAGAAAAAACTGACTTCCACAAATCCTATTTGATTAGATTGTGTTTAATACAAACTGTAACCGCTTATTTCCCCGTTTAAACTGTAACCGTAATTTTGTCAAATCCCATCTCAGTGCTACCCCACGCTACTAAGGAACCTCTGTACAAAGTTTCATGGCTCTAGGTCTCTAGGTCCACCGGTTTAGGCTATGCGTTGCCTGCCCGTCAGCCACGCATTGTATTTGTAGCTAGTATTGAGCAGATCTGGTGGCCATATGTGGTCTTCAACATCAGTTCCGCATCACAATATTATGCTTACCATTTGCACGAGTTATTATGAAAAATACAAAAATCACTATAGGTCTGCCTATAATATTTGAAGAGTTCCCTCGATTTCTCCAGGATCCCATCATCAGATCCTGACCTGGTGTCAATGGGACCAATGGGAAGGTAAACCCTTTCAAACAAAATAATAATTTTCCAAATCGGTCCATCCGTCTAGGCGCAATTGGGGCACATACATAAAAAAAGAAACATCCGGACGAATTGTAAACCTCCTCCTTTGGGAAGTCGGTTAAAAAGAGCTAAGTGTCCCCTAACCGTTGGTGAAATCGGGCCTTAGATCCATAGATGGTTAATCTGTTTTATAATGAAAAACTGATTTTACAATTACAGATGCCCGAAAATTCATTAGCATGTTATACTTGTTGGCAACGGGCTCACAGGAAGCCACCACCAATTGCTGTTCCGGAGCCTTCGAATGAAGACTATCTGCGCACCGTAGCACCCATCAGCAGACCAAGCACCATGAGGGAGCCTCCCAGTGCTGCCAGTCAAATCACGTTCACGGAGGCCTTCGAAAACTTTCTCCAAGAACCTGCTTTGACTTTTTAACCGACTTCCCAAAGGAGGAGGTTTACCGATAGCGCCTAAACGGATGGACCGATTTAGAAAATTATTTTTTTGTTTGAAAGGGTTTACCTTCCCATTGGTCCCATTGACACCAGGTCAGGATCTGATGATGGGATCCTGGAGAAATCAAGGGAACTCTTCAAATATTATAGGCAGACATATAGTGATTTTTGTGTTTTTCATAATAACTCGTGCAAATGCACACGGTAAGCATAATATTGTGATGCGGAACTGCTGACGAAGACCACATATGGCCACCAGATCTGCTCAATACTAGGTACAAATACAATGCGTGGCTGACGGGCAGGCAACGCATAGCCTAAACCGGTGCACCTAGAGCCATGAAACTTTGTACAGGGGTTCCTTAGTAGCTTGGGGTAGCACTGATATGGGATTTGACAGAATTAATTCCCCAAGGGGGGGGGGGGGGTGGATAAGGGGTAACAGTTTGTATTAAACTCAATCTAATCAAATAGGGTTTGTGGAAGTCGGTTTTTTCTAAAGTTTACTTTTTGTTTCAATTATACATTAAACGGGTATAAGCGGACGCCTGATACGACAACTCATTGCTTCGTTCCGGATCGTGTGAGTCAGGGAGAGCGGAACTGTGTACCACTGGACTTGAAAAAGCATATCCTCACACATCACAACCTCTATATAACGCAGAATGCTCGTGCGTGTAAAGAACACCTAAAAGTTTTGAGTTTATATAAGTGGGATATTCCTACGGAATTCTTAACTGAATTTAATCAGGAGCAAGTTACTGAAATGCTTGATTTACTGAAATGGAATCCAAACAATGCAGAGACTTTGAAAATGTTGAAATCATGACCATTTGAGAGACTTGGCAAGCGGATTAACAGTAGCTTGAGATTACACCTCTTTTTAGTCTTACTACTAATTAAGAGACAAATCAAACAATACATTATTTAAAAACTTTATAAATTAAAATCTTAATACTAACAATAAATACTTATTTGTTTCATCCGCTAACATATACGCATTATGCACACCAGAATACCAGCGAGTGGAGATCTTCATCTCTCTCTTTCCATTTTGAATTGTCATCATAATGTATTGATTCTTCAGAGATCTTCAGTCTCTGAGGCCCTGTTTCAATTGTTCTCGATAATCCCTATTGAACAGATAAATGTGACAGTTTACGTACAAAATTTATCATACGAGTATCAGTTCCATAGGGTTTATCGAGAACAACTGAAACTGGGCCTTATTATTATTACTTGTAGCAAGGTAATTTATAATAGTTCTAGAGAGAGATAGCATACACGAAGTGTTGGAGGCAGGAACTATAGTAGGATTTTTTTAACATGGCATCAGCGGTCATTGCCCCGCGAGAGAAAATGTCCGCCGCCGCGGCGTCGGTGGCGGCAAACGTCAAATCATAACATACAATTTTCTAAGCGGGTCAATGTCCGCTATTGCCATGTTTATCTGTGAAGGCCTCCTCCTCTACACGATGCCCCACGGTGCGCGTGCTACTCCTCCTCCTCTACACGATGCCCCACGGTGCGCGTGCTACGTCTCCTCCTCTACACAATACCCCAAGGTGCGCGTGCTACGGCTACGCGCCTGTAATCGCTGATTTTAATATTTTTTCTTACAAAAGGCGGCGCTCGCACACTGTTTTGTTTACAATATATGTTTTAGAGGAGAATTACAAAGCCCTCCCAGAGAAGTTAAATAATTAACATTAAAAATGGTCTGTGAGTTCTTCGTTACTCAATTTGATATGCATGTGACTCCGGGGCTAGACGCCCCGAGCCTGAGAGCCTGCCTTAAGAGGTGAAGCACCACGCTATGTATACTTCCAGGTACTTGTAAGGTGCTCGTCTCTCAACTTGCTAGCCATGTGAAATTTCACACACACCGCACACCAGAAAGTAGAGATATTCAGTCTGTTATTATTATTTACAGCTCAAACTTCACGCGAACCCCGCCTCCAACGCAAATCCCTGATGATGGCTCTTCACATGACTCCTCAAGCTCGCATTCTGGGTAAATGTTGTCTGACACACATCGCACTTGTACTTCCTCTCGTTCGTGTGCGTCCGCGTGTGCTCGCGGAGGCTCTTGAGCCGCGGGTATGTCTTGTCGCACAGCTCGCAGCGGAAGTTCCGCTCGCCCGTGTGGGTGACCATGTGCTCTCGGAGGCGCGACGGGATGTAGAACTTCTGTTCGCACAGCTCGCACTGGTGGCGGAACACTTTCAGGTGGTTGCGTCGGTTGTGCTCCATTAGGGTCTTGCGTCTGCGGGTGACGATATCAATCATCGTGTATACAGGGTGTAACAGTAAGGGGTGCACAAACCGAAAGAGGGTTGTTAGGGACATCATTGTGAACAACTTTATTTTTATTAACTCAGTACATTTCGGGCCTAGCGCTCAGCTGATCCGTATGGTGCAGTGAAAAATAAAGTTGCTCTGTTCAAGTCGGTCCCATAGTGAAAGATGCTCACATCTGCAACTACGAAATATACAAGAATTTTGCGAACCACTCGTGTATACTTCGTAGTGAATGCTCGTGCTCAGTTCCAAACTATACAGTGTCACTTACGCACGCTATGAAAAATTTTGGAAATTCATAAATTACACGCGAAATATTATCAGGGTGAAGTGGCGAGTAGGTTAAGTTCCACCTTTTCTACTTTAAGGTTGGTTAGGTTAGGCATGTACGGGCAGCGTATCGCACCGCACGTTACTTTATAACTTCAGTCTAATAAACTCAATCAACAGCGAAGCACGTCTTTCACTAATCTCGCTCCGTCGCGTCGCGGGCGGGCGTCCCGCCGCGCGCCCGTACATCCGGCTCGAAGGACCAAATGTACGGGCGAGCAGGACGCCCGTAACGGGTAACGTATCGCACCGCACAAGGTAAGACTTTTTAAGTGCAACCAGCGAAGCGAGCGCAGCTTGGGTCAAATGCACGAAAACACTACAATGCATCTGTTTCATTACTTTGCCCGAGACACAGTAGTCGCTATTCATAATGACAGCAAAGTGATTAATAATGCAGTTTCATCGACGCGGGCGCAGCATGAATAATGATCGGATTTATCAAATTGCCCGTAACATATACACGGGTACCTATGTATTACATTGGGTAATCGCACTGTATCTAACGGAACCATACTGTTGGCGTATGACTATTGCAAAATATACACGATTGCGGCGTAATGCTGATGTATAGTTCGGAAGACGTCAGTGAGAACGTGGCGTTCCAAAGTACACGCGATAATTTACAGACCCCTGCGTCTTGCATGGCCTTGTATATTACGGAAACACGCGGGCTCCAGCGGGGACACTGATGGGCTACATTTATTTACCTGTTGTAGACCTTGTCGCACAGCTTGCACGGGAAGGTCCGCTTGTCCGCGTGCGCTTCTATCAGGTGTCGGTTGCGCAGCGCGTGCGAGAGGAAGCTCGCCTGGCGATACAAACAATGGCATGTAACATTTACATGAGCTAATAGGGGATATTCTGACAGCTAAAACTAGTTCTGAAAACTGGCGACAGATGTCTTTGTATCAACGTGAGTTCATATGAGACAATCTGTTGTCATCACAGGGGAAGTAATTTTTAACCATACATAAACTAAATACTTACCATAAATACAAATAATTGAAACAAAAAGTAAACTTTACAAAAAACCGACTTCCACAAACCCTATTTGATTAGATTGAGATACAAACTGTAACCCCTTATCCCCCCCCCCCCCCCTTGGGGACTTAATTTTGTCAAATCCCATCTCAGTGCTACACTATACTACTAAGGAACCCCTGTACATAGTTTCATGGCTCTAGGTCCACCGGTTTAGGCTATGCGTTGCCTGCCCGTCAGCCACGCATTGTATTTGTACCTAGTATTGAGCAGTTCTGGTGGCCATATGTGGTCTTCATCAGCAGTTCCGCATCACAATATTATGCTTACCATGTGCATTTGCACGAATTATTATGAAAAACACAAAAATCACTATAGGTCTGCCTATAATATTTGAAGAGTTCCCTCGATTTCTCCAGGATCCCATCATCAGATCCTGACCTGGTGTCAATGGGACCAATGGGAAGGTAAATTCTTTCAAACAAAAAAAATATTTTCCAAATCGGTCCATCCGTCTAGGCGCTATCGGGGCACATACATAAAAAAAACATCCGGATGAATTGTAAACCTCCTCATTTGGGAAGTCGGTTAAAAAATCCTTAGATTTCGTCGTTTGAACCAAAGTCCGACGAGTGAAAAACGCACAAATGAAAGTTTGTTTCTCAGGTTTGTTTGTTGTCGTTTGACGTCTTTGACTTATTGACAGTTACTCTATGCATACCACAGATTATGTTTTTCGGTTGTTATTATTTAGACTGGCAACTTGCACGTGTTTCATCACTTCATCTTTCGCCTACGACATCTAGTGACGGGAACTACTGAACTTGTTTTTTTTTAAATCCCCATTAATTTATCGTTTCACAGCATATGCATTCGTACACACCTCGCACTTGTAGCAGTTGACCGTGGGTTTCTTCTCGTGTACAGTCGCGATGTGAAGGTCCTTGCTGTACTTGGACTTGAGACTCTTGCCGCAGATCTCGCACGGGAATAGAACCTGTGGCGTACAGGGAACAGGGAGTTAGACGAGGTGAAAATTTCACATGGCACAATAGCCTGTCACATTGATACTCTTAAGACAAAGTGAAAATTTGACATGGCCAGTAATAGCCGGTCACATTCCGTTAATACTCTTGAGACAAAGTGAAATTTTCACATGGCTAGCAATAGCCTGTCACATTCCGTTAATACTATTAAGACAAAGTGAAAATTTCACATGCTGATTTTATTTGACTCAAATCGCATACTTTTAGCATCTCGTTGTAATGAGCAGGGATCGGATCGAAGGTGTGAATTTACCTAAAGTTTGTAGTCGGACATGACAAGGAGCAGTTACGACCACTTGAGTTGAGTTGAAAAAATGACTGCACCTTTCAATTACAATCTGTATGAATGTTTTATTTACCTCGCTTGAATGATGTAAAGTACAATACTCAGTCATTTTTACGAAAAATTGAAAATTTTTTTTATTTATTTATTTATTTATTTATCTAAACACACAATATCATTACAGGTGAGGAACCTAATTCGACATTGCAGTTATCAATTGATTAAATACCTAACGACATCACAATCTATAACTTATAATGCATAATGCCACCCTTGTAAATTCAGTCAGAGCGCAGGAGAACATGTCAATCTCCTCCGCTATCATATTTAGTGTTCGGAGTGTGCGCGTGAACGGCGCTTTGCCTAGCAAGTGTGTGCGCGCGCGCGGCACGTGCAGCAACCCCGGGTGTCGGCGCCGATGCACGTAGCCGTCCGGTACACATAAACAGATTCTACGCAGGATGTCCGCATTGTAGATTTTTCCACGTAGTAGCTTGAATAGGTAAGTGGCTAACGCCAAATCCCTCCTCACTCTTAGTTCATTGTACCCAGTCATGCCTAAGGTAAACAAGGTTGGGTACATTAATGGGTACAACGGATAAACCCCATACTGTTTTAAATATAAATATCTAATAAATTTGTTCTGGAATCTCTCCAACATATCAATATATTTATTTTCATATGGAGCCCAAATTACCGCATTGTGTTCAAAATGGCTTCTCACCAACGCGTTATATAAAACTCTAATCGCTTTGATGTTTTCAAAATGTTGTACCCGTCTTAGTATAAAACCTAAATTCCTGTACGCTTTTTTACAGCTTTTAATTATATGATCTTTAAATGTCAAATCAGCCCTGAGCGTGACTCCTAAATCCTTAACTTCGCTGACTCTTTCCATTGGGGTCTGGTTGACTTGGTAGTTGTTCACCATGGGAGTGCGCGACCGAGTAAAAGTTATTGTGACACACTTCGAGTCGAAAAATAAAAAAGTTATGATTTTTTTGGGAATCAGCAGTTTGAAAATGTTTATAGTTCGGTGTTTCAAAGGAACATGTAAAACTAATAAAAACAAAAATTAAATGGTTAGACAAAAACCCGAAATTTAACAGGTTAAATTCAAACCGGTTCAACTCAAGTGGTTGTAACTGCTCCTTGTTATGTCCGACTACAAACTTTAGGTAAATTCACACCTTCGATCCGATCCCTGGTAATGAGTGATAGATCAGCGAATGCGTGTTGTCGGAGGACAGGTTCACTATGATCATTAAGAGGAGCTTAAGGGAAATGTTCTAAGCCGCTCCTGAAATCATAACGACTCGCTAGCCATGTGAAATTTCGGGGGTGGCTCATGATATCTTCTCAAATCATGTTGGATGCTCATCACTCCGCGTGCTGGCTGTGAACATCTGTATTCGCGTACCCCCTCGTTGTATCTGTGGTGCACCGTGCGGATGTGCGTGAGCAGCGACGTCTCCTCCAGGAAGCAGGCGCCGCACTGGTGGCAGGTGAAGGTGCCGAAGTGCTCCACCATGTGCTTCTTGAGCTGGTCGAAGTAGGGGAACGTGGCGGCGCAGGAGGTGCACGCGAGGTTGTTCAGCGTCAGCCTGGGAGGGGGACAAATACGTGTAAGGCTGGAGTTTACCCACAAAAAGTTATGCGAAAATACCTATCTCGGGGTGCTCATCCCATACAAATTAGAATTAGTAACCCTTCGTAAAATCGCCATGGTTTCAGTTAACATACTTCTAGGTGGCGCTAATCTTAGAATAAATCCTATATATCTGAGCGCCAACTCGTGGTATTTGCAATTTTTCGACGGTGCTGCACCAAGCGATAATGGCCTCGAACTAAAGAAGCTTCCGTAGCATCTCAGTTTACGCCGGTCACATATTTTGTTCTACGTGGTCTATCTGTATTGGTATAATATTATAGTATCTGTGCTAGCAGTAAAATAGCGTATTGAGCCCGAAGGTCAAGCGAGTTTCTCCGTTTCTGGTTTGTCAAAAATGCTTTGATAAGTCTGTATGGCTATCCCACTGTTCTTTTCTACAGGTCGCACTTCTCGACAATTATTTTTGTGAGCAGGACCGAGGATTACCTAGATTGTTTGTCGATGATTATGGATAGTTACAAACGGTAAATGAAGTGATTTTGTATAGTCTCTGTGCCAGACAGAAGCGATGTATGTGCCTCTACGTAGATAGATAGATAGATAGATAAATTCATTTATTCACTGAAAAGGTACACACACAGACACATAATAAAAATAAATACAAAATAGAATAAAACCTGGAAGAACATAACACAAAACAATTTACAAATAAATAATCATTTTTAACCGACTTCCCAAAGGAGGAGGTTTACAATTCGTCCGGATATTTGTTTTTTATTTTTTTTTTTATTTTTTTTTTTATGTATGTGCCCCGATAGCGCCTAGACGGATGGACCGATTTGGAAAATTATTTTTTTGATTGAAAGGGTTTACCTTCCCATTGGTCCCATTGACACCAGGTCAGGATCTGATGATGGGATCCTGGAGAAATCGAGGGAACTCTTCAAATATTATAGGCAGACCTAAAGTGATTTTTGTGTTTTTCATAATAACTCGTGCAAATGCACATGGTAAGCATAATATTGTGATGCGGAACTGCTGATGAAGACCACATATGGCCACCAGATCTGCTCAATACTAGGTACAAATACAATGCGTGGCTGACGGGCAGGCAACGCATAGCCTAAACCGGTGGACCTAGAGCCATGAAACTTTGTACAGGGGTTCCTTAGTAGCGTGGGGTAGCACTGATATGGGATTTGACAAAATTAATTCCCCAAGGGGGGGGGGGATAAGGGGTTACAGTTTGTATTAAACTCAATCTAATCAAATAGGGTTTGTGGAAGTCGGTTTTTTCTAAAGTTTACTTTTTGTTTCAATTATCACTATGTGGTATTGTGAATGTACCGCGACAATGAAATGGCCCTGACTCAGCAATGTCACAGACGAATCTGTGACGCTGGTATTCTGCCAGGGCCAAATACGGACGAGACAACAGTATGCACGAGTACACATTATAATATACATTAGTATTAATTAATAATATGAAATTCCATTCATAACTAAAATGGAACATAATAAAATATAACAAATAATTACATTGAAATTGAAATTGGATAAAGAGTGATATAAAAAATTGAATTAAGTGTTTATGTTTATCTAAGAACTATAAAACTGGCCCTCACCTAAAAGTCAAGCACTCATTCGTGATCCCCTTATGAATGAACTCGCCGTGCGCGCTCGCTATGTGAGTCTTCAGCGCCTCCAGGTCACTGATGCTCTCGGTGCAGAGCCGGCAGTCGACTCGGGTGATGTCCACCTTGGGAGGCTTGCGGCTGTCCATGTAGTAAGCCAGCTCCTTGGGCGGGTGCTTCCAGGTGTGCTCCCGGAGCTCGGTGGGGTCGGTGAACTGGAATGTAGAATAACATAATATTTACTCACATTGATTTCGGGCCCAGACCGGGATACGCTGTGTCGTGGAAGCCGGAAACAGCGACAGATTGTACATTTCTGCACGTTTTCGTTTTTAAAATGAAATAATATTGGACTTTTTGACCGAGCGAGCGAAGCGTCTCCGTTTCAGGATTGGCCAAAAATGCTTTCGTATGTTTGTTTGTTTGTTCTCCTCTACAGGGCGCATTTCTCAACCGATTCGCGTGAAATTTTGTGAGTAGGTTGAACAATTAAATAGTTTTTTTTTGTCGAGCCAGTTTTTGGATTTTTTTCAAAATGGCGGAGATATGGGGTTTTAAAATGTAAAAAAAATCGCTACAACCCAAACGGCTCGATGGATATTAACAAATGAGGTGTCGTTGGATTCGTAAAGACCATGAGAGGGAAACAAACTATATAATTTTATTTTTTTTAAAAGTCAATAGATTGTATTTAAGATCCCAAAATGTAGGTGTAAGTAGCTATTTCACCCTTGAACCATATTCACCCTCGCTCGCTCTGGCGTCTAAATATCTCGGGTAGACTCGATCCTTAGCGCCCTTACCTTCGTCCGAAATAGCTCTCTTTCAACAGTTACATAGGACAATAAAAAACATAGAAAACTTGTACAAAGGCGAGCTTATCTCACTGTGATCTGGCGTTTATTGGGCATAAACGGACGTTTATTGGGCGTTTATTCAATACGTCCGTAAATGTCCGGGCAAAAACCCATCACTAGTTCTGCCCATTCCTATTTTGCTATTGCAATTTTTGTCTTCATGCGTATATTTTATTTCCCACTTGTTACTTATTATGTTTTTGCCACAGCGTTGTGTGTGTGTACCTGACTGACGTATCCAACAGCATCATGAAGCAGACCGGACGTCGTTGAAACCCCTCCGGTACAATCCGTCCACTTTCCCATTTGGTCCACTTTCACGATCGGTCTACGTCATTTTCCATCCGTCTACTTTCCTCATTAGTCTACTTCCCGATCCGTACGATCCGAAGCAGACGGAAGAGGCCTGTACTGTACGCACAGGGTCGATATGGGCTGGATTTGATGATGATGATGTGATGAGACAGACCTGGTCCTTGCAGTAGAAGCAGTAGTAGTTGCTGACTCGGTTCTGGAAGGGCACCGCGTACGAGCTCGCTATCATCACGAGCGCGTTCTGTCTGATGATGTGATGAGACAGACCTGGTCCTTGCAGTAGAAGCAGTAGTAGTTGCTGACTCGGTTCTGGAAGGGCACCGCGTACGAGCTCGCTATCATCGCGGGCGCGTTCTGTCTGATGACGTGATGAGACAGACCTGGTCCTTGCAGTAGAAGCAGTAGTAGTTGCTGACTCGGTTCTGGAAGGGCACCGCGTACGAGCTCGCTATCATCGCGGGCGCGTTCTGTCTGATGACGTGATGAGACAGACCTGGTCCTTGCAGTAGAAGCAGTAGTAGTTGCTGACTCGGTTCTGGAAGGGCACCGCGTACGAGCTCGCTATCATCGCGGGCGCGTTCTGTCTGATGACGTGATGAGACAGACCTGGTCCTTGCAGTAGAAGCAGTAGTAGTTGCTGACTCGGTTCTGGAAGGGCACCGCGTACGAGCTCGCTATCATCGCGGGCGCGTTCTGTCTGATGACGTGATGAGACAGACCTGGTCCTTGCAGTAGAAGCAGTAGTAGTTGCTGACTCGGTTCTGGAAGGGCACCGCGTACGATCTCGCTATCATCGCGGGCGCGTTCTGTCTGATGATGTGATGAGACAGACCTGGTCCTTGCAGTAGAAGCAGTAGTAGTTGCTGACTCGGTTCTGGAAGGGCACCGCGTACGAGCTCGCTATCATCGCGGGCGCGTTCTGTCTGATGACGTGATGAGACAGACCTGGTCCTTGCAGTAGAAGCAGTAGTAGTTGCTGACTCGGTTCTGGAAGGGCACCGCGTACGAGCTCGCTATCATCGCGGGCGCGTTCTGTCTGATGACGTGATGAGACAGACCTGGTCCTTGCAGTAGAAGCAGTAGTAGTTGCTGACTCGGTTCTGGAAGGGCACCGCGTACGAGCTCGCTATCATCGCGGGCGCGTTCTGTCTGATGACGTGATGAGACAGACCTGGTCCTTGCAGTAGAAGCAGTAGTAGTTGCTGACTCGGTTCTGGAAGGGCACCGCGTACGAGCTCGCTATCATCGCGGGCGCGTTCTGTCTGATGACGTGATGAGACAGACCTGGTCCTTGCAGTAGAAGCAGTAGTAGTTGCTGACTCGGTTCTGGAAGGGCACCGCGTACGAGCTCGCTATCATCGCGGGCGCGTTCTGTCTGATGATGTGATGAGACAGACCTGGTCCTTGCAGTAGAAGCAGTAGTAGTTGCTGACTCGGTTCTGGAAGGGCACCGCGTACGAGCTCGCTATCATCGCGGGCGCGTTCTGTCTGATGACGTGATGAGACAGACCTGGTCCTTGCAGTAGAAGCAGTAGTAGTTGCTGACTCGGTTCTGGAAGGGCACCGCGTACGAGCTCGCTATCATCGCGGGCGCGTTCTGTCTGATGACGTGATGAGACAGACCTGGTCCTTGCAGTAGAAGCAGTAGTAGTTGCTGACTCGGTTCTGGAAGGGCACCGCGTACGAGCTCGCTATCATCGCGGGCGCGTTCTGTCTGATGATGTGATGAGACAGACCTGGTCCTTGCAGTAGAAGCAGTAGTAGTTGCTGACTCGGTTCTGGAAGGGCACCGCGTACGAGCTCGCTATCATCGCGGGCGCGTTCTGTCTGATGACGTGATGAGACAGACCTGGTCCTTGCAGTAGAAGCAGTAGTAGTTGCTGACTCGGTTCTGGAAGGGCACCGCGTACGAGCTCGCTATCATCGCGGGCGCGTTCTGTCTGATGACGTGATGAGACAGACCTGGTCCTTGCAGTAGAAGCAGTAGTAGTTGCTGACTCGGTTCTGGAAGGGCACCGCGTACGAGCTCGCTATCATCGCGGGCGCGTTCTGTCTGATGACGTGATGAGACAGACCTGGTCCTTGCAGTAGAAGCAGTAGTAGTTGCTGACTCGGTTCTGGAAGGGCACCGCGTACGAGCTCGCTATCATCGCGGGCGCGTTCTGTCTGATGACGTGATGAGACAGACCTGGTCCTTGCAGTAGAAGCAGTAGTAGTTGCTGACTCGGTTCTGGAAGGGCACCGCGTACGAGCTCGCTATCATCGCGGGCGCGTTCTGTCTGATGACGTGATGAGACAGACCTGGTCCTTGCAGTAGAAGCAGTAGTAGTTGCTGACTCGGTTCTGGAAGGGCACCGCGTACGAGCTCGCTATCATCGCGGGCGCGTTCTGTCTGATGACGTGATGAGACAGACCTGGTCCTTGCAGTAGAAGCAGTAGTAGTTGCTGACTCGGTTCTGGAAGGGCACCGCGTACGAGCTCGCTATCATCGCGGGCGCGTTCTGTCTGATGATGTGATGAGACAGACCTGGTCCTTGCAGTAGAAGCAGTAGTAGTTGCTGACTCGGTTCTGGAAGGGCACCGCGTACGAGCTCGCTATCATCGCGGGCGCGTTCTGTCTGATGACGTGATGAGACAGACCTGGTCCTTGCAGTAGAAGCAGTAGTAGTTGCTGACTCGGTTCTGGAAGGGCACCGCGTACGAGCTCGCTATCATCGCGGGCGCGTTCTGTCTGATGACGTGATGAGACAGACCTGGTCCTTGCAGTAGAAGCAGTAGTAGTTGCTGACTCGGTTCTGGAAGGGCACCGCGTACGAGCTCGCTATCATCGCGGGCGCGTTCTGTCTGATGACGTGATGAGACAGACCTGGTCCTTGCAGTAGAAGCAGTAGTAGTTGCTGACTCGGTTCTGGAAGGGCACCGCGTACGAGCTCGCTATCATCGCGGGCGCGTTCTGTCTGATGACGTGATGAGACAGACCTGGTCCTTGCAGTAGAAGCAGTAGTAGTTGCTGACTCGGTTCTGGAAGGGCACCGCATACGAGCTCGCTATCATCGCGGGCGCGTTCTGTCTGATGACGTGATGAGACAGACCTGGTCCTTGCAGTAGAAGCAGTAGTAGTTGCTGACTCGGTTCTGGAAGGGCACCGCGTACGAGCTCGCTATCATCGCGGGCGCGTTCTGTCTGATGACGTGATGAGACAGACCTGGTCCTTGCAGTAGAAGCAGTAGTAGTTGCTGACTCGGTTCTGGAAGGGCACCGCGTACGAGCTCGCTATCATCGCGGGCGCGTTCTGTCTGATGACGTGATGAGACAGACCTGGTCCTTGCAGTAGAAGCAGTAGTAGTTGCTGACTCGGTTCTGGAAGGGCACCGCGTACGAGCTCGCTATCATCGCGGGCGCGTTCTGTCTGATGACGTGATGAGACAGACCTGGTCCTTGCAGTAGAAGCAGTAGTAGTTGCTGACTCGGTTCTGGAAGGGCACCGCGTACGAGCTCGCTATCATCGCGGGCGCGTTCTGTCTGATGACGTGATGAGACAGACCTGGTCCTTGCAGTAGAAGCAGTAGTAGTTGCTGACTCGGTTCTGGAAGGGCACCGCGTACGAGCTCGCTATCATCGCGGGCGCGTTCTGTCTGATGACGTGATGAGACAGACCTGGTCCTTGCAGTAGAAGCAGTAGTAGTTGCTGACTCGGTTCTGGAAGGGCACCGCGTACGAGCTCGCTATCATCGCGGGCGCGTTCTGTCTGATGACGTGATGAGACAGACCTGGTCCTTGCAGTAGAAGCAGTAGTAGTTGCTGACTCGGTTCTGGAAGGGCACCGCGTACGAGCTCGCTATCATCGCGGGCGCGTTCTGTCTGATGACGTGATGAGACAGACCTGGTCCTTGCAGTAGAAGCAGTAGTAGTTGCTGACTCGGTTCTGGAATGGCACCGCGTACGAGCTCGCTATCATCGCGGGCGCGTTCTGTCTGATGACGTGATGAGACAGACCTGGTCCTTGCAGTAGAAGCAGTAGTAGTTGCTGACTCGGTTCTGGAAGGGCACCGCGTACGAGCTCGCTATCATCGCGGGCGCGTTCTGTCTGATGACGTGATGAGACAGACCTGGTCCTTGCAGTAGAAGCAGTAGTAGTTGCTGACTCGGTTCTGGAAGGGCACCGCGTACGAGCTCGCTATCATCGCGGGCGCGTTCTGTCTGATGACGTGATGAGACAGACCTGGTCCTTGCAGTAGAAGCAGTAGTAGTTGCTGACTCGGTTCTGGAAGGGCACCGCGTACGAGCTCGCTATCATCGCGGGCGCGTTCTGTCTGATGACGTGATGAGACAGACCTGGTCCTTGCAGTAGAAGCAGTAGTAGTTGCTGACTCGGTTCTGGAAGGGCACCGCGTACGAGCTCGCTATCATCGCGGGCGCGTTCTGTCTGATGACGTGATGAGACAGACCTGGTCCTTGCAGTAGAAGCAGTAGTAGTTGCTGACTCGGTTCTGGAAGTGCACCGCGTACGAGCTCGCTATCATCGCGGGCGCGTTCTGTCTGATGACGTGATGAGACAGACCTGGTCCTTGCAGTAGAAGCAGTAGTAGTTGCTGACTCGGTTCTGGAAGGGCACCGCGTACGAGCTCGCTATCATCGCGGGCGCGTTCTGTCTGATGACGTGATGAGACAGACCTGGTCCTTGCAGTAGAAGCAGTAGTAGTTGCTGACTCGGTTCTGGAAGGGCACCGCGTACGAGCTCGCTATCATCGCGGGCGCGTTCTGTCTGATGACGTGATGAGACAGACCTGGTCCTTGCAGTAGAAGCAGTAGTAGTTGCTGACTCGGTTCTGGAAGGGCACCGCGTACGAGCTCGCTATCATCGCGGGCGCGTTCTGTCTGATGACGTGATGAGACAGACCTGGTCCTTGCAGTAGAAGCAGTAGTAGTTGCTGACTCGGTTCTGGAAGGGCACCGCGTACGAGCTCGCTATCATCGCGGGCGCGTTCTGTCTGATGACGTGATGAGACAGACCTGGTCCTTGCAGTAGAAGCAGTAGTAATTGCTGACTCGGTTCTGGAAGGGCACCGCGTACGAGCTCGCTATCATCGCGGGCGCGTTCTGTCTGATGACGTGATGAGACAGACCTGGTCCTTGCAGTAGAAGCAGTAGTAGTTGCTGACTCGGTTCTGGAAGGGCACCGCGTACGAGCTCGCTATCATCGCGGGCGCGTTCTGTCTGATGACGTGATGAGACAGACCTGGTCCTTGCAGTAGAAGCAGTAGTAGTTGCTGACTCGGTTCTGGAAGGGCACCGCGTACGAGCTCGCTATCATCGCGGGCGCGTTCTGTCTGATGACGTGATGAGACAGACCTGGTCCTTGCAGTAGAAGCAGTAGTAGTTGCTGACTCGGTTCTGGAAGGGCACCGCGTACGAGCTCGCTATCATCGCAGGCGCGTTCTGTCTGATGACGTGATGAGACAGACCTGGTCCTTGCAGTAGAAGCAGTAGTAGT
This sequence comes from Argyresthia albistria, assembly GCA_963457715.1. Taxonomy (NCBI): domain Eukaryota; kingdom Metazoa; phylum Arthropoda; class Insecta; order Lepidoptera; family Argyresthiidae; genus Argyresthia; species Argyresthia albistria. The sequence continues at coordinate 25,411 of OY735282.1, forward strand.
TGCTGACTCGGTTCTGGAAGGGCACCGCGTACGAGCTCGCTATCATCGCGGGCGCGTTCTGCCTGATGATGTGATGAGACAGACCTGGTCCTTGCAGTAGAAGCAGTAGTAGTTGCTGACTCGGTTCTGGAAGGGCACCGCGTACGAGCTCGCTATCATCGCGGGCGCGTTCTGTCTGATGACGTGATGAGACAGACCTGGTCCTTGCAGTAGAAGCAGTAGTAGTTGCTGACTCGGTTCTGGAAGGGCACCGCGTACGAGCTCGCTATCATCGCGAGCGCGTTCTGGTGCGCGAGGCTCTCTCGGTCGTCTGGCGGCGGACGTTTCGGCTTCTTCGTTGGCGCTGCTGAGAACCAAATAAACATAAACGTTTACACACAGGCATATACATTGCTTCTGGTCTCACACTAGGATGCTCTGTCGTGGGAGCCGGACACATCTAAGACCTGGGGATTATTTATAGGATCATTTGTGCGTCTGTCCGTCCGTCCGTCTGTCACAGGCAATTTACTCAGAACGTATTTGACCGATGGAGTTGGAAATTAGTACACATGTCAATATCTGTGACCCAATGACAGAGGTGCAATGTACATTTAAAAATATGGAATAAATTTTGTGGGGCTAATGAGAAAAATAAAATTAAAAAAATTCAAAATAGAAATGAAAGCGCATGGTGTGAGGATCTTAAATGTATTTTTATAATATTTTTCAGACTAATTTTGAAAAAGTTATGCCATAGACAAATAAGTAATAAGACTGACATAGTCATACAAAAAAGCGTAACCTGGAATTTAGTTACTAGTAGGCTACCTAGATGTCACTAAAGGTATCGAATTATATAAATTTACCATTTTCATGTATCACTAGGAAGCACTTGGCGGCCTAACATACCAGCTCTTGTAATAGTTAATATCAATAGCGCGAGATGGCGTTTTACATCATAAGTTCAGAATTTGCATTCCGTTTCTAATGAAACTTAGTTCACGAAAGTTTGCGTGATGCTCGCGTAATATTTCTCTGGTTTCAGCTATATGATATTTTTGTTAGACTTAAACCCATCTGCAAAATTAATATATTTCAGTACCTACCTACCTACCTACCTAGGTTTTTTACGGTCCTCTATCAGTGACGTACATATTGCTTTTTATGTCAAATGGAACGTTACACAAATAAAACCAAACCGCCTTTTTTCTTTCTTGTTTCTTGCTCTGCTCAAACAAAACTTTTGATTTGAACGATTTGAAGTGATAATTTGTGTAAAGTACCTATACTTACCACGTAAACCTGTTTCTGAACCTGGACTTCCTTAACTCCCGCCTGCCTAGCCTGTGACCTAAGCTAAATCCTGAATTGGAATCCGATCAAAGCCTCCGAAATGTCTTACGTTAAATGTTCATACCGCAACTGTAAAAACACAAGTCGAGATGTATCATTGTTCCGGTTCCCCGTGAAAGATCAAGGCCGCCTAATACTTTGGCTGAGAAACTCTGGTAAGTAAGTTATTTTGTTACAAGTAAAAGTAAGTAGATAGGTATAGCCTTCATGTTGCAGTGGTACCTACCTACCTATGGCCTGGTCCGACATCTCAATAAAATGAAGTGTACAAATCGCGGGCCATGCTGTTTTCTGTCAGATAAAAAGTATTGTGAACCTAGAAAATAAAAAAGATTGTGTACTTGTAGGTAGGTAGGTACAGCAAACAGCATGATAAAAGGTTTATCATGCTGCATTGGATGTGTTCTGCTGTCAGCGGTCAGGGCAAAGCGAATAGGCACAGACTTTAAACAATGTTCACACGAATGATGCGGGCTGCATTAGCTTTGCCCTGACCACAGAACGCATTCAATATATATATATATATATATATATATATATATATATATATATATATATATATATATATATATATGACAAATCCCATTATTCATGACTTTTGATCAAATCAAATCACTTACTGCAAAGTCATCGACAACATAGCTTGCTCACTGTTTATGTTGACATGCATGCATGTGTATTCAGGCTGTGTGTGTCTATACAAATCAGCTAACCCACTCAGGCCAAAATGTAGTGGGAAGTGAAAAATAAAGTTGTTCTGATCAAATTGGTTTCATTGTGAAAGTTGCTCAGAATGATATCCCTAAAAAAGTAGTTTCTCATTTTGCATTAATTAATTTACACCTTGTATAAGATTTGTCGGCGAACCAGTTACAGAAAAACACAATACAAAAATTATTTGGCTCCGCACATGTTTCAATGTTTGTGATGTAGCTGTTTCTGGTTCCCACGACACTGGGTATCCTAGTGTGGAGCCAGAAGCAATGTATGTGCCTGTATGTTTATGTTAATGACCTTATCTTTCCTGCTGTGGATCAACAAGTTGGTGTGCTTGTGGGTAATGCCATGTAAACAGGGCCCAGTAATGCAATCATTCTATATTTTTTTCAGGAAACTCACTGCTGGATGATCTCAGTAATGATGAACTGAGTCGTCGCTTCATATGTTCTGCTCATTTTTCTGACTCACAAATCCATAGAGGCAGTTTGAGAAGCCGACTATTAGGTCCTGCAGTTCCCATCCAATTCCAACCCAGTGACTGTGGGACACATCAAACAGCTAGTACAAGTAACCAAGAAAGTATGGAAATAGGTAAGTTAATAATTTGGTTTTTGTTCAATTAAAGAATTGGGTTTTATTCCTTGAGGAACTATAACTGTACTACCCCATTTCTCTAGCATCCTTATATAAAATGTTAAAATGTAATGTTAGTATAATAAGAGCCCCTAATTGGCCTAGGTACCTATAAGTTATTTATTGTGCTGTACATTTTTATATTGTGCTGTGGTGCAGTTCCCAAATAAACAAATAATAAAAAAATCGTCAATATACACTCAGCGGCAAAAAAAGTGGCCCAAAGACAAAAGTCACTCAAACATTTTTTGTTGATTATTAATTGAATTAATTTTAATTGGATTATTAGGTTTATCTGTTTTTACCTTCATTTACATTATAAGTTAGCCTAAAATGCTTTAAATTAATTAACAAACTTAAATTAAATAAAAAAATCAAAATTTATGAGACAATTTATTTAATTAAAAATTAATTTAAACTTAGATGTAACTTAATTTTAATAACGTGTATTACCACCTCTAGCGGTAATTACAGCTTGCATACGGTCTGGCATGCTCTGCAGTATGTTTCTGAGTTCCACTTGAGGATTTTCATCCCAAGCAGCCACGACAGCATCCCTTAGCTCACGAAGGGTCTCTGGCGGTTAGGCTGTGCTCTGATGCGCCTTTTAAGCATGTCCCAGACATGTTCTACTGAGTTCATGTCTGGGCTATGCACAGGCCATGGCAGTCTTCGAATTCTGACACCTAACAAGTACTGTTCGACCTCGGCAGCGATGTGAGCTCTTGCATTGTCGTGCATTAGCAAGAAATCCTTGCGACCAATGAGGTCTACGAAGGGCACAACATGGTCTTGGAGGATCTCTTCGATGTACCTGGCTGCTGTCAGGCGGCGATCCACGATGACCAACTCCGTGCGGGCATCTGAACATATGCCTGCCCAAACCATAACGGATCCACCTTGATAACTGACAGTTTGGCGCGTTGTGATGGGAAGAAAACGTTCCCCTCGTCGTCTGTACACTCTCTCACGACCATCTGGTGCTCGTAAGGCCACTCTGCATTCGTCTGTGAACAGAACTTTGCTCCACTGATCGTTTGTCCAGTTCACGTGTTCCCGAGCAAATCTTAATCGAGCAGTTCTGTGCTGTCTCTCGAGCTCCGGTCCTCGGGCTGGTCTCTGGGCACGCAAATCACGTTCCTCCATCCTTATCCTTATTGTTCGCTCGCTAACAATGACACCTCGTGCCGATTGAAGCCGCCGTCTGATCTCAACAGCGGTGAGGAACCCCGTTTCTCACATAGCCAAGATAATGAAACGGTCGTCACGGGCCGAGGTGCACCTTACTCTGCCTCTCCCAGGTCGTCGTGTATAGAGACCAGTCTCCCTGTACCTTTTAAGAGCAAACCTCAAGGTGGTACGCGGTACATTGAGAATTGCAGCCACTTCACGTTGAGTTCGTCCTTGGTAGGTTAACAACACCGCCTGAGCAACCTGAGCAACTGTAACTGGCATCTTCTAATCCTTTCTGGAATAGAAATAACCCAGAAATCAATAAAAAACCTTAAATGGAAAGATTTGATGTACAGTAAATTAAAAAAGAATTTTTAACTTACCTGACTCTTGAAGGCACTAAACAGTACTGGCACTAATTTCAAACAAAAGTGAAATGAAACGCAATTTTATCTTAAATCACCCACTTAAATTAATTAAACACATCACTTGACACCTACCCTCATTGAAACACCGCATAAATAATGCTTAGTTTGTTTACGGATACGTGACAAGTGTTTGGGCCACTTTTTCTGCCGCTGAGTGTAGTTACATAAATTGTAGCTACGGTATTTTAAGTGATCAATCATACAACCCAGCCCATAAATAGAGCCCGCTGCTGGGCATAGGCCTCTTTTCCCCCACGCCAAGGAGAAAAAGGAACTATTGGCCTTTAATCAAATAAAAAGGCTTATTTTTAAATGCACAGCAAATTACTTATCGCAGTGATTGGAAAAGGTAGAGCTAAAATACCTAAACTATGTGGAACAGAGACAAAAAGTGGAGTTGTCATTAAAACTTAAATTTTTGGGTGAACAATTTGTCCCAAGTTTGGGGCAAAGTTTGAATGCAATGCAAATGTATTAAAATGCAAACTTAAAGTATACGTTTATTTTATTGACATTAATACAGAATTACCTAATAATATATTGAACACACATATTTTCCACCATATATAGTACCTCATTTCAAGCAAATAAACATCATTTCATTCTATTCATTTCGAAATATAAAAAAATCATATGTACATATTTCACGTGATCAGGCCGTCACTAAAGTATTCCAGCTCCATCTTCACAATGAAAGGCCCTGACATGTTTTCGAGTGCCTCTTATTCTCATTGAAACTTCTCTCTAACTGAGATTTGTATTTTCACTTTCAGCCAGTACACTATTTTAGAATATGCGTTTTCCCATTCCATCATTAAAATACATGTTATAATGTGCTAAGATAGTTTTTTGAGAGAATTATGTGTAATAAATCGAAAACATCGAATCTTTCTGGGTTACCTATTTCCCAAAATGTTGCATTTTTCGTGTACACCTATAAATACCTGAGCCAGCGTGGTGGAGTATGGCTCAATCCTACTCGGATCCGGGTAAAGGCCAGTGCCCCTCGGTGAGGACATTAATAAAGTAAAGTAAAAATTATTTATTTCACAAATGGATTTAACACAATACAAATTGGTTCCCTGTCTCCCTAACTAGTGAAATACTGTATCTAGGGAGACAATGTAAGTTGAGAATTTAATTTCAAACAACAATTATTCTTTGACAAAATGTCGTAAATGAAATGGGTTTTTGAGATAAGTCACTTTAAATATGTAATTTAGTCATAGTAAAATTTAAATATCTTATAATTCCTACTATTTACGACATTTTGATGTTTGTAATTAAATTCTCAATCAATGGACATAATATATGTTTTATAGGTGTACATGAAAAATGCAACTATTTGGGGAATTTCAACTTTAGGTAACCCAGAAAGATTCGATGTCCTCTATTACATATTCTTTAAAAAAACTACCTTAGCACATTATGACATGTATTTTAATACATTCAAACTTTGCCCCAAACTTGGGACTTATTGTCCCACAAAATAAAAGTTATGACGACCACTTTTCGCCTCAGTTCCACACAGTTTAGGTATTTTAGCTCTGCCTATTCCGATCACGTTATCACCCATCCAGTTATTTACATCAATTATATATTTTTTGCATCAAAATAATTATTTCACAACAAATAAACCACCGACCCAAATTAAATTGTTGTATTTCGATTGTGGTACCATCAGGTACTTCCCAATTTCGGATAAATAAGGGAATTGTGCAACACAAAGTAGGTTAACCTTTGTATCACTAAAGATATCTATTTTAATTTTAGATGTCAACGAGACCTCCCCAGAAGTTTTAAAAGTAAGAACTCCAAAAAAGTTCTACACAAGGACGACGACTTCCACAACGGGTGAGGTTTACGTGTCTCCATCAACATCAAATGTGCAGCGGCTATCGAGGAGATGTCTTTTTGAAGACCCCAAACCAAGAAGATCAAGAAAATGTTTATTTGAAGAAAAGGATGGCGACAATAGTGAAACTTGTAACTTGAAGAAAGCGGGAACAAGTTTACTACTAAAAAATAAAGCACTTCGTGCTCAATTGCGAAGACTTCGTGCCAAGTCGACACAGAAACGTAGGGAATCTGATAAAAGCATTATTTTAAGCAGTTTTCGCAGTGAAGTGTCCAAAACTCTGGCCATCATGCAAACCAGAAGGAAAGGCGATACAAAAAAATGGACAAAAGAGGAAAAGAATTTCTGCATGTCGCTCTTCTACAAGTCGCCTTCGACTTATGTGTATTTAAGACGACAAGGTATTGTCCTGGCTTCACCAACTACGATAAGAGCATGGTTAGCCAAGTCCAACTGCCTGCCAGGTCTGTGCCCAGAAGTTTTTGCGCAACTAAATAAAAAATTTGAAACTGCCAGTTTACAAGAAAAAGCTTGTGTTGTATGTTATGATGAAATGTCAATAATGAAGGCATTAGAATATTCAAAAAAATATGACCTGATAGAGGGCTTTGAAGACCTGGGGGGAAAACACCGCACGAACAAATTGGCTAACTATGCTTTAGTCTTCCTAGTCAGAGGCTTGTACTCGAAATGGAAAGTACCTGTGGCTTATTTTTTATCCCACAACAGTGTTAAGGCGGAAAACTTACAAATGCTTGTGAAAGCAGTGGTAAACAAACTGTTTGCCAATGGCTTGCTGCCCAAAGCAGTGGTTTGCGACCAGGCCACTACAAACCAAAAAGTTTTTAAAGCTTTGGGCGTTACAAAACGTTCTCCCTTCTTCTTCTGCAATGAAAGAAAAATTTATGCCATTTTTGATGTACCGCATTTGATAAAAAATGTGAGAAATAATTTGTTAAATAGTGATTTTGTACACGAGGGGAATAAAATTTCCTTCAAAGATATACTCAAAACTTATGAAATCGATAAAAAATCTAACAAAAGTAGGACCCTAACAAAAATTACAGACAAGCACCTTAACCCGAACTCTTTCAAAAGATGACAGTGAGCTATGCAACCCAAATATTTAGTAACTCCGTTGCCGCTGCAATAAAAACTGCAAAACAGTCAGGCCAGCTCACTAGTGAAACAGCTATAAATACTACAAAATGGTAAACAATCTGTTTGACTCACTAAATAGCAAAAAAAGATTCGATCCAAATCCCTATAGATGTGCTATCTCAATGTCCTCTTCACATGCAAGACAAGCATTAGTAACCGGCAAAAAATATTTCGAGACTTTGCAAAAAATATCTACCCATAAACTTAAAAATGGAAGTTTAAAAATAAAAGAATCCAGACCGCCATGTTTCGATGGTGTGGTGCAATCATGCGAAGCCATCGAGCAGTTATTTCAAGAAGAATCGACGGACAAAAGTCACGAGTTTCTTATTACGAGTAAAGTAAATCAGGATGTCATAGAAAACCTGTTTGCCAGATTCCGTCAAAGGGGTGGATCTAACAGGAATCCTAGCGCAAGAGTGCTAAGGACCATTTTTAAAAGCAATGTAATAAATTCCTTTATAAAGCTTCCCTCCAATAAAAATTGCGAAGATGAAGAAGATGGCGATTATTTGGAAGCCTGTGACAAAAAAAGAAATACTCCGACAGAAACTGTGTCAGTGCCAGTAAAAGACAGCACGCTGCAAGTTGAAACTGCATCTTCAAGTTTGCTTGATGAACCTTCAAGTAGTAAGATCAGGAAGATTACTTCAACTTCGGATTGTAATTTACCGCATGGGAGCACCACAACATTGGAAGAATGTTCGATAACATATTTTGCCGGCTATCTTGCAAAGTCATGCATTCAAAACTTTCGTAATTGTGACTTGTGTAATAAAAAATTATTGAAAAACGCTGATTTGGACGACGAAAAACAGCTCTTAATTTTGAATAAATCATATGATCTCAGTTCTTCGGTAAAGTTAAAAGTACCGAGTGATGACTTGCTTGAACTAGTCGACCTCTCTTTAAATGTATTCAATACGCATTTCGACGAAATGTTGCACCAGCCACAGCTGAAATTGAAACTGTTTAATGCAATTGTTGGCCATTTAAGTTGCGAAGTACAACATCAACAGTTATTAAACCTCTCGTGTACAGAACATTTGCACTATGTGATAAATAAATTGATTTTAGTGAAAATACATTTTTATTGTAAAAGTAAAAAAAATAATGTATTAGAGCTTAAACAAAATCCAAAATTGAGAATAATAAGCCATAAATGATTTACCTACTTATTGTATTATTTAACTCCATAATGGGTGTTACAAAATCCCCTTATCCCCTTCCCGCTTTTCCCCTCTACCGCGTAAACGATAAGGCGAAAGAAAAGAAATCGTTATCCGTAGAGGATCACTTAGATGTATTATGTATGCAGGTATGTATAAATGATTTTTAACCTGAGAAAAGGCTTAATAACTACCTAGATGTGTAATGACAGTGATCGGAATAGGGTGAACTAAAGTACCTAAACTGTGTACATTACAATATTTATTTTTTGGGTTAATCATTTGTCCCAAGTTTGGGGCAAAGTTTGAATGTGTTTAAATTTTAAAATACATTTCATAATGTGCTAAGATAGTTTTTTGAGAGAATATGTAATAAAGGACATCGAATCTTTCTGGGATAACTAAAGTTAAAATTCCCCTAAAATGTTGCATTTTTCGTGTAGGTCTATACCTATAAAACATACGTCCATCGATTGAGAATTAAATTACAAACAACAATTATTCTTTGGAAAAATGTCTTAAATAGTAGGGTGTTTGAGATAATTTCGTTTTAAATTGACGAAATTACAAAATTATTTAATCTGAATTATTATCTCAGAAATCCTACAATTTACGACATTTTGTCAAAGAATAATTGTTGTAAGTAATTAAATTCTCAATCGATGGATAAACATTAATACATGTTTAAGGGTGTACACGAATAACCGGCCAAGTGCGAGTCGGACTCGCGCACGAAGGGTTCCGTACCATTATCTATAAAAAACCGCAAAAAAATCACGTTAATTGTATTGTTAATATTAAATTTCTTTTATTTTTTAGTATTTGTTGTTATAGCGGCAACAGAAATCTGTGAAAATTTCAACTGTCTAGCTATCACGGTTCATGAGATACAGCCTGGTGACAGACAGACAGACAGACAGACAGACGGACGGACAGCGAAGTCTCAGTAATAGGGTCCCGTTTGGCACCCTTCGGGTACGGAACCCTAGAAATGCAACATTTTGGGGAATTTAAACTTTACGTAACCCAGAAAGATTCGATCATTGATTTGTCCCAAGTTGGGGGCAAAGTTAGAATGTATTAAAATACATGTCATAATATGCTAAGATAGATTTTTGAGAGAATAATACAGGGTGTAACAGAAAGAGGTGTACAAGCCGAAAGAGGGTTGTTAGAGACATCATTCTGAACTACTTTCACTATGGCACCGACTTGATCTGAGCAACTTTATTTTTATTAACTCAGTACATTTTGGGCCTAGCGCTCAGCTGATCTGTATGGTGGAGTGAAAAATAAAGTTTCTCTGATCAAGTCGGTCCCATAGTGAAAGTTGTTCAGAATGATGTCTCTAACAACCCTCTTTCGGCTTGTACACCTCTTTCTGTTACACCCTGTATTATTCTCTCAAAAATCTATCTTAGCATATTATGACATGTATTTTAATACATTCTAACTTTGCCCCAAACTTGGGACAAATCATTGACCCAAAAAATAAAAGTTGTAATGACAACTCCAAGAGGTACCAGTTATACTATCAATTGAACTGTTCAATGGTCCAGCGGGCACTTTCTCGCCTCTCTTTCACACAGTTTAGGTATTTTAGCTCACCCTATTCCGATCACACTAATGTAAGTACATATGTTTAGATGTAGGTATGAATATTTTTTTACCTGAGAAAGAGACAAGTAATCTTACTATCAGGACATGCTTGCCTGCATCATGAAACAATACAACACAGTTCTCATGGCTACCTTCCGGTTCCATCATCAGACCCTGGACCCCCTGGACCTCATCCGGGTACCTCACCAAAGTGACACCTGTCAAGACAATTCAAACGAACCCAAACTCGACAGGGCAGTGACGTTTTATGACAGAGTTCCCATGCTCATCATCCGTCTCCATCATCAGATCAGCTCCATGTCAGAAAAATATTGCATTGTCATCCAACTTACACGCATGCAAAATTTCAGCTCAATCGAAAAACGGGAAGTAGGTAGGTCAAAAGAGCGTTCGAAAATTCCGTTAGAAACATTCATACAGTACGGGTCCATTGTTTTTGCACGTAGGGTCTCGTCTCGCTCTCTCTCTCTCTCTCCCACCAAGTCAAACGCCCCGCCGAGTATCATGTATCATACTCGGGCGGGGGGCACGTTCGGGTCTCGTCTTGCTCTCACTCTCTCTCTCTCTCTCGCTAAGTCAAACGCCGAGTACCTATCACGTGGCACCAGGCTCGGGTCGGGTCCCGTCGGTCGACGTGCCAAAATAAATAAATAAATAAAGTTTGTTTGTTGCATTTGCGTTGGCAGGAAATATGAAGTTGTGCCTCTGCCACCCCATCTGGGAAAATTACTATTTTCATTTATTTTCTTCATGTAAGTAGGTATGTAGGTACTTATGGTATTGGGGGAATCTGATAAATTAGGAATCTGGTAGGTATGCTGGTCATAATGGTCATAATGGTTTTGGGAATCTGGTAGGTATAGAGGGAACAAAGGGAAAATTATTAACGAACCAAATCTACGAAAATAATACAATGATAAACAGGTAGGTACTTACAGTAGACCGGTAGACCCAAAGCGGCCATGCGGTACAGATTTTCGCCACTGTTCGATAAAGGTCGTTTTTCCGAGCGTTCGGGAGGTGATATATACATACCTAGAGTGGATACAACCGAAAGATAAGAAAAATAAATAATAAAGTAGGAAAAAAGTTAAAAAGGTCTTTTACTTAATAGATCATCTCTATTCCTGACATGGTATGGTAGAGGTATCGGATAAAACATGGAATTTTTCTTGGTCACTTTCTGCACTGGTATCATCCATCATTCATCACCTGTGAAATAATCATTTCACCAGAAAAAGTATCGATACTTGGGTCGAATTTCCTAAACTCATCTTCGCATTTACATTGCATGATCTATAGACACTTGTGGATATTATAGTGCGGCCAACATGATTAAAGTTGAAATGAAACATACATCTGGAAAAAAAACTAAGGCGGGTGTGTAATATGAGCTCTATATAATTCCACTTATGGACAGCACACGTCCGACCTATGCAATGGTCCGGCGGCGCGGCGGTTGCCTTCAATAGGTATTTAGCGACAACAGACTGACTTGAGTGACAGCGGCGACTGCCACCGAACCGACACTGCTTTCGATTGTTCAGACATGATATGTGACTTCTATTTCTTGCGGGCAAGTTACAAATTGCAAGTGCAATGTTTAAGGCTCATACGATTATATGATTCGGATGTTTTCGGAATACGAGGTAGGTAGGTACTCGTGAAAATTCGTATGATGCGCATTGTTGCTCTGGGGGATCTATGTACCTATTCGGTATTGTGGTTGCCTGTGCTGCTGCCATCTATTATCGTTTTGACGTACTTGGTCATTTTCATGCGCTACCATTTAAGTGGCGCTGTTGGCCGTGGCTTTTTATGGCAACCTATAATAAGCTCAAAATAGAGCGCCATCTAGATCTCATACTGTTTTTCGAGGCTACGCTCTTTTGTATAGACTATGACAGTCTTATTACTTATTTGTCTATGGTTATGCCCAATAATATGACCGCTTCGCATGTCATCAAAACCTCTAGGGTACTTACCACAGTCCTAAAAATCAGAAATTTGGTATGCAAGCACATGTTTGCACCCATATCCCATAAAAACTCCGAAATCCACTACTTTAACCCCCTAGCCCTCTCAATCTGGGGTGCAAAGTTTGTATGAAAAACAAATTTTAGCGTACGTTGTACGAAACCCTCTCAACGCGAGTCCAACTCGCACTTGGCAGTTGGCACTTTTTTTTTCTTTATCCCCAGCCGAGAATCGAACCCGGGACCTCTCGCATGGTAGCCAGGCCCCCGATTCTCGCGGTATCGAGATCATCTCCCCAGTCGAGATATCGGTTTTGATACCGCCTAAACCCGTCGAAAACGTTCTCGATTTATATTTATTTCGATCGAAAACAGGTCGAGATATATCGGTTGGTCGAAAGGCAAGTCGTAAGAACAGCTTTTCTTGTTTTTGATAGAGATTTCGGTATCTCAAAATCGATATTTCGACCATGGACATGATCTCGCTAGCGCCAGAATTGCCCCCCAGAGCCACAACGATTCCCTCTTGTGGTCTCAACACGTGCCATTGTCGATAATATTGTGGCAGCTCTCGATAGGAGCCACAACACAAAAACTTACTTTTTTCCGTCTGCTGGCTCAACTTATGTTTAAGTTTCTTCATTTCAGTCAGAAGTCTCTTCTTGAGACTCACGCTCTCCTTGCTCAGAGGCACTCTCTTCTTCTTCCTGCCTTCACTCTTCGTAGCAACAGATTTTGTCGTAGATTTTTGCTTCGGTTCCGTTTTCAGCCGCAGTTTTGAGGATCTGAGCGTCGGTTTTTTTCTTTCGATGTGTTCTTTTGTGTCTTCGTTGTCTGTAATGCGAAAGTAAAAGTGAAGCCACCATTTGCTTGCACACACACACACACACGCCTCGGGCATAAAGTATATGTTAAACATACACACACAGCGTCACATTTATGTCCATTCGGCGAAGGCACAGAAATAAAACAATGTAACTGCAATGTAACATGATACCTCCACGCGTTCCTGAGAAAAGGGGTCGTGACAGACGGACGGACAGACAGACAGACAGACGGACGGACAACAAAGCGATCCTATAAGGGTTCCTTTTTTCCTTTTAAGGATCGGAACCCTAAAAATAAATAAACATATTCTATCGTCACGTCTTTTCCCATACGGGGTGGCAGAGGCACCACTGTGCCCACTTTGAGCCAGTGATTCAATACTCCATTTTGCGTGACAGGGGGCTAGCCCATCGCCGCAGCTTCAGAGTGTCGACAACTCACCGGAGTGGTGATCAGGCAGGTAGTCGTCGTCTCGCAGGTGGTCGTCCGTGGAGCCGTCCTCGGTGAAGTCGGGCGGCTCCGACTTTATTAGCTCCACCTCCACTTTGGGCTCTGGGTCTGGAAGGGGGGATAGCTAATATATGGCTTGGCCGTTTCGTTGCTTGCATTTTCCAATTTAAGCTCATGTGACGGTAGTGAAACGGCCAAGCCACATATTTTGAGTAAGGTGTTAGAGTTTGTGAAGTTAGGGCTGTACAGTTAGGGCGTGTAGAGTTAGAAGCTTGGCTCTACTTGATAACTTTAGATCTGATAACTTTTTGTTTCTCTCTTGGCTACATTTTTTACATGAACATGTTTTGGTGGGACAAAACTTACTGCATTGGCATGACAAACAATATTTATCTAATACTCCCTATCAATTGATTTTATTGCCAACCAAGTAGGTACACGAAAGATGCCTGGCTACCCATGGCACAGGGTATCCTAGTTTGGGAGCCAGGAACCCAAAATGTAAACTAAGTAGGCAAATAAAACGTTTTCATTTCATTTTGTATTTTCCTTTGGATTTCATAAGGTACATATAAAAGTAATAAACGAAACGAATTCGAACTTTGACCTTGAATCCATGTCGTGTGCAACACGCACAGACATTGGAACAAGAAGAAGGTACTAATTGCTATGATAATGATGGTATCTGATGTGAAATAAACATTGAAATGTGAAATGCTTGAAACTGCTTGAAATTGAAACCATTTTGCACTTATAGGATCCATGGGGGGGGGGGGACTTTTCACAATTTAATTATAATGGTGTCTCTAATGTTCATGCAAACAGTTCCTGGAACTTATACAAGGATGGATGCCCCTATTTTTAAGCTTAACATGACTGGACTACTATTTCCAATCATTGCATGGTCAGCGAATTGTTAATGTAAATAGCGGAATGACCCCTGGATTGCCTGCCTGTGTTCAGCGGGCATCCCACCTCATCAAATAAAGTAGTTAACTCACCATCGGAGTGTCCGAGCTTGGTCTGCAGGAACAGCTCCTCGGAGCCGAGCACCAGACTCCGGAAGGAGACCGCTTCTCTCAGCCGAGTGACGCATGTTGCACAGATACATGATTCCTTGTCATCTCCATCCAGGTATGACAGCTAGAGTAGAGAGAGAGGACTAAATAAAGTAGGTAGCCTTTTATGGGCTGAATAACAGTTAGGTATTATTTGTCTATAAACCAGTTAACTGGGCCATTCTAGATACTAATTTTTGTGCAGGCAGCCCAGCTAATTATGTTACAAACTGTCCATTATAAGGACATCAAAGATTGAAACCTTTAACCTCTAGCTAGCTGCTGCAATCAGTTAGCCGACTGTCAGTCTAATAGGAATATTGATTAAAGGCAAAATGTGAGCACAATTTGTGCCACAAGTGCTTGATACACAAAAAGGTGTGATGTTTGTTTTGTGTATTAACCCTTTCGTCAATGCTTCGTGCCAAACTGTCGGGATCCGACATGTCAAAATATTGTTGTGTGCCAATGTGTCGGGATCTGACGCCGCCATTGTAGTGTAGGGTGTTCTATATTTTCCGGTGCTGTCATTTCATTGCCTATCTCTTTCTAGTATATCTTAAAATGTACAGGAATGACCAGGATAGCTAATGAGTGAACACCCACACACCCATAGATAGAGCAAACACACACAAACACAGTTCCAAAGATCTGAAACCCATGTGCGCCACCTTGTTGGGATCCGATTTGGCACACAATAACAGCTTTAAAAAAATGGTTGACTGCGGATCTTCCGCATGTATTCTGTCATGTCGGATCCCAACAGTTTGGCACCCTAGGGGTTATTGGTAAATTAAATCATGGTTTATTGTAGCTATAATGTAATTCTTCCTGGTTCTGCAAATGTGCACCTGGGTTGCAAAGTATTTTTTAACAAGAAAAAAAAATACGCGTGTAGCACCGTACACGTGTTAGAAGTAAAACTTCTGTAGCTAGATCATTAAGTGGTACCTATACTATACACCTATACCTACCTATACTAAAAGAGATTTAAATTTCCAATTTTGAGATCCAATCTCTGCTTCAAGTTACTTTTAAGTTTCAGACGTCCGATTATTTGAAATTATTTTATACTTGTACTTACTTTTAATATGTCATGTCATTTATTTCCCACCATTCCTTATCTACAATTTGTCGCGCTCGTGGTGATATACTTAACTCATTCAATAGTGTCACTACTATTTGCATCTCGCTCAGATTATATACCATCTGACGTCACGTCTTTAAGCCGTCTCGCTCAAATGTATGCATTGCTTTGCTTGTTTTAGAAATCCATATCGACCCGTGTGACATTGATGAAACTCTTTTCTTACAAACTGTATGGATCGCATCGCACAGCTGTCAAACATAAGTTCCGGTTCCAACAAAGAGGTTGAACGAAGTAGTTTGAGTCATGCTAGTTGGTTTTGTTTGTCCCAGCCAGCGGCGGCGGCGGCGGCGGCGCCATCTTGGCCATACCGGAAATCAAGAACTCGTGGAAGAATGCTTAAAATAATTTTTATTTGTTAACGTTTCATCAGGTTTTTCTCTCACTAATTAACATTCTTTATTGTATGAATGTATGGAAGGACTTTAGTTCCTGACCTACTGAAATTGACCTTGGGAGGGGGGAAGGGGGGAGGGGGGAGGTGGGGGGATGCCCCCCCTACTACTCCCCCCGAACGGAACTGTATAGTTTCTGAGTTATGATTTTTTTAATTTTTGGAGGTTACATAATATAAGGACTTTAGATCCTGACCTACTGACCTTGACCTTGAGGGGGAGAGGGGGGAAGGGGGAGGGGGGCAGATGCCTCCCCTACTTCTCCCCCCCCCCGCGGAAGTGCCTAATTGCTGAGATATGATTTTTTAAAGTTTTGAGTTTTGAAGTTTTTTTGTATTGTTGGGTGGGGGAGTTGGAGGGGATGAGGGGTTGGAGGGGGGGTTGCCAGAAGTAGGGGGTCGCCTCGCTCCGCTCCGCTTCGCTCGGCTCCCGGTTCTGCTTATAAGTGTGTACCTAACAAACCTATCTTTAGTTTTCAAACAGGAAGTAACCTATAACTGATCCAATCGGATTCAAAATGGCCGCCCAACCAACAAAAACTCGGACAGACAACACCCCAAATGCACTCAGTTTCAGAAAAATTACAACTTTTAATTTATCAAAAGTGATATTTTACGTTTAAAATAGATTCATCTTTTCAAATATGCATACAACGAAACGTAACTAATGTATTTTGACCACAGACCATAGATTTTGACATATTTTTTGCGTTTTGTTACATAATTTTACAATATTTTCAGATTTTCAAAAAATCATATCTTAAAAACTACTAATTTCCGTTACCTGAAACTTTCAGGAAGATGATTAAATGACCCCAACTATACGCTAAAAAAGTTTTGACAGCCTAGTCAATAGGTCAGGAACTAAAGTTGAGCCGAATGTATTATTATCTTATCTGATTAGTTAAAAACCGTATTGAAAATAGTTGCGGTTTTAAAAGTCTTCAGCCGACCCTGACGTCACCGATTGCAATTTCCGTTACATTTCTTAGCCACTTGTGATAGCACCCGGCTAGTAGCAATTGAAAAGCAAATATATGAATAACCCACAGTTGAGAGCTTAAATAAATTTTACCCCCGTGCCCTAAGAAGTTTTACTTCAAATAATAATAAAAATATTTGTACATATTTACAGGGACATCATTGCCTCTGGCCCCTCACTAGAATGTTATTCTGGGAGCAAGAAGTAATGTAGAAAACTACTAAATGGCTTTGGAACTCCAACAGAAGTGTAACAAAATACTTAGGTACCTACCAAAAGTCCAAAACAATCCATTATCATGTCTGAGTAGACCTCTTTCGTGCCCATCCATTCGTATTCTGCACCCAACAGCCTGCATTTCTTGATCGACCGGCAACAGCGGCAGATGGCCGGGTTCACCAGTGGGCCTTTGCTCTTCTGGGTTTCACTCGAAGATGCCATTATTACAATTTATTCATTCATTACTATGAGACGAGAGGAATCGGAGAACTTGCAAAAAAATCAAAAAAAATATGCTCTCATTTTTGCATCAGACGTATAAAACGATAGATCAAGACTGAAAGAGACAAGTGCATCATTTTGGAGTTGATAGAAAGAGATATCACTACATGTAAGTCATTTTATTGAACGGGCGGTGCCCAACATTCGAAATTTTGTAAGGAAAATATTGCACCGTTACCGTGATGCCATTTTGTTGGATTTTGACGTTTTGCGGACTTTTGCGTTCTGTTACTGCTCACAAAGTTACGCTACTCACCTTCAGATGGCGGTGCTGTCTATGCCAATTTGTCATCTGTCGGTTGTCAAAAATGGTCAAGTCTCAAGTCAATATTTACGTCGGGATTTCCTAGCGGATTATTTGTTTTTCAATGGATTTCCTAAAAACTTTGACTGTAACATTGCTTCCTAGCTAAACTTCCTCTTTGTATTTGTTGCTAAATCTCTTAAATACTTTGCAAGATGAGCGTAACGAGGAGTAAAGGCCCAGTCATTGACCCAGGTCTATGTCGGTGTTGTGGTGGTTTGAAGAAGTGTCGTCTTCTGAACGTGGAATATGAGCACATGGGGCAGAAGGAGGTCTACGCAGACATCATGATGGACTGTTTTGGTCTTCTGGTAAGAGGTTTTGGTTGGAATGTAGATGAGGGGGCGCCAAGGACCTCAAAAAGTGAAAATTTTACAAGAAGGGGCTTCCGCCCCCTTATCGACACTGACCAACAATCCGGAAGAACTTGATATGCTGGTTGATGTTCTATTCAGAAATGGTTAAAATTCTGGGGCTTAGTGGCCTATTCCCAGAGGTGGCGTTTGTTGTTCTAAACATAAAAATAAATCATGAAACCTCTAAGCTGCAATGGTACCAAATGATATCAAATAAGAATTCTGTCTGAGAAAAATGCAGTTACCCACTTTTCGTGTTCGTTTGTGAAGTCTCTATTTTGTGCTACACACCTGGGTATCTGTTTCTTGTTGGTTTGTTTAGAGAATAGTTCAGTGAAAGGTGGGTAGGTAGTATTTTTTATTTAAAAACAACATAACACGTAACAGCGTCACGCCTTTTCCCATACGGGGTGGTAAAGGCACAAC
This sequence comes from Argyresthia albistria, assembly GCA_963457715.1. NCBI lineage: Eukaryota > Metazoa > Arthropoda > Insecta > Lepidoptera > Argyresthiidae > Argyresthia > Argyresthia albistria. Next base: position 43,930 of record OY735282.1, read on the forward strand.
TGTGCACACTTTCAGCCAGTGATTCAATACTTTTATTATGTGGCTTGGCCGTTTCACTACCATTAAGCATTTACATTAGCTTAAATTGGAAAATGCAAGCAACAACATATATTTTGAGTAAGGTGTTAGAGTTTGTGAAGTTAGGGCTGTACAGTTAGGGCGTGTAGAGTTAGAAGCTTGGCTCTACTTGAGATCTGATAACTTTTTGTTTCCCTCTTCTTGGCTACATATTTTACATGAAAATGTTTTGGTGGGATTTCATTTCTTTTTGTAAGTTGGGTGACCATTTTGCGTGACAGGGGGCTAGCCCATCGCTGCAGTTATGGAGTATTGAAGGTTATGTAAAGTTAGTATTTATAATAAGCAGTCACTGTATAAATTTTCAGACCTCTAGCTTCGAAATTTGCGGAATTCTCATACTAAAATTTTCATCCCCTAGTTTAGGGGGTTGAGGGGTGAAAATTCCAAGTTTTAAGATTTTGGGGTTGTTTGTGTGCTTATCCGAGCCTACATACCAAATTTCAGCTTTCTAGGACTTCAGGAAATGCCCTAAAAGTTTTCTTGATCAACAGTGAAGTAGGTAGGTAGGTAGGTAGGTTTTTTAGGTAGCAATAAAATCTAAAGTATAAGAGCTAAGCACCTGAAACTTTTTGGGTTTAATGTGTCTACTATTGACATCATATGCCAAGAATTTCGTCGATCTGGTATAATCCAAACCCAAGTTCTGAGAGAAAAGGTGGGTAGTGCCCCAGTGCTTCGCGCTCTTCTTGGCGGGGGCACTACCGTGCCCCCAGATTTAGTTCTGATAGTCCCATTAGTAACGCCCCATATGGTTGCAGCTATCTAACCTGGACGGAGCGGTCTCCCAGCGGCTGGTGTGTGCGACATGTGTGGTGCGCCTCCGCGAGGCGAGCATCTTCAAACAGCAAGTGTTGAGCTGTGAGGAAGCCATGCTCTCGCGGGTGCATGCAGGTACAGACAGATGTTTTTGGGGTTAAATCTGATGCTTACCATTTAAATAAATGTAGCCCATTAATGTGCCCACCGAGGGGCACAGGCTTTTACCCGGACACGGGTAAGATGAAACCTCACTCCACCACTCTGACTCAGTGCGGATTGGTGGAGGGGTTTTACTACCAAGTAGCCGGGACCTACAGTTTAACGTGCCATCCAAAACACGGAGCGTCCGATAATGTACATAAGACATTAACAGGTTAACTCTCAGAAGCACACAGGTTGAACAACCGAATAAAGGCAAGCTTATCTCTTTTTAGAGATAAGCTTGCCTTTGTTCATGCCTTTTCTGTATTGTTTGTGTTTTTTTCTGATATGTGCAATAAATATATACGATACGATACGATAGATAAGATGTGTCGAAGAAGGGGTTAATGGTATCTCATTGGTACATGATCAGCACCAGGATTGAACCTGCATCTCCTTACCATGTATGGGCCTATTAGACTACGCTGTCGGCAGGGCCCTGTCTGACTCACTGTCTCTTTCTAGTCGTTCCATCAGAGTGAGACGTCTATACTAATCGTGCCCTGCCGACAGCGTAATGTAATAAGCGCTGTAGCAAAGAGATTTTATTAACTACACCTAACATTCAAATGCTAAAAGAGATGGAAATCATTGTGAGAAAACCTTCCATCACCTGCTGCGGCACCTGCTAGTAGCAAATTACAGTATTGAATATCTGGTTAAAAGGGAGCATAATTGCCTCTGCCACCCCATATAGGAATAACCGGCCAAGTGCGAGTCGGACTCGCGCACGAAGGTTTCCGTACCATTATCTATAAAAAACCGCAAAAAAAAAAAATAGGAGCCCCCCCTAAATATTAATTTAATTTTAATTTAATTATTTATTTTTTAAGTAAATAATATACTCAATATATTGTGAACATTTTAAGCGTCTACCTGCTACCATTATCAATATCGAGCAAAAATGAGCAAAAAAATCACGCTTGTTGTATGGGAGCCCCCTTAATATTAAATTTCTTTTGATTTTTAGTATTTGTTGTTATAGCGGCAACAGAAATACATCATCTGTGAAAATTTCAACTGTCTAGCTACCACGGTTTATGAGATACAGCCTGGTCACAGACAGACGGACGGTCGGACGGACGGACGGATGGACGGACGGACAGACAGCGAAGTCTCAGTAATAGGGAGGGTCCCGTTTGGCACCCTTCGGGTACGGAACCCTAAAAAGCAGTACATTTACATTCTAAAATAGCCCTTCTAAAGTGTCACCGAAATTGGTGTATAAAATCAGTACCTATAGTCTCATAAAGACATAGGCCAAACTAACAATGGAGAACAATAGATGCTGGAGCGAGAGGGTTACAAGATAAAAGCTATAAGGCGCGCAACGAAAGCTCGACCACTACGTACAGCCTTCTCAAAATTCCACTTGTATTTGCAGGTGAGGAGGAGTTCAAAGTGAAAGTGGAGTCGGATGTGAAAAGTGAAGAAACCCCGGGGGACACAGCCGGCTCTCCAGCGGGGGACTCGGGGGACGCCTTGGAAGACAATGGCGGTAGGTACCAGCAAATATTAGTACTAACTCAGATACACTGGCGGTAGGTACCAGCAAATATTAGTACTAACTCAGATACACTGGCGGTAGGTACCAGCAAATATTAGACTAACTCAGATACACTGGCGGTAGGTACCAGCAAATATTAGACTAACTCAGATACACTGGCGGTAGGTACCAGCAAATATTAGACTAACTCAGATACACTGGCGGTAGGTACCAGCAAATATTAGACTAACTCAGATACACTGGCGGTAGGTACCAGCAAATATTAGACTAACTCAGATACACTGGCGGTAGGTACCAGCAAATATTAGACTAACTCAGATACACTGGCGGTAGGTACCAGCAAATATTAGACTAACTCAGATACACTGGCGGTAGGTACCAGCAAATATTAGACTAACTCAGATACACTGGCGGTAGGTAGGTACTAGCAAATATTAGTATCTACTAACTCAGATACACTGGCGGTAGGTACTAGCTAGAAAATATTAGTACTAACTCAGATACACTGGCGGTAGGTACCAGCAAATATTAGTACTAACTCAGATACACTGGCGGTAGGCATATTAGTACTAACTCAGATACACTGGCGGTAGGTACTAGCTAGCAAATATTAGTACTAACTCAGATACACTGGCGGTAGGTACTAGCAAATATTAGTACTAACTCAGATACACTGGGGGTATAGGTACCAGCAATCATTAGTACTAACTCAGAATATTGTAGATAAGTTACACTAGTCGTGGATACCAGAAATACCAGCGCCACAAACATCCAAGAACTGGTGTGATAAAGAATCTTTCTTCTCGGCCGTGTTTCCAACCCGGGACCTCTCGCGTGTGAAGCAAAACGTCGACCGCACTGCCACAGAGGTCGTCGCCAATACTGCCGACTTATTTTCTTTTTGTTTCTTTTTATCATTGATAAAAAGAAACAAAAAGAAAATAGTCTTGAACACTAGCTGGTGTAGTTATTTTACAAACATTAATCTCTTTATATAAAAGAGTAAGTCCTGACTGATCAAAAAACCGGAGCAACGGCTGCAGCTAGAAAGATTCTATTGATGGGAATATCTTCTTATTGTTACAGAACCGCTCGCTAAGAACGGCTTTTACTTAATTCGGACCCTAAGTGGGTCAAAAAGACCTCTAAAGTTTGTATGGAGAGTCACGGGGGAATCATTTGATTATATGCTCTATTACTTGGCATGATGATCTCACTGTTATTAAATTAAAATTCTATTTTAACTAAGATAGGTACCTAATATTTATCAAACACAAATGTTAGATGTAAGTTAGCTTTTAAGACATTGTAGTGCCCTTACAGGGTTCATTGTTGGATATAATTTTGTAAAAGTGTACCACAATGACGCAATAAATATATGAGTATGAGTATGAGTATGAGTATGATAGTCGAATTTTACACGCATAGCCCAAACCGGTGGACCTAGAGCCATGAAACTTTGTACAGGGGTTCCATATGTAGCGTAGGGTAGTACTAAGATGGGATTTGACGAAATTAATTCCCCAAGGGGGGGAGGGGGGAATTAGGGGGTTACAGTTTGTATTAAACTCAAAAAGCACTTGACATTGGTTTCTAATCAAGTAGGGTTTGTGGAAGCCTTTTTTTTTAAGTTTTAAGTACTATTTGTTTCAATTATCACAATAATGTTTAGGGTTATTTTACTGGGGATGGATTACCCGAAAGCCCGAAGGCCAAACGCTGTCCGTTCGTCCGTGTGTACGCAACGTAATTTTAGATAACGATTTTAGTGGGGATGGGGATGGATTCAAAGACCAACACGGATTTTTTGGAAGGATATTAGTAGAAATTTTGATGAAAAGGTGTCAGTGACCTAGCAGTGCCTACTTGCACATCGGAGAAGACCGTGTGTTATGTTAGGCATCATCTGGTCCGAGAGACGGTATATGGTTGACTCGATTCTATGTGATAATGATAAATTGATTCGGACGCTTTTCGACATTTTATGTTCTATTAGGTGTGTACACTTTGCAAATTAATCGCAACCGTATTAAAATGCGACCAAAAAGTGTAGCTACGCATACGAAGTTGCGGGCTTAATGCTAGTCTTTTTATATTCCAGTAGATCCCTCTTCAGACGACGACACCTCAAAAGACGAATGTAAAAACTATCGGAAATACAAAACGACATTCGAAAACGGAAATTAGAAGAATCTAATAAAGATGTGGTAAAGAAAAAAAAGAAGGAAAGAAAGTTAGTCAGTAAGAAGTGTGCGGTTGAACAAATGCAGACTAAACGGGACATTTTGATCAGAATAAATAAGATGAACAAACATGCTCAAGCAGAAACTGAACAAACCAGGTAACTTAACTTTTAACTTAACTTTAGTGTAACGAACCTTTGTGTACTTAAAACTGGCTTAGTTCATTAAATATTCCCCTATAGCCTATTCATTCGAGCCATACGATTAAATAAATACTAGGATTTTGTTTTCCCCATAATTTCGTATATATTTATTGCACATAAAAGACAAAACACAGAAAATACAGAGAAGTAATTTCCAAAGGCAAGCTTATCTCTAAAAACAGATCTCTTCCAGCAAACCCAGGATGGACAGAGATACAGATTTACATTCCCGGGATCTTTCTTTACCCGACAAATCCTTCGTCCTACCAAGTCATAGAAGCATAGCTATTTAGAAGCATTTTTCGACAGGCGGCTAGTAGGCTTGTCATATGCTCTCGCTGTAGTGAACGTCATAAA